>CM056823.1:1297500-1305000 GCA_029853015.1 Chelidonichthys spinosus
ACAGATGGATGGATGGATGGATGGATGGATGGACAGATGGATGGATGGATGTGTGCTGAGGGTTTGTATTCCTCGACAACCCGCCTGATGCTGTGAATTAGTGAGACACGATGGGAAACTCTCAGAATTTCTCCAAATTTCTCGACTGAAAGAATCGCCTCTCAAACACAATGAGTCCATTAGTTACGGCTGAAACACGCCCGGTGAGGTCACGGTGACCTTTGACCTGTGGATTCAATCGTGTGTACGAGTCGACGTTTCTGCCAAATCTTTTTCCTGAAACACCTATATATTATGTTTATACTATATTATAGTTTGTTTCTTGTTATTGTCCTCAAGGTATGCACCTCCTCATCATCGCTCTGCCTCTCCGGACGCTCCGACTTGAATATATCTGATCTTTTGAGGAAAGTGCCGATGATGTCACTGCAGAAAATGGAGGCGGAGCTTGTTTTGTCGCTGATACAAAGTATGAGGAAAGTACAAAATGAAGTGTGAAAGACGTAGATAGTCGCACCAAATCGGGGTGAGGGTAGTCTCTGATACAACAGTGGTTACCGTGGCGATACGTTGACTTTTCTGACATAACTGGAAAGGGATGTTGCCGTTGGGTTTGAAATAAATCTCTATATCTTGGTGCTTCGCGTACCTGGAGCCACATCGTCCCATTACATTGGAGAGAAGGCTGATACTCCAACCCTCACCACAACAATCTGGACTGATTAATAACGCGTATATCGGTGATTTCGGAGTGAACTGTCCCTTTAAGATCCTCCTTCCATCCATCCCCTCACACATCTGCGCCCCCTCACCTTTCTCCCTCTTCTTCCTGGTCCTGTCCAGGTGGTCTTTGAGCATGATGCGGACTTGTCTCTCATTGGCCAGGTCCCGGATGAAGGCGTGTCTCAGCAGGGCGTCGGTGGTCGGCCGGTGCAGGTGGTTCTTCACCAGGCAGCTGTCGGCGAACGACAGGAAGCGCTTCGACCTGCGGGAGAAAAACAAAGAGTCAAAGTGGAAAATGGAGCACGAAACAAGGACAAACTTTCTTTTCTGGTCTTCAGAGGGTCTACGTCGACCCGGGTCCTTTTGAAGACCACGGTCTGGTCTACAGAGGATTTCCTGTTTGCAGGTTACACGGTGGAGGTTATGTTTCAACACAAACCCCCCGTCAGCCTTTAAATAACTCGTCCTATGAATAAACTTCAGTAGAGAAAAGGGAAGTGGCTTCGTTGAAGAGCAGAAATCTCAAACACCGTCCATCATGGGACTCAACTCTGTTTTTTAATTTAAACTCACTTTCAATCAGGTAATCTCGCTCTTCAGGGAATGTTTGCATGAAAAGAACCATAATTAATTTAAAAAAAAGTTTGGATACTAAAATATCTCAATACATTTATATTTTTGTCATTAAATGAAATTAAATGAAAAACGCTGAGTTCAGGAAAAGATCTGCGTCCTGAGTTTGAGGTAAACGTGGTAGAAAGCAGACGGACGGAGCTTTTAAAAGCTGATACTAGAGTTTCTCACGGCATTAATAGTGAATGACAGACAGCATGAGTTCAATGAGAGGAGCTCATCCATTAAACAGAGAGGAGAGGGAGACAGCATGAGAGAGAGACAGGTTAATATTCATCTGATTTAAGATTAAAAACAGCTTATTAAGGCCACATGTAGAACAGATGTGACTTTCACTGAGAAGTGAAGCCAACGCTAAAGTGCCTTAAACTGTCATTCTCTCTGCTGGCCACCGGGGGGCGACTCCTCTCTGGTTGTATAGAAGTCTATGAGAAAATGGTCCTACTTCTCTCTGCTGGCCACCAGGGGGCGACTCCTCTCTGGTTGTATAGAAGTCTATGAGAAAATGGTCCTACTTCTCTCTGCTGGCCACCAGGGGGCGACTCCTCTCTGGTTGTATAGAAGTCTATGAGAAAATGGTCCTACTTCTCTCTGCTGGCCACCAGGGGGCGACTCCTCTCTGGTTGTATAGAAGTCTATGAGAAAATGGTCCTACTTCTCTCTGCTGGCCACCAGGGGGCGACTCCTCTCTGGTTGTATAGAAGTCTATGAGAAAATGGTCCTACTTCTCTCTGCTGGCCACCAGGGGGCGACTCCTCTCTGGTTGTATAGAAGTCTATGAGAAAATGGTCCTACTTCTCTCTGCTGGCCACCAGGGGGCGACTCCTCTCTGGTTGTATAGAAGTCTATGAGAAAATGGTCCTACTTCTCTCTGCTGGCCACCAGGGGGCGACTCCTCTCTGGTTGTATAGAAGTCTATGAGAAAATGGTCCTACTTCTCTCTGCTGGCCACCAGGGGGCGACTCCTCTCTGGTTGTATAGAAGTCTATGAGAAAATGGTCCTACTTCTCTCTGCTGGCCACCAGGGGGCGACTCCTCTCTGGTTGTATAGAAGTCTATGAGAAAATGGTCCTACTTCTCTCTGCTGGCCACCAGGGGGCGACTCCTCTCTGGTTGTATAGAAGTCTATGAGAAAATGGTCCTACTTCTCTCTGCTGGCCACCAGGGGGCGACTCCTCTCTGGTTGTATAGAAGTCTATGAGAAAATGGTCCTACTTCTCTCTGCTGGCCACCAGGGGGCGACTCCTCTCTGGTTGTATAGAAGTCTATGAGAAAATGGTCCTACTTCTCTCTGCTGGCCACCAGGGGGCGACTCCTCTCTGGTTGTATAGAAGTCTATGAGAAAATGGTCCTACTTCTCTCTGCTGGCCACCAGGGGGCGACTCCTCTCTGGTTGTATAGAAGTCTATGAGAAAATGGTCCTACTTCTCTCTGCTGGCCACCAGGGGGCGACCCCTCTCTGGTTGTATAGAAGTCTATGAGAAAATGGTCCTACTTCTCTCTGCTGGCCACCAGGGGGCGACTCCTCTCTGGTTGTATAGAAGTCTATGAGAAAATGGTCCTACTTCTCTCTGCTGGCCACCAGGGGGCGACTCCTCTCTGGTTGTATAGAAGTCTATGAGAAAATGGTCCTACTTCTCTCTGCTGGCCACCAGGGGGCGACTCCTCTCTGGTTGTATAGAAGTCTATGAGAAAATGGTCCTACTTCTCTCTTGATGTATTATCTCAGTAAACATTGTAAACATGAGTTTATGGTCTCAATCTCTAGTTTCAAGTCTTCTTCAATCCAGCATGATGTTCATTTCGTACATTATGGTCCATTTAGAGTCCTCCAGACCAGAAAGCAGGGGATGCTTTAGGGGGCGGGGCTTACCTGCTGATTGACAGGTCGCTACCACGCTACCAAGGCGAGTTAGCTACTAAGATGACCATATAGCCAGATCCACCCGTCGCTCGTCTACAGTCCAAATATGGACTGAAGGCTTCAAAACCGTCGTCCACAAACCAACGTGTGACATCACCATGACGACAGACGGTGGTTTTATCTGGTTGCAGCTTCAGTTTCATGGTGAGAAGAAAGTGTTTGTGTATCTTTGGTCTGATGTATGAAACCCACAACAAAGAGCACGTTCAGAAGAGAACACCTAAACACTGTGTGTGTGTGTGTGTGTGTGTGTGTGTGTGTGTGTGTGTGTGTTACTTACCATTTCTTTGACTTAAGTTTGGGCGGAGGGTTTCGTGGAATCAAAAACAGAGCTCTCATTGGATGCATGTCACATAGAGCTGGAGAGAGAGAGAGGTTACTGAAGTGGAAGTATTCATACAGAAGAAACAACAATGTGTGTTTGACTTACGAGGAGCTCCTTCAGCCATCTCTAGAGCAGTGATACCCAGAGACCAGAGGTCGCTCTGACAACGAGAGAGAGACAGGACAAGCTTAAGAACGTCGCTCACGTGAAGCTTCGCTCGGCTTCTGTTCATTTCCTGTAAACTTTGGATTTCCCCTTTAACTCAAAACAGTAAAGAGTTTCATTGTGTGGAAGCACAGATCTAGGAGTTACAGATCTAGGAGTTACAGATCTAGGAGTAACAGATCTAGGAGTTACAGATCCAGGAGTTACAGATCTAGGATTAACAGATCCAGGAGTAACAGATCTAGGAGTAACAGATCTAGGATTAACAGATCCAGAAGTAACAGATCTAGGAGTAACAGATCTAGGAGTTACAGATCTAGGAATTACAGATCCAGGAGTAACAGATCTAGGAGTTATAGATCTAGGAGTGACAGTTCTAGGAGTTACAGATCCAGGAGTAACAGATCCAGGATTAACAGATCCAGGAGTTACAGATCTAGGATTAACAGATCCAGGATTAACAGATCCAGGAGTTACAGATCTAGGATTAACAGATCCAGGAGTAACAGATCCAGGAGTTACAGATCTAGGAGTTACAGATCCAGGAGTTATAGATTCAGGATTAACAGATCTAGGAGTTACAGATCTAGGAGTTACAGATCCAGGAGTAACAGATCTAGGATTAACAGATCCAGGAGTTACAGATCTAGGATTAACAGATCCAGGATTAACAGATCTAGGAGTTACAGATCTAGGATTAACAGATCTAGGATTAACAGATCCAGGAGTTACAGATCCAGGAGTTACAGATCCAGGAGTTACAGATCTAGGATTAACAGATCCAGGATTAACAGATCCAGGAGTAACAGATCCAACGTGGTGTTTTACAGAAACATGGATTCCTTTCAGAGAGGAGACGTCGATGTCTAATTACTTCCAGAGAAACATATAATTAGATGAGATTCCATTTCAGGAAGTCATTGTGACGGAAAATGTTTTGTGATGAAGTTTGTTTGACATCCAGAGTTTTAAGGCTTTTCTGGAATAAAAAGTATCGGACTCTCACCACGGCAAGATCGCAGATGAAGAAGGAAGACTTGAAACTAGAGACTGAGACCATAAACTCATGTTTACAATGTTTACTATTTTGGTTTTTCTATATTACTATTTATCAACATGACATTAAACAAACAGGAAGGTTTATATTTGCTTTTTATAGGTTGTTTTCATGTTAACGTGATTTTGGAAATATTTACATTTTTGGAAGATAAATTATTTCAGGGACCTCTGCAGTAACTGTGAGGACCCTGTAGGGGACCTGGACCTCCTGCAGTAACTGTGAGGACCCTGTAGGGGACCTGGACCTCCTGCAGTAACTGTGAGGACCCTGTAGGGGACCTGGACCTCCTGCAGTAACTCTGGGTACCCTGTAGGGGACCTGGACCTCCTGCAGTAACTGTGAGGACCCTGTAGGGGACCTGGACCTCCTGCAGTAACTGTGAGGACCCTGTAGGGGACCTGGACCTCCTGCAGTAACTCTGGGTACCCTGTAGGGGACCTGGACCTCCTGCAGTAACTCTGGGTACCCTGTAGGGGACCTGGACCTCCTGCAGTAACTGTGAGGACCCTGTAGGGGACCTGGACCTCCTGCAGTAACTCTGGGGACCCTGTAGGGGACCTGGATCTCCTGCAGTAACTGTGAGGACCCTGTAGGGGACCTGGACCTCCTGCAGTAACTCTGGGGACCCTGTAGGGGACCTGGACCCCCTGCAGTAACTGTGAGGACCCTGTAGGGGACCTGGACCCCTTGTTGAAGGTCTCTGCAGTATATTACATGTAAGAAGGCCTTGCCCGTTGGATACTCTTATATTCATGAAAAAGGTGAGACTGAAGCTTATAGTTTCCATAGCAACCAGGTACCCTGTAGTCATATGTGGCCTCGGGGTTCTCGTCGCAGGCGATGACCTCCGGGGCCATCCAGTACGGCGTCCCGATGAAGGTGTTCCTCCGGCCGATGGTCTTGTCCAGCTGGGCCGACACTCCGAAATCAACTGGGACACAGAGCAGAGCGGTTAACGTCTCGTCTTCTTCACGGGTTTCTGCCGAGGTCAACGCCAGCGGACGTGCCTACCCAGTTTGACTTCGGCGTTCTCCGTGAGCAACACGTTTTGTCCCTTGATGTCTCGGTGGATCACATGATGGGCGTGGAGGTGGGAAAGACCCTGGGAGACACACACACATGGACACACAGTCAGATGAGCATGTAAACATGACTGGAGGCTTCATGAGCTGCTGAACAAAGAGTGGACGTTTCTGTAAATAACGGCTTGAGGCGGCGGAGCGCCTCGGAGACGGTGGCCATCTTCAAAGGCGCTTAGATAAACAGGAAGTGAGTCTGATTTCAGACAATGACCTCATGCTCTGTGTTTGTGACCCGCCAAACAATGGCGGCCGGCAGCGGCGGGAAAACACCGGCGACCACTCCGCCGTCTTATTATAGTCATCTCCCTCCTCTCCAATGTTTAAAAAATATATGTATTCTATTTCATTGTTATTATTATTGACTTATTTGGTTAACTTATCATCATTAATATTCCCTTTTTATATTTTTACTAGTTATTCTTTTAATTCTATTTCATTGTTATTTAAATGTTTTATTATTATTATTTCTTTTTTGGTTATAATTTAATCATTAATATTCCCTTTTTTATTTTTACAGTTATTATTTTTTAACACTGATGTGTATATAGATATAGATATAGACGGGAGAATGCAAGTGTAATTTATTTACTGCTATGATTCACTTGGTTACCATTAAATACTCTTTACTTATTACTTGTAGGTACAGATGTATGTAGTTATCTGTGTATACCCGTTTGTTTACTTTATGAATATATTTGGGACGTCTAAAGAGGAGTAAAGTTGTTCTCTTGGTACGTTTGAAATGTTTAACAGGAGACTGGAAATAAAAACACTAAATGTGCTGCTAGGTTGTTTTTTACAAACATGCGACGCAGAGAGCAGAGGAAACATTCTTTCTCAGGACCTCGTGATCTCCTGTAAGGATAACCACAACATCCCGCCGACGGTGTTCAAACGTCTGAGCGTGTAAATGCAAAAAACACCAAATGATTCCAGTTATTCCCTTCAGAGCCACGGCTGCAAACATGACAGGAAGCTGATCATCAGGAAGCATCGCCGTCAGATCGCCGTCCTCTTTCATGTTTGGCCAAAGAATCCCACTCTAAACTCAGCGTGTAATAAATAGAGATATAAATGCAGTATATAGATATATATATAGATATATATATATATAAAATAAATGGCCTTACCCTGAGCACCTCTCTGCAGATGTAAGCGATCCAGTCCTCCTTCAGACAGTTCCCCTTGGTCTTCTTCACCAGGTCTGTGACGGAGCCGGCTCCACAGTACTCCATCACCAGCTGGAGGGGGTTATGATGGGGTTATGATGGGGTTATGATGGAGTTATTACGGGTTATTGTACGCGTGTGGGTGGAGTCTACAGACCCAGAGCTGGTGGTCCTGTCCTGCAGGACCCTTCCTGATGAAGGCTCCGTAGTACGTGGCGATGTTTCTGTGGTGGGAATAACTCTTCAACATGTTGATCTCCAGCTTGATCTCCTCCTCTTCCTCCTGGACAACAGCAGATACAGAGGGGAATCGAACCAGCGGGCTGGGTGATGGAGACGGGTTGGAGTGCCGTCCTCCTTGACATCACTTTTACCATGATATTCAAATAACCATCAAAATATGTTTAAATATCTTAAAA
>CM056823.1:1315000-1365000 GCA_029853015.1 Chelidonichthys spinosus
TTCTAGACTCGTATCCAACCTCCAACCTAAACAAGACAACATTCTGAGAAACGATAGAATAAGAAGATTCCAGAGCGATAGAGGCCGTTTGTCTTTCCCGTTTCTTTTTCCTTTTGTTTTATTGCAACATGTCAGCAAGTTCACTCATCTAAACTCTTTTCTGGAACTGTCAGTCTCTCTGCTGGCCACCAGGGGGCGACTCCTCTCTGGTTGTATAGAAGTCTATGAGAAAATGGTCCTACTTCTCTCTGCTGGCCACCAGGGGGCGACTCCTCTCTGGTTGTATAGAAGTCTATGAGAAAATGGTCCTACTTCTCTCTGCTGGCCACCAGGGGGCGACTCCTCTCTGGTTGTATAGAAGTCTATGAGAAAATGGTCCTACTTCTCTCTGCTGGCCACCAGGGGGCGACTCCTCTCTGGTTGTATAGAAGTCTATGAGAAAATGGTCCTACTTCTCTCTGCTGGCCACCAGGGGGCGACTCCTCTCTGGTTGTATAGAAGTCTATGAGAAAATGGTCCTACTTCTCTCTGCTGGCCACCAGGGGGCGACTCCTCTCTGGTTGTATAGAAGTCTATGAGAAAATGGTCCTACTTCTCTCTGCTGGCCACCAGGGGGCGACTCCTCTCTGGTTGTATAGAAGTCTATGAGAAAATGGTCCTACTTCTCTCTGCTGGCCACCAGGGGGTGACTCCTCTCTGGTTGTATAGAAGTCTATGAGAAAATGGTCCTACTTCTCTCTGCTTGCCACCAGGGGGCGACTCCTCTCTGGTTGTATAGAAGTCTATGAGAAAATGGTCCTACTTCTCTCTGCTGGCCACCAGGGGGCGACTCCTCTCTGGTTGTGTAGAAGTCTATGAGAAAATGGTCCTACTTCTCTCTTGATGTATTATCTCAGTAAACATTGTAAACATGAGTTTATGGTCTCAATCTCTAGTTTCAAGTCTTCTTCAATCCAGCATGATGTTCATTTAGTACATTATGGTCCATTTAGAGTCCACCAGACCAGAAAGCAGGGGATGCTTTAGGGGGCGGGGCTTACCTGCTGATTGACAGGTGTTAGCAGCTTTACACCAGTTCTGGGATCAGCAGCCTGATTGTATGTTCAGCATGTTCAATAAAATATGAGTTATTATTAGCTACACCTCTTCTATCACGTCTGTTGGACTCTTAACGCATGTTTACGATGTTTACTGAGATAATAAATCAGTTATATTTACATATGGATCATCTTCCTGAAGGCTACAGGATCATGTGATGTATCATAGAAACGTCACATCAATTGAAGATTGAAAAGAAAGCATGTTGTGTTGTTTTCTTCATACTACATGTAATTTGTAATTTCCAAATTGAAAGTTAGTTCAACATAAATTCCACAGCAGTCCTTTTTCTTTTCCCCCCCTCTGTTTCCTCATGGCCTGCTCGCCACAGGGGGGCGCTGTTGCTCACGTCTGCATGTAACCTAAATGCTGTCTGTCTGACATTGCTCTGCACATCAGAAGAGGAAACAGTGGAGGTGTGAGACAGTGCTTTGAGGTCAGTCAGTGTGAGGAAGTGGCTTTTAGAAAAACAAACCTCTTCGTCTACAAACCTGTTGAATTAGAAACAAGATTTGAATATATAAGTATATTCAAATCTGATTTGGATTTCTTCAAATAGCATTTTTAGTCGTGTCTTGACATTCTGAAGTAGAAAACATTCAAAATCCAAACTCCAGC
The DNA here is from genome assembly GCA_029853015.1 of Chelidonichthys spinosus. Classification (NCBI taxonomy): domain Eukaryota; kingdom Metazoa; phylum Chordata; class Actinopteri; order Perciformes; family Triglidae; genus Chelidonichthys; species Chelidonichthys spinosus. Next base: position 1,316,717 of record CM056823.1, read on the forward strand.
CTACAGACCGTCACGGGGGCGTCCCCATGACGACGGGTCGGCTGGTTCAGAGCACCACATCCTCTCAGTAAAGGAACACAACCTCGCCTCATCATCACATCCTGGCAACAGATCGGACAGATCTATACGTGCTTTATTAAAAATGAACAACCAAAAGCAGGAAATGAGGAGAGGAATCCTCACGGTGGTACTGAGTGATGCTCGTATGTTCATGTGTTCATATCTGGTGCCATCATACGTTCACCAGGTGTGTTGAGGTGTTATGTTGCTGGTGAATATTCCCTTCATGTCGTGGGTTCGTGGGTTTATTCCAGGTTATTAAGGCATGCAGACGAGTTGGCTTGAGCCTCGTACTCCCGCCAAACGTGTGAAAGCTGCTTGGAGTTCTGCAGGATGGTGGTGATGACGGACGTCCAGTAACAGGCGTCCATGCCGGCAGGCATCAAACCCTGGAACAGGGCGCCGCGCGGCGGGTCCGTGGGGTCGATCCCCAGACGCCTCATGCACAGCCCCACGTACACGTCCTCGATGTAGACGGCTCTGACGTGCGCCGCCGCCGCCACGATCTTCGGGGGCAGGTCCAGCGAGAACACGTAGCCCAGGCCCAGCGCGTACGGGGGGAACGTGGACTCGGGGAACGCGGACTCGGGCAGGAACCACTTGGAGGTGTGGTCTCTGAGAACGGACGCGCCCCTCGCCACCATGCCCGTCATGTAGAGGCGCCGCGGCGCCGTCAGCAGCATGGCGACCAGGTTGCGGACGTTGAGGAACATGTCCGAGTCCACCTTCATGCCGTAGGAGGCGTTGGGGCAGCGGGCGGCGAGCCACTCCAGCATCACCATGGTCTTTATGGTGAGGTTGTTGTAGCTGTCCACGAAGTCGCTCTGCAGGATGTCACGGTGGGCGCGGCTCTCCTCAAACACCTGCAGGGGGCGACACAGCAGACCCACGTGACGGCAGCAGGGAGACAAGAAGCCAGCGAGCAGCGAGAGCAGCGGTTCGGGAGTGAAACAGGAGGCGGGGCTTAACGCTGGGAGGAAGTTGGTTTGCTCACGACCTTCACGACCTTCAGGGCGCCAGTTTTCGCAACCAGTGAAGGAAGTGACCATCTTAGTAGCCGTTTCAGTAAACAATACAATGTATGAACTTCTTATCCTCTCTGTTGTTTTTATTTATTTGCTTGTTTTGATGTTTCATGTAAAGCACTTGCCTTGTTGTTGAAATCTGCTAAACAAATACATTTGCCTCGCCTTGACAGCGACCTGTCAATCAGCAGGTAAGCCCCGCCCCCTAAAGCCGCGCCTTTACCTTTCTTTTCCGTTTCTGGTGAAAAGATCAATGTTAAATAAACAGGCGATGCTCGTGTGTCAAACACCATGTGATCTCATGTGATCCACTGTCGAGATAATGTCACGGTGCAGAAAGCAGTTTCATGACTCATGATTGTCACCACGGAAACCACCAGCACCGTAAATATTACCCAGAAGCCCACAGCTCGGCTGCAGCTGTGCAGCAAGCCGCAGTCCTGAGGGTTTTTGCATCCTCTGAAGCGGACTTCCTCCCAGAGAACCAGACCTGATGTTTCCTGTCATTGCAGCGCCACGTCCCAGAGAGAAGCCACTCACCTGCTCCTCCAGCGTCTCCGCCCCCTCTTCCTGTCTGCTCAGCCCCAACAGGAAGTAGCGGCTGACCACGCGGCCCAGCACCGAGGTTTCTTTGCCCCACGTGTTGCGGATTATGTCTCGGGCCTCTCTGTCGCGCGGCGCCACCGGGATCATGAGGACCAGGAAGGGGATCTCCTCCGAACACCGCCGGGGTTCGTCCAGCAGGAAGGCGTAGCGGCGCGGGTACGCCACGAAGTACGGTGGCAGCTCGGCCGGCGGGATCTGTGGAGGTCGGTGAGGTCGCCGGTTTAGATCACAGGAGTCATCTTTTACCCTCTAATCCAGGTGTCTCAAACTGATCCAGTGAAGGGCCTCTGTGGCTGCAGGTTTTCATTCCAACCAAGCAAGAACACACCTGATCCAACCAATCAAGGTGTGAAGGCAAATCAGGTAGGTGAATAAGTCGAGTCAGGTGTGTTCTTGCTTGGTTGGAATGAAAACCTGCAGCCACAGCGGCCCTTTACTGGATCAGTTTGAGACCCCTGCTCTAATCTCTAGTTATGGATCCCAAATAATCCCCTGGACATTTTGAGTTATTGTACAAAAAACAAGCATGAAAAGTTGTGGAACGTTTGGGACACACCACCATGTGGTGGATGATAATATATCTGATATTATTATATTATATTAATATCTATTAAAATATGTTTGAAAAATAAATGGTGTATTCCCAGAGCGTGGAAACTACCGCTGGACACGTCTCCATGGTAACGGCAGCATGAGGTCAGCGCTGACGACTTCTTACCTCACGTTTCCAATCATCAGATAACCGAGGAGCAACACCTGATGACCAACACACTCACGTCGTCCACCGGAGCCGTCACGTTGTCGCCCGACCCGCTCGACCACAACCTCATCGACCTCATCGTCACAGGCCACGCCCCCCTGCAGCCCGACAGGTAGAAGGTCAGCATCAACGTTCCCAGCAGTAACAGGATGAGGAAGCACAGCCATCGCCTCGTCCACGCCGTCTTCTCGCTGTCGAGACACAAACCGAGATCTTTACTTCCTGTCGACCTCAGATCACGAGCACTTAACCGTCCATTACTGGCCTGGGGTCAGGAAGCACTCTGCTCATATCGCCTCCGGCTTGACCAGCGATGTCGGCGTTGGTCGTTGGCGGTGATTCACGTGGAACCGTTTAGACCGAAAGGAAAGGGGGTTGGGGGGAGGGAGTCCATTAAGATCCACATCCATCAGAAACCACCAGAACCACGACAGGCGGCGAGAAGAACTGTGACGTCTGTCACGTTGATTTTATGGGCTATGGTCTTGAAGCATCGCGTTGCCGTCGCCATCTTTGGAATTTTTGCAAGCAGTGAAGGAAGTGACCATCTTACAAGCTAACTAGCATTGGTAGCATGGTAGCGACCTGTCAATCAGCAGGTAAGCCCCGCCCCCTAAAGCATCCCCTGCTTCCTGGTCTGGTGGACTCTAAATGGACCATAATGTACTAAATGAACATCATGCTGGATTGAAGAAGACTTGAAACTAGAGATTGAGACATAAACTCACCAACATGACTCAAACTGTTCCTCTAACTCTTAAGATTTTTTTAACCTAATTTTTAACAGTTAAATGCAGGCGCTCCACTTCCTGTCACATGACTCACGCTAGCTCCCTGGGCTGTGGTCTACTGAGTTTTTGCGGTGAGACTTTCACAACAGACCAGCAGACGAAATAGTGGGGTTTTCAGTGATTCCTGTTCCACATTTATCAAAACACATGACATGAAACTCCCACGCCGTTCAGAGCCGACAAAACATCAAGACAGAACTTTTACTCAATTATAAAACCAGAACCTGTTTTTAAGCTCCGCTCACGTCTCGACACGTTCTACCAAAGAAAGAGTTCACATGAGGAACAGCAACGGACACAGCAGAACCTCCAACCGTCTCCAGGTGTGTGGAAATATGCTGTGATGACCTTTAGGAGGGAGATGACCTCAGAAACATCCCCCTCCCCCGGCTTTTATCACATAGATGTTATATGTGTTCTCATGTATTTCATTGAAAGGAGCTTCAATGTGAGGCTATAGATGTGTGTGTTCTTGTATTACATTTACATTGAGGGCATTTAGCAGAAGAAGAAGAACATTTGTCAAAAGAAAGAACAAAGAAACCACAACATACCATCGCTGGTGAAGTAAGAGCTAAAAACAGAGTGTTGGGTCCTCGTCTGAGTAAAGTAGGAGCCGTTCAGCAAACATACCTTAAGGACAACAGTGCTGTGATCAAATAGGTACGGACAGAGAAGTGCTGTTTTTTGTTTTCTGTATCTGCTTTTGCTCTGTCGGTGTATTTAAATGTGCTTTATAAATACATTTTACTCACTAATTATCATCGCACGGATTCAACAGAGGATTCATTTTGAGAAATACATTTTATACATTAATATGAATGAAGAAGTCATCTGCTGCTGTGTGGTTTTTTTTTTGCAGTTCGGAGCCACAAACAGACATTTCTACAAGTTCACAGGCTGGTCGCCGATCAATGGCCTGATCCCCTTTATTATTATTATTATAAATAATAATAATCATGCTAATAATGTGTGCATCCCCGTTTCTAAAGACAGACCTACAGACTCTGGAGAAGTGAAAAAGGTGACAACATGCAAAACTAAAACCCTCTTCATTCACTCCTACTACCCTGGTTGACATAAAAAAGGTGGCTGTAGCCAAAAGGGGACCAGTTTGCAGGTGTGTAAAGAGGACCTGGACTCACCCTTTGGACCCGGAGCCCTGCAGCATCGTTGGCACGGCGACGGCTGCAGCCGAGCCTCCACCTCAACCCAACGCCGGATACACGAATGAGGATGTTGTCTCTCACCGTGCAAATGCATCGTGGGTTGTGTGTGTGTGTGTGTGTGTGTGTGTGTGTGAGGCCTCGCCTCAGCGTCAGAGGGAGAACACGTGTGACGACACGCACACACTTTCCTGGCTGATGATGATGATGGCCTTCCCCAGGAAGCAGAGTTGGCGTGACTCAACAAGCCCTTTAGGACCTGGAGGCGTTATTGAATCATCGTTATATTATTATAATTATCTGAACTTTATTTATTTTTACTCCTCACATTTTAAAAACTCGTCTGAGGGGAATCATAGATGATTATTTTTCTTATTAATATGATGCCAGATTCATCTGTTCTACTTCTACCGGAGTACTTTTGTACACTAGTATGTGTACTTCTACTCAGAGAGGACGTCGGAACTTCTGAGTCCTCTGGCAGAAAAACATCACCAGCCTCATTTACATACATCACCTCCCGCCGAGTAAGTCTGAATGGAAACTCTAGGTAACCATGGTGATTTGGAAATACATCCCCTCCCGTGTACATGTCAGAGGATGGCATCATGGACACATGCTGCGACACAAGCTATCAAGTTTGTCGTACATTAAATCTACTTAAAGGTGCCATACATGGCATTTGTTTTTAATTATTATGTTCTATTTTACTCCTGACTGGTGTTGCATTTCTGACACCAGTGTTTTTTAATTATGTATTTATTTTTAATGTATACATTTGTTTTATTTACCCTCTTATGTGTTTCGTCTGTTCTTCTTAAGTTAAAAAAAGGTGCCCTCCATGACACTCATTCATAAAGCATCCCATAATTATCATCATGTGAAGAGAATGAAGTCTTACTTACTTTTATATAACATGGATGAAGGTGTGGGACGACGCCACGATTATCCCGCCAAAATAATTGTGTTCATTGTGTTACCAGGATAATAATGATGAAAACATACTTAGCTCTTAGAAATGGAACCTAACATCCTGGTACTTGCGTGGAAGGGAGCGGGATGTCCGGGACCCGGCGGTGCTGAAGCTGCAAACTGATCAGAGCATCATCGACCTACGAGACAAAACAGAGGATTAAAACAGCGACGTCACGGCGAACGCAGCTTCTTCAACCTTTACCTTCCGCAGGCGGCTCATCGGGATAGAAACGATGACTCATCATCTTCTCCAGCTCTGACGGATGTGATGATTGGTGGAAATTGGTTGGTACCAGCTGATGTCGGCACACATTTTGTAGTAAAAAGATAACCTTATTTGGAGTGTTGATGGAGCAGCTACAATGTTAGCGTAGCCTAGCACCATCAACCAGACTCCATTCAGAAAACCAGCGTTTTAACAGGAGTTATCTTGTGGTCTGCAGACAGACCTAACAAAGCATGACTCAGCACTTTTTACTGATCCCCATCATGATGGAGTTATTTCAGCATCCTTTTCATCTGGTTATTGATATTAAATCACAGATCAGTACTTGATTCTGGGTCCTCCAGCCCACGTGGGTCTGGATCCAGTGAGTCCAGCTCGGTTGGCAGTCGGTGAATGACGACGTCAGACCACAGGCATCGAAGATGTATAAAACAACTCATATCATCTTTATTTGCTCTCAGTTAAATTATTTCAACCAAATATATCCAAATAATAGTCAAAGAAATGAGCAGAAATCAAAAGACAACCACTATACCGAATATTGCCATCGAATATAACAACTCAAATAATTAATAATCGTATCAAACAACCTCAAATATCCAGAATTCATTGGTTCTAATGAGACAATGACAGGAACCTTTGTGTCAATTCAAAACATTTCTCACTTTGCTTAAATATTATGGTAAAATGTTGGTTTTCTTAAAGCTCACAAAGAAGAATGTGGTCTGGTTCAGTCCTGCTCTGTGGAGCCCCCTCTGGCTGACGGACGGGTGGTCTCCAAAACATCAGTCTGTTAGCAGGGGGGGACTGCCGTGAGCATCCATCCATCACCCCTCCATCCATCCATCACCCCTCCATCCATCCATCACCCCTCCATCCATCCATCATCCATCATCCATCCATCACCCCTCCATCCATCCATCACCCCTCCATCCATCCATCATCCCTCCATCCATCCATCACCCCTCCATCCATCCATCATCCCTCCATCCATCCATCATCCCTCCATCCATCCATCACCCCTCCATCCATCCATCATCCCTCCATCCATCCATCACCCCTCCATCCATCCATCATCCATCCATCACCCCTCCATCCATCCATCACCCCTCCATCCATCCATCACCCCTCCATCCATCCATCACCCCTCCATCCATCCATCATCCCTCCATCCATCCATCACCCCTCCATCCATCCATCACCCCTCCATCCATCCATCACCCCTCCATCCATCCATCATCCCTCCATCCATCCATCACCCATCATCCATCCATCACCCCTCCATCCATCCATCACCCCTCCATCCATCCATCACCCCTCCATCCATCACCCATCATCCATCCATCACCCCTCCATCCATCCATCACCCCTCCATCCATCCATTCATCATCCATCCATCCATCATCCCTCCATCATCCCTCCATCATCCCTCCATCCATCCATCCATCCATCATCCCTCCATCCATCCATCACCCATCCATCCATCATCCCTCCATCATCCATCCATCCATCCATCATCCCTCCATCATCCCTCCATCATCCATCCATCCATTCATCATCCATCCATCCATCATCCATCCATCCATCCATCACCAATCCATCCATCATCCTCCCTCCATCATCCCTCCATCCCTCCATCCATCCATTCATCATCCCTCCATCCCTCCATCACCCATCATCCCTCCATCATCCCTCCATCCATCATCCTCCCTCCATCCATCCATCATTCCTCCATCCATCATCCTCCCTCCATCCCTCCATCATCCCTCCATCCATCATCCTCCCTCCGTCCCTCCATCATCCCTCCATCCATCATACTCCCTCCATCATCCCTCCATCCATCCATCCTCCCTCCATCATTCCTCCATCCATCATCCTCCCTCCATCCCTCCATCATCCCTCCATCCATCATCCTCCCTCCATCCTCCCTCCATCCATCATCCTTCCTCCATCCATCCATCCTCCCTCCATCCTCCCTCCATCCCTCCATCATCCCTCCATCCATCATCCTCCCTCCATCCATCCATCCTCCCTCCATCATTCCTCCATCCATCATCCTCCCTCCATCCCTCCATCATCCCTCCATCCATCATCCTCCCTCCATCCATCCATCCTCCCTCCATCCCTCCATCCTCCCTCCATCCTCCCTCCATCCATCCATCCTCCCTCCATCCCTCCATCATCCCTCCATCCATCATCCTCCCTCCATCCCTCCATCATCCCTCCATCCATCATCCTCCCTCCATCCCTCCATCCCTCCATGAACAGAGGAACAGAATGAGACGGAGGCTGTGAGCCTCAAACATCCTGTGAGAGTTAAACTCATGAATAACAGAAACACTGTCATTAATAGGTCTATGCATAAGTTATGGAAGCTGTACAGAGATTATTGTAACAAACATTAAGAACAGAGACTGATTAAAATGCTCACCAACCTTTTCTAAAAGCATAAACTTCTTCAAGAAAACAAAAGGAAATAAACATGTTTTTTGGAGGGACGCCTCCTCTTTTCCCTTTATCGGTTTTTATCACAACGCCATGGCCGGACAGGAAACAAAGATACCAACAGAAAGACGTTTATTCTCCTCCGTATTAAAAGAGGCTGCGAGTGTCATTAACTCTTATCTCTATTTATTGGGTTTTTATTATCTAAATGGGTGGTCATGCAAATAGAAAAAGTCCTTCGTGGTGTCCACCTCGGCCAGTTCACCTCCGGGTGAGTCCACTACTCTGATTACTGGGTGACAAGGTGAGCTGGCTGGTTAGCAGTCGCTCTGTGCCTGTTAGCTCCTTTACTAGCTAGCCTAGCGTAGCTTCACATCTGGCTACGTTTTCCACACAGGCCAGCTAACTGTGCTTTTTCCTCAGGAATTCAGTTGAGCAAATTGCTTCACACGTGACTTATTATCTTGACATTCTTGCTGGAATCCTTTTTTTTTTTTTAGTTCAACCATAGCGTCTAAGAACCAGCTAGCTAGCTAGTTAGGAATTGTATTTCGAGGTTGACTTGTTGTTTTAAGGTGGACTGGTATTCCAAAAATCATTGCTTGAAGTCTGCCTCGTTTACTGACTATCCACCTCGTCAACGGCACGACAGATCTACTGGAGTCTCGGATCGGCTACCGAGGATCGGCTACATTCCACCATCAGTCGACCGGTATTCCCGAGTAGTTTAACTTCCAGGTAGGCGGGGTGTGAGCGGACAGCAATCGGAGACGCTAACTTCTTTTTTTGTGGTCCGACTTGGTCGCTTCAACCAGCGGAGCTCCCTTTGGTACTCACCGTCCCGGATCCTGGGCCTTCACATGTTCAGTCGTTCAACGGTCTACAAACTCTCGGCATCAGTCCAACGTGTCATCAGTCATGTTGCATAACAGCGCTCCTCGCCAAAGGTCATAGTTCACATACCAGTTTAATCCGTGACCGAAGCCAGCGTACAATCAGTTTCAGAAAAAAAAAGTTTCCCAAATCAGCCGGTATCTCCGACCAACGTGGATCCAAGGCAGTCCCAGAACGAGTCCTCAAGCAGTCCCTCCTGAAAACCCAAGGCTGTACACTACTCCCCTGAAAAACCACGATGTAAACCAGTCGAACCAACCAGTCAGAGTGTGAACCGGTCTGTGATCCAGCAGATCCGCTCTACCAGATATCAGAGCTTAGTTCTCTGCTGGTGAGCGGCACGAAGGTGCTGTTCAGGTGCAGGTCGGGCTTCTTCCCCAGCGTGCTGCTCTGAGCCACCTGAGAACAGAACCAGCACAGCGGGGATCAGCAGGGGACCTCGTCCAGACCAGGACCAGAGAAAACAGGGTCTGCACTCTACCCTATGTACATACACACACACACATATATATATATATCTATATATAATATAATATATATATATATATATATATATATATATACTGCATGCCTAGTCTGGTTAAGTAAATACACATCTGAGGTTGGATAAGAAGCAGATCATTTCCTCTCTACATGTTTATCAAACAGACCTCTTGCTCCCCAGTGAACTGCTCTGAACCCCTGGAGAGAAAAGAGGTTTGATTTTTAATGGGATGAAACTCTGAGTACAAACATGTAAATCAAAGGATACACTGTAGATGTTGGAGGCTAGAAACTAGTGAGGAACTGCAAAGAATAAACACTGAACGGTCCCGCCCCCTTTTCTCTCTCCCACCTGTCCATTCAGCAGTGTCATGGGGATGTTGCAGTAGACGTGGCGCCCCCCGGGGCCCAGCGTGGAGAACTGCACGGTGGAGGGCGGCGGGAGGGGGGGCGACAGGGAGGACGGCGGCGGCGGGGGAAGCTGGAACTCGTAGCTGCGGCAGAAGTGCCTCATCTGGGCGGCCGTGTGACCGCCTCCCAGCGGCAACGTCATCTGGTTGTAGTCTGGGATCTCCGTCGCCAAGGCAACCTGTGGTGAGGCAACAACAACTTCTTCAGACCAAGGACCCCCAAGGTCTACAGAGACCCGGTGGAGGGACCCCCAAGGTCTACAGAGACCCGGTGGAGGGACCCCCAAGGCCTACAGAGACCCGGTGGAGGGACCCCCAAGGTCCTACAGAGACCCGGTGTAGGGACCCCCAAGGTCTACAGAGACCCGGTGGAGGGACCCCCAAGGCCTACAGAGACCCGTAGGAGGGACCCCCAAGGCCTACAGAGACCCGGAGGAGGGACCCCCAAGGTCTATAGAGAAAAAGTTTGGGATCAAATAAATTCGAGGACCCTCTGCAGTAACTCTGTGGCCCCCCTAGGGCCCCCGGACCCCCTGTTGAAGATCTCTGAAGTAAACGTTTGTTCCAAAAGGGCAATTAAACCGTACAAATTATGAATGCCAATAATTAAAGAACAGGACTTTGTGCTGTGATGTCACCCAGTAACTCATTAGCATAACATCCGCCCAGCAGCTGCTGGACTTGGACCCAACGTGGACCATCACAGTACCCATGGGGACCCTGTAACTCACTGGTCCAGAGCACTCCTAAATAAGCGAACCGCCTAGAGACCATAAACTGGTGTTCACTGCCATCCGAAATCAAGATCAACAAACAGCTGACCTGATGGTGTCCATGGCGACTCTCGTTAGGGGGCGCCAAGGAGGCCGAGGTGGTTGTCATGGCAATGGTCGAGACGGTGGTCTGCAGGTCACCAAAGAGGCCCTGTTCACCAGAGTCCATCACCTGTTACCATAGAAACACAGTCAAACTTTCACCGTGCATCCTGACTGGCACAGATGAGTTTAGAAGGTTTAGCGGTAACACAGGACTTTCACCCAGGCCACCGCTGTTCGGTGTCTCCTCTCCTAGATACTATTATTTTTACTCTTACTTTGTATCTGTTTCCATGTCTGGATTCGTTGTTTGTTAAATGTGTATCATGAAAAGTGAAAAACAATAAAGAAATAATGGAATAAAAAGAGTTGAGCTTTGTTGTGTTGAATGTCAAAATGAATACAGAAAATAAAACATTACACAACTAGAAAGCACAGATATATGAATAACATAACAATAACAAAGTTTTTTACACTTATTTAATCCCACCCCTTCATCATAATTCATATTCTCTGTCATACATATTTTATTTCATGTTTTTAGTTCATTCTTTATCATTAGATTATGTTTTTTAAAACTCAACCACATTTTTTCCTTTAACATTACCCAACATTAGTTTCTCATGTATCACATGTGTATTACAGTTTCTTGCATATTCATTCAATTTAATCAAAAAATATAAAAGTATCGAGACATTTTAGTATCCAAACTATGAATTAATTCAGAATTGAAAACAAATGAACAGTAAAGAACTGTGAGCTGCAGTGGGAGCTGCTACGCCACGTCAACGCTGATCGATTGAAAACATGAAACCACATGAAACCACATGAGTCCTTCAGCGTACCTGGCGTCTGGACAGCGTCTCCCTGCGTTTAGCGGGCATCTCGTAGAACACCTGCTTCCAGAACTGAGACTGCAGCTCGTTGCTCTTAGGACCCCTCCACTTGATGATGGTCAGCACCTGAGAGAGGACAGGGTTCAGCTGCTGCTCAGGACCCCCTCGCTGCCCCCCGCCCCTCCCTCCCTCGCTGCCCCCTCCCTCCCCACCTTGATGGTGTGTTTCAGCGCCTCCACCTCCTGGTAGTTAATGACATTCTTCAGGTCTGCACACTCGATCATGATCACCTGGACACACAAACATCCCATAATGTTCGTTACGCTGAAACGTCGCACACGGAGCACTATGTGTTTTCTGAAGAACGGTACCTTGATCTCCCCGGTGACCAGCATGGAGTGGAGGCGTGTCTCGATCTGGAAGATGCTCCACCCTCTTTTGGCGACAAACTCGGGAGTCAAAACGATGATCAGACGTCTGCTCTGCTCCACACTGCGAGCCAAGTCCTCGATGTAGGCTGGGAGAGGGGGGGAGGGGGGGAGAGAGAGGGAGAGGGGGGGAGAGAGAGAGAGAGGGGGGGAGAGAGAGAGAGAGGGGGGAGAGACAGACAAAGAAAAGCAAAGCAGAAGCAAAGAAAGAAAACATAGAAGTGAGTTTCCTCAAATTGAGACGGTGTCGTTGCTTGTTGTTATATGTTTTTTTTTAATATTTAACTGGTTTTATGTCATATTGAGTGTTTTTGCTGCCCCACTGCTGCTGACAAAATCAGTTCCCAGCCTGGGATTAATCAGTCAGTCTCTACTCATCTTATTTAAGATTATTTCATAGTTTTTTTACTAAAAAAGGATGTGTTTCTTGCAGTTTTTCTCAGTCCCTTTGGTGCTTTTCTCACATCACTATTAACATTTTCACAGCAGTTAGTGCATTTCTCAAAACAATTAGTGCAAACTTTTTATTCTCTCAGTGTTCTCCAAAGCAAAAAAAGGTCAGAACTCGGTGACATGACCTGGAAATGCTCAAGACAGCACTAAGCACGACTGGTAAAGCCATCTGAAAACTACAGTAAAGTTACACATAGCCGTAGTTAGGGGAGTATAGTGTACAAGACACTGAATACGTATGTTTCACACTTTTACTGTAACTGCTCTTTGTGCAAAAGAAGAATACACTAAAGTCACTTATTTAGAACAAACTTAAGAAACACCCTTTTGGTAGAGCCGTGCACAAATGTGAACAATATAACAGCATGTATTGTAACTGAACATAGGTAGATCATGCTGGCACATCCGGACATTCCTGTGTGTCTGGCAACAGGTTTTCATCTACATCACAACGGATATCATCCCCTTGCAATGCAGCGAGTGAAAGCTGAAGTTCACCTGAGAGCAATTGTTCAATTTAGGAGACATTTCCAGGAAAAAATGACAAAGAAAGGTATAAAACTTGATAACTACATCAACAATATTATATGTAATGACTAAAGCAATGAAATGAAGACTATTAGTTTTATTTGACTGACATGACAAGCAAATGATAATGTTAAAGAACAGCAGGGAATTGTATGAAAGCAGCTGATACACGTCCAAAAGCATTGGCAATTTGTAGAGGAAGGAGGAATCACTACTGTGATGTTGTGGAGGTTAGACTAATCGTTATGAGAATGTTCATTCTGAGAAAAGAACCAAAGGGACGAGGAACACTGTGTCTGTGTGTGTCTGTGTGTGTGTGTCTGTGTGTGTCTGTGTGTGTGTGTGTCTGTCTGTGTGTGTGTCTGTGTGTGTCTGTCTGTGTGTGTGTCTGTCTGTGTGTGTGTGTGTGTCTGTGTGTGTGTGTATGTGTCTGTCTGTGTGTGTGTGTGTCTGTGTGTGTGTCTGTCTGTGTGTGTGTCTGTGTGTGTGTGTGTCTGTGTGTGTGTGTGTGTCTGTGTGTGTGTCTGTGTGTATGTGTCTGTCTGTGTGTGTGTGTGTCTGTGTGTGTGTCTGTCTGTGTCTGTGTGTCTGTGTCTCTCTCTGTGTGTCTGTGTGTGTGTGTGTGTCTCTCTGTGTGTGTCTGTGTGTCTGTGTCTCTCTCTGTGTGTCTGTGTGTGTGTGTGTGTCTCTCTCTGTGTGTCTGTGTGTGTGTGTGTCTCTCTCTGTGTGTCTGTCTGTGTGTGTGTCTGTGTGTGTCTGTGTGTGTGTCTGTGTGTGTGTGTCTGTGTGTGTCTCTCTCTGTGTGTGTGTGTCTCTGTGTGTGTGTGTCTGTGTGTGTCTCTCTCTGTGTGTGTCTGTGTGTGTGTCTCTCTCTGTGTGTCTGTGTGTGTGTGTCTGTGTGTGTCTGTGTGTGTGTCTGTGTGTGTCTCTCTCTGTGTGTGTGTGTCTCTGTGTGTGTGTGTCTGTGTGTGTGTCTCTCTCTGTGTGTCTGTGTGTGTGTGTCTGTGTGTGTCTCTGTGTGTGTGTGTGTGTCTCTGTGTGTGTGTGTCTGTGTGTCTCTGTGTGTGTGTGTCTGTGTGTGTGTCTCTCTCTGTGTGTCTGTGTGTGTGTGTCTGTGTGTGTCTCTCTCTGTGTGTGTGTTACATTGACAGGTATAAAGACGGTCACTTACTACTGCTGGGTATGAGGTCTCTGTCCGGTATAAACAGCTTGTATCCATAATGTTTCTCTAAAACATCTGGAAGAATCTCCAGAGCAAAAGTCTCCTCGTCGCTGCTCGCCCTGCTGTGGAGGACAGAGAGAGAGAACAGATCAACTGACCAACCACGTTACTCACTCGGGACCTCTGGGGGACCACAGACCCGGGAGATGCTAAAAACATCGCCATGGTAACGGCATTCAAGGCATCATCCCAATCTTCAACAGTAATCATTAGCAATGCCTTGAGGCTCTTCTGACCAAATTGAGTCGAGGTGGATCAGGCCTAAACAATAGGAGGAGTGCATAAAAGTGTACAAACATGACATTTCCTGACACCAGTAGGTGGCGCTCTAACCATGAGTCAATATTACAGTGTAGATGTGTTCAGGGTGGGAGTCTCATCAAACATGTGAAGTCTGGACCAGAATGGACACTGAAGTTATAACAGTTTGCAGTTTAGCAGCGAAAAAGCGAACTTCATGGCGCTGACCTGGCCACGCCCTTTGACCTTTGTAAGAACCTTTGATCATATTTCATCGTTGAGGCCTTTAGAACAGGCTCAGTGAGTTTGGTAGGAATCAGATCAACGGTGTAGGAGGAGTTCTTTGTTATTTTCTGAAGTTCTAGAACACAATGATGTCATCGTCATTGTGTTCAACCAACAGACTGAGCATTTTAGAGTGAAATTAATCGACTTCGGTTTGGCCATTTCAACCTCCAAAGTAGAAGTTGGAATGCAGATGCAAACGTTGGGATACAGAGCTCCAGAGGTGATGTTGGGACTCCCCATATCTGAAGCTGTCGACATGTGGGGACTGGGATGTCTCTTGGCATTCCTGTATTTCGGCAACCACCTCACCAATCCAGAATCAACATACAACTGGATTAAAGACATTTGCCGTCTGCTCGGTCAGCCAGAACACCACCTGCTGAATGCTGGGAAGAACACCGCCACGTATTTCTGCAGGGAACAGAGCTCCACCAATCAGAGATGGAGACTAAAGACAGCAAAGGAATATGCAGAGGCAACCGGTGTGGAACCCAAAATATCACCGTGGGTTTTTGACGAAGATGAACATTTGGCAGAAGCAGTAAAGGCCATGTCAGAAGGAGATGACATTGTTGAGAACAAAGACATGATGGCATTTTAAGTCTCCTAGAACTAGAACCTAGCTGGATACAGATGCTGAGACCAGAATCACGCCCAAGAAAGCCCTACGACATAGTTTTGTTACAATGGCTCACCTGGAAGAAGACAAGAACACCAACCCTTATGTAGAAGCTGCCTTTTTAATGGCTGTGTGTCCCCTGGATGATGATTCAGAAGATGCATTCATACCAGTTGATTAATCTGCCCAGTTGCAAAGAGACAACAAAGATCTTCCAACTCCACCAATACCTGAGGGAGTGCTCCTTTATATGTCAAGGGGGCATTTTTATCTGATCTGAATGGTGACACCAGAATCTGCCAGCAAGCCCTACGATCTGATTCATGAGGTTTTATTAGAAGGTTTTCTGTACTTTCAATTGGGTCATTCCATGCCAACTCAGCCACCCATGTACATGGCACCTCTAAGATTTTGCTGAAAACCATTTGAATTTTAAGTGCCACACCCCTTTTTGGCACATTGGAATTTCGCATTTCATTTGTTGGCAGGCGGGAAATTGGTCTGTTAGTTCATTGTAGTTTGTACTACACAATTCACAAATGGGGGTCTGAAACGGTTTGCCCGTGGCGACCCCCATTAAACCCCTTCCAGTGGTATCATACCCTTCAAATTAATTTTGGCAAGAGCAAAGTTCCCAAATATAACAAATAATCCTGTTTAGAATATATATGATCATTAATCGTGGTGCTAGGGGCACACAGAAAGTGAAAAATAATTTTGGCCGTCAAAATAAATTTGATGTTGGTGAACAACCTCTCACCCAAACAGTAAGGAATGTTGATTCAGCCTAAAGAATTGTGTAGTACAAACTACAATGAACTAACGGACCAATTTCCAGCCTGCCAACAAATGGCTTTCAGCAAAATCTGAGCGGTACACATGGAATGAACCAATTTTCTTTGTGGGTTTTCTCCGGGTGCTCCGATTTCCCCACCTTCCAAAGGTTATGTAAATTAGCATTGACATGACCTGATTGATTTGTAATTAGATCAATAAGTAAGCAAAAAAAACAAAACAAATTTCGCTCCACCGCAGTGCGGGCTCCACCATGGGTGCTCCTTTATATGCCAAGGGGGCATTTTTAAACCTCTAAAATGAATGCTGGATCTGAATGCTGACACCAGAATCACTGCCAGGAAGCCCTACGATCTGGTTTTCTGAGGTTTTCTTTGTGGGTTTTCTCCGGGTGCTCCGGTTTCCCCACCTTCCAAAGGTTATGTAAAGTGGCATATATATATATATATATATATATATATATATATATATATATATATATATATACATATAAAAGGCGCAAAAAATATATATATATATAAAAACACAAATAAAGAGGTTAGCGGTAGTAAGCCTTCACGGGGCAGCCCTGTTTTGACTAATTTTACAGTACCTAGTTCTAATTCATTCCCACACAGAGTAGACTCACCTGCCCAAACAGTCCAGGTCCACCTTCGTATAGGACAGGTAGGCGTCGTATTCCTTGTTATCTGTGAAGAGAGAGTGAGGGACAACTGAGAATGAAGGGAATCAGCAAGGCACGTTCTCGGGCACCAGTGCCTTCTGTTTGTACCGCTGTGTATCTGCTTTGTGTTCTTCAATGTGAACATGGAGGCGCCATACATTATTCATCAACAGTGGAAAATACATTTTATTAGTCTATTTATTTTTTTGAGACTTATATTTTTTATTATTTTGTTATACAATACAAATAAAAAATGGCTTCCAAGTATAAAGCAAATTGAAGAGGCTGCCAGATGACCCAGCAGCAACAGCAACAACAACAACAACAACAAAACAAAAGGCCCAAGTCAGCGTTGGTGTATCTGAAGTGAAGTAAGTAAGTAAGAAGTATGTCCAGTGTCCACTGTACCATTGTCACATGAGGAATCACGATCATTAAATAATAGAATAGTGTCCATAATATAATGTCCGTATGATTACTTCTGAAGCGCCCTCACCAACTTCATCCCACCTATATAGTGAAACCAAAAATGTGACAGGTTTAAAAGAAAAATAGATTAAAAAAAAATAATATATATACATACATACACACACACACACACACACACCTGTGTGTGCAATCACATATATACACACCTACGTCACAAGTACAGATAATTTGTTGAGACAGAGGTTGACACAGATCGATGGAATATAACTTAACGACAGCAGGGTAGAAAAGGAGTCTGGGAATTAGTCCATTAGATTGCATGTAATGAATGAAATTGCAGAAACTTTCCCCATTTTTCATTGTACTTCTCTACCTCATTCAACAGACTATGATATTTTCTCAAATGCCGCAACCTTACCCAGTTCTGAGACCCATTCCTGAAATAATGGACCTACAGCATCTTTCCACTTTCTCATTATTATCTGTTTGCCAATCATGATGCTTGTCTGGACCCAGTTAGCTAAAGGTTTTACCATGTGATTGATAACTTTAGGGTTCCCTAGTATGTAGAGTTCAGGACAGAGTTTGTAGTCTGTCCCCGCTATTTCTGAGATATACTTATGGATCCTGGTCCAAAAAGCCTGTACCTTTGGGCATAACCACAGTGCATGAACTAGGTCCCCTAACAGTCCATTACATCTCCAGCAATCAGAGGAGTCTTTCAGCCCTAGTCTAAATAACCCGCTAGGGTACCAGTAATATCGGTGGAGAATTTTGAACTGTATTAGTCTTATTCTGATGTCTCTGGAGACATGTTTAGTAATACCAATAATTTTGTCCCAGTCCTGTTCTTCAATAGAGATGCCCTTCTTTTTCCCACGTTGCTTTTAGAGCTGTGGTGATATTACGTTCAGAAGTGTTTATAAGCATAGAATAAAATTGGGAAGCCCCATGCCCTGCCTCTGCAATGCGTAAAACTGAATTTAGAAGGTCCAGGCCCTGTGGAGAGGCTTGTGGTGAGCCAAAGATGCTAACCAGAAGATGTCTTAATTGGAGGTACCTCCAAAATTGATTATTAGCCAGATCAAACTGCTCAACCAGGTTGCCAAAGGACTTAAGTATGCCTCCTTCATATAAATGACTCAGAGTAAGAATCCCTTTATTCACCCACTCTTTCCAAATTACTGAAGATTTGCCAATTAGGAGTTTAGGATTGTCCCAAATCCCAGAAGACATAGTCAAATACGTGTTTATTTTAATAATACGGGCTACCTTCCTCCAGATTTCCTGTAAATGTGTTATTATGGGATGAGATCGAGCATTTTGTGGCATTCTGGCAGTCAAGAACAACAATGGGGGAAACGATGTGCAGATTGACTGTTCTATTGAGTACCATGGAGGAGCTCTTTCTGGGGGAAGCGCCAAATGTGCCAGGTGTCTTAAGCTAAAGGCATAGTAATAAAACAGCATATTTGGGAGACCCAAACCACCTTTTGCTATCGGTTTTTGTAGTTTTCTCAGATTCATTCTAGGCTTTTTGCCATTCCAAAAAAAAAATCAAAATTCAAATCAAATTGTTTAAAGTACTTGGTAGGGATATCCAGGGGAAAAGACTGAAGAATATAATTTATTTTGGGAGCGCAGTTCATCTTGATAATATTAACCTTGCCCCACAGAGAGAGATAAAGCGGAGACCACATTTGTATATCTTTGTTGATTTTTTCTAGGAGCGCTAAGTTGTCTGGGAATAAGTATTCCTAAATATTTAATTCCCTTGAGAGGCCACTGGAAAGAGCAAGCTTGAAATAACGATTTAGGGCAATATGAAGTCAGTGGGAGGGCCTCCGACTTTGTCCAATTCACCCGATAGCCAGAAAAGCTTGAGAATGACTTTATAATTCGGAGTAGAGCGGGAACAGATTTGTCTGGGTTTGCGATGAAGACTAGAGTGTCATCAGCATAAAGCAAAAGTTTATGTGTATAGCCTTCAATCGTAATACCAGGAATATCAGGGTCCTTACGAATTGCCGCAGCTAGGGGTTCTATTGCTAGGCAGAATAATCGAGGGGAAAGCGGTGAACCCTGCTGGGTCCCACGGCCGAGTCTGAAATAAGAGGAGGCCACCCCATTAGTTTGAACAGCAGCCTGAGGTGCATTGTATAATAGTTTCACCCACTTCAGAAATGTCTGTCCAAAGCCCAAAGTCTCCAGCATCTGAAAAAGATAGCGCCATTCCACACAATTGAAAGTTTTTTCTGCGTCAAGGGAAACAGCTGCTATTGGTGAGTTATTGTTTCTGAATGTCCACATTACATCTATCAAACGCCGAATATTGTCAGAGGCGAATCTATTGCAAATAAATCCTACTTGGTCAGGGTGTATTAGGGTGGAAATTACTCTATTAAGGCGATTTGCAAGGATTTTAGAAAGTATTTTGACATCAAGTGATATCAGAGAGATCGGCCGATAGCTTTTACAGTCAGTAGGTTCCTTGCCTTTTTTCAGTATAAGGGTTATCAGGGCCTGACACAAGGTAGGGGGCAGTGTTCCCAGGCTAAAGGCTTCATTATACATTTGCAGCAATAGTGGAGTGACCTCCTACGGAAAACATTTGAAAAATTCAGCGGTGAGACCATCAGGTCCTGGTGCTTTGCCTACTTTTAAAGTCCTAATGACCTCCAATATTTCACTGGCTGTAATTGGGGCATCCAGACCATCTCGCTGATCAGGATTCAGTGTAGGGAGATCCAGCCCCTCCAAGAATTTGATTATTTCATCTTGTGTATCGGAAGCTTTAAATGTTTCATTTATATCAGCTGACTTTGTCAGGAGAGCTCCTCCCTCTGACTGAACAGCGGTTATTGTGGCCATGGACTCTTGTTGTTTAATATAACGTGCTAGTAGCCTCCCTGCCTTATCCCCAGATTCAAAATATTTTTGCCTGCCTGAGTCCAAATTCCACCTTTTGTTAAAGTATATGATTATACTCATATTTCAGTTTTGTGAGCTCTCTCAATTTCTGTGGGGAAAAGTTCTGCATCAATTGTTGCTCAGCCTCTTCCACTTCTTTCTCCAGATCGCCCATTGCTCTCATATTCTGTCTCTTCTTATGGGATGAAAACTGAATTACATGGCCCCTTATGAATGCTTTGAAGGCTTCCCAGGTTGTGCCTGCTGACGGGGAGGAGGGAACATTTGTTTCAATAAAAAGGTCAATTTGAATTTTTAGTCTATTTATTTTTGTTTTATTTGGATGAAATGATCGATGTTGATTTTGAAACAAACTGTACGAGATAAATCTGACCACTTCATTGATACAGATTTTTGCTCATTTCTCTTATTACACATTCCTCTTATTACCCATTTCTCTTATTACACATTCCTCTTATTACCCATTTCTCTTATTACACATTCCTCTTATTACCCATTCTTCTTATTACATGTTTCTCTTATTACACATTCCTCTTATTACCCATTTCTCTTATTACACATTCCTCTTATTACCCATTGTTCTTATTACACGTTTCTCTTATAACAAGTTTATCTTATTACCCGTTCCTCTTATTACATGTTTTGCTTATTACATGTTCCTTTTATTTCACGTTTTGCTTGTTACGCGTTTCTCTTGTAACACGTTCCTCTTATTACATGTTTTGCTTGTTACACGTTTTGCTTGTTACATTTTGCTTTTTACACGTTTCTCTTATTACACGTTCCTCTTATTAAACGTTTTGCTTTTTACACGTTTCTCTTATTACACGTTCCTCTTATTAAACATTTTGCTTGTTACACGTTTCTCTTATTACACGTTTCTCTTATTACACGTTTGCTTGTTACACGTTTCTCTTGTTACAAGTTTCTCTTATTACCGATTCACTTGTTACACGTTCTGCTTGTTACATGTTCCTCTTCAATCCATCCATCCATTTTCTACCGCTTATCCTGATTTCAGGGTCACGGGGGGGCTGGAGCCGATCCCAGCTGTCATTGGGCGAAGGCAGGGTACACCCTGGACAGGACGCCAGTCTATCACAGGGCTGACATATAGAGACAGACAACCATTCACACTCACATTCACACCTACGGGCAATTTAGAGTCACCAATTAACCTATCCCCATCTTCCACCTTGTCTTACATGTTCCTCTTATTACACGTTTTGCTTGTTACACCTTTTGTTTATTCCACATTTCTCTATTACACGTTTCGCTTGTTACTCGTTCCTCTTATAACACGTTTCTTTTATTACATGTTCTGCTTGTTACACATTTTGTTTATTACACGTTTCTCTTATTACACTTTCTGCTTGTTACACATTCCTCTTATTACACGTTTTGTTTATTACACGTTCCTCTTGTTAAACGTTTTGTTTGTTACACGTTCCTCTTATTACACGTTCTGCTTGTTACACACCCAGCGTGAGTGGTTTTTCGCCGTCGACTCACCGTCTTCAGTTTCATCACTTCCGAAGTGTCTCCGGTAGCAGAGCAGGATCTCCAGGTTGTAGCACTTGTAAAGTGCCGTGAGGACGCCCAGCAGCAGCAGGATGACGCCCAGACCTCCAGCCAGCTCCAGACGGTACATATCTGCACACACGGCAACGTGAACAGATATATTAGTTATCGTCTGACAGGCCGCTGGATGCATAATAATAATGATGTTGATGCTAATAATCATTATAATTTGGGTTACTATTCCCGGTTTTCAGTCAGTCAGTACATGTAAGAAATCCGCATCATCACTCGGAGTGACGTTAGATTTTAAGGACAATCAGGCCTTCTTGGGAATATACTTGAAACAAGTTAATATTGTTTTTTCTTTGAAATAATCTCCCACAATGAACCTACTGTATCTTTTCTCAGGTCAATGTGTCTGAAGTTACCACAACTGACCAGCAGATGTCTCTCTAACTCCACTCTGAGCTGCAGCACCACCATGTTGGTCTGAGAGGGGGGGGGAGGGGCCAGTGGCCCGGCCCCTGAAGGACACTGAGGTTTAAAGAAGAAGAGGGAGACCTGAAGGTGAGGAAGACGGAGCAGAGGACTGAAGAGGATTATGGGGACAGAAGACTAGATGTATTATTGATCAGCCCTCCTCTGTTCTCTCTAGGAGAACCCCCCTCCTCCCCAAGTGAAGTGGATTACCGCGGACCAGGAAGAAGTTATGTTTGGATTAAACCAAGCTTTCACTTCTCCCCCCATCTTATCATTAAGACCTTTTGTCATGCACTACTTGGTGGTCTGTTTCAAAGTACAAGTACATTTCTCAAGCCCTCTCCAATGTTCAACTAGACGGGGAATCATTATGTCTTCACATGTTGTAATGTTGGTCTTCTTGGTTGTGTTTGCCTGTGTATGCAGGTTGTTGTGTTGACCTTCAATGTGTTATTATTCAGTTTTTGGCTCATTTCTCTGTATTATGTAGTGACTGTGTTTCATGTTGGGAGCCAGACGAGCAGACGAGGTGAAGGACTTCTGGTTGAGCTGAGGCTGGAGGAGATGATTAAATAAGAGACGGGGAAGTCCCCGTCGGTTCGATCCCTCCTCTCTGCTGTCAGCCGCTCTCCCTCCATCGCCGTATCTCCAGTCAGACTCTCTTCATGGTGGCTGAAGCAGCTCTTCTGCTCTGTCAGTTACCATGAGATGGCATGTGTGTGTGTGTGTGTGTGTGTGTGTGTGTGCTATCGGGTCACCGTGGGGTGAGAGCACACCCTAATTCAATCACACACAGTGCAGTGAAATCAAGCTTGGCTAACTGGTGCTAACTCGGGCTACCTTGTGCTTTGTTGAGGCTGTCGTGTTGCGTTCAGGCGCTCACATGTGACTCCGGTAGCTGCAGGCTTCAGGCCTTTCTAACTCTACGCTGAATGATATGCAGTATTTCACACTCATAGATGATGATAGTCTGATGTATTTGTGTTTGTAAATGATTCCCAAAACAATCAAAACAAAGAAAAAATGAAAGGAGCAATAGATACTGTCAATGGCCGTGTTTCCCAGTCGTTCTTAAGGACTTAAGAAGGCTCTTAAGAAGGGTTCGGTTAAGAAGGAGCGCTACGATACGGGTGTTTCCCAGGAGCGTTCTTGACTGCATTCTTAGGAGAACCTTAAGATCAAGCCAAAGAAGCTTCTTAAGTGGGAGCTGTCCACCGCGGTGGTGCTGAAACTGAATCAATCAATGCCAGGCAAATTGATCACCCACCTCTTTATCAAGTGCATAAGTGACACGCAGCGCCCCGTGGTCGCCCCACACAGGTGCAATCATGTGTGTGTGTGTGTGTATGTGTGTGTGCCAACAGGTGTATCCAAGTAGTAATCAAGCCCATTAGCGCATATATACCCCAGTGGATATAGGCACACACATGTGAGAATGGAATGAGGGTGCCATCCACCACACCGATCACCCGGGGGATCCCAGCCACTACGTGGAACCCTTGGTGGACTTGGCGGACCTCGTCTCGTGTGGTGGGCATCTTTATGTGGTCCGGGCATGACGCAGGAGAATCGGTGTCACAGCTGCCACACTCCGTGACACCGATGCCTTGCTGAGGCCGGTGCCGTCCCCCACCACCTCCAGGAAGCTCCCCACTGCGTAAAAACACAGCGCAGCCAGGAGCTGCACCTCCAGGCTGAGGGCAAAGTTGCAGCGGGTTGCTCTCTGGATGTGTGGAGACACCAGAGTGATCAGCCGTTGGATCTCTGCACGGGGCAGCCGGTACTTTGTCTGGACAGCCCGGTCTGACAGCACGTCCAGTGGGGAGAAGTGCTGACGCACGTATGCATCTCTGTGTGGCTTCACACACGGCGACGCGGTTGGTTCGCAGCGAGAATGTGCTGTATTGCAGCCATGGTTTCAAACATGCGCGGGGACTTTGGCTTTTTTTTACTTTTTTAATGTGTACTATAAACTCATATATGCAGATGTGTGTGGAAAACTTAAACAAAAAAAAATCCTACTAGCGTCAGTGGTCCACAGCTATGAGCGCATTTCAACATGGAGCATTGTTTTATTATTTTGAAAAGTGGAGGATATAAGTTTCCCTGACGCGGCTTGATCACTGAGCATTTGGTCACTAAGAAGGCTGTTAAGAGTGGGTCAGCTCGATCTTACATTTCCTTCTTAGTGAAAGATCTTCTTAAGCTAAGAGCGACTCTGGGAAACACATCCTTCTATCACAGCGCTCTTAAGAGCGCTCCTAGGAAGATCTTAAGAGCACTTAAGAGCTTCTTAACGAATCTGGGAAACGCGGCCATTGTTAATGTGGAGGTCCAGAGGTTTTAGTTGGAGCTGGAGGAGCACACAGGACGTGGAGGTGACTGATGGTGAACCCTCCTCCTGTGTGTCTCCTGAAGGTGATCTCATATTATTTCTGCATCATATCTGTAAACGGAGCTGTGATGAACAGTATTAGTGAAGCTGTTAGCGTAGCCTCGTTAGCCACTCATCAGTCCGTCCCGATCGGCCCGTCTGATCAATTTGTTCCATCGTCAAAATCAGTATTTCAGTTTAGTTAAAAAAAAGCCTGAACAAAGTCACTCACAGCTAAAAGTTGTCAACGGAGCTTCCACTCAAATCACATCTGGAAATGAAACGATGCTTTCAGGAGAATATTAAACTTCATCTTTAAAATCAATAAGCCGTTACTTTATATTATTGTGTTTTATTAATATTCCTGTGTGTGTGTGTGTGTGTGTGTGTGTGTGGTTAAGTACAGCACACATCCTCGTACCTCCTCCCGTCTACATCTATTATTTCTCCCTCGTTCTCCGCTCGCTCGCTTCTGTGCATGTTTATCTCGTTCGTCCCGGCTTTCTGCATCACCTACGTTTGCTTCATATAGTGTGCATCCATGCGGCCCTCCTCTCCCGCTCCTCTGACTCGAGGTAACAGAGATGATTCGCCTCCTCCTCCCCCTCCCTCTCTCCCTCCCAATCTCCGGGTCGTGGCCCTCGTTCTCTCTGTTTGGAGGGCGAGATAGGGCCGGACCACTGCCGGTGTTTAACGGGGGAGCTGTGCCCATCTTAGCCTTTCTAAAACGGGGAAGAGGAGGAGGAGGAAAGGGGAGGAGCGTTACCTTTCTTCTGCAGGATGGCACTCCCGCTGCGCCTCCCTATGTGGTTCTCCACGTAACAGGTGTAGTTGGCCAGGTCGGCCTCGTCCACGGCATCGAACGTCAGGGAGAGCTGCACCTCCTTCTCCCCGAGATGCTCCCTCAAAATCCTGCAACAAACACAGAGAGGAGGAGAGTGGGAGACAGCCGGGACACATGGACTCCTTCAAACCCCTTTTATGGACGACAGATAAGGAGGAGGAAACAAACAAGGACTAAACATCAACTGGAGTTTTCTTACAGATTACTCCTAAAAAAAAAAACAAGGAGAGGAGGAAACCTGGGGTGGAGTTTCAACGCAACTAAAGAGGAGGGGAGAGGAGGAGGAAAGCAGGAGGAGGAGGAGGAAATGTGGATGAATCTTGATGGCTCCACAAAATACTGTGAAATGAGAAAAGAGGCTAAAGGGAGAGGAGGAGGAAAGGAGGAAGAGATGGAGGAGAGGTGGATGAGAGGAGGAGGAAAGGGGGAGAAAAGGAGGGCGAAATGAGGAGGAGGGGAGGAGGAAGAAAGGAGGAAGAAAGGAGAGGAGGTAAGGAATGAAAAAAGGAGGACAGCAGGAGCAAGGAGGCATGTGTGGAAAACATTGGTGACAGCTGGAAGAAGACTCTCCTTATGGCGAGGTCGACGCCACTAAAAGGAGGAGGGAGAAGAGGAGGAGAGGAGAGGAGGAGGAGGAGGAGAGGAGGAAGGAGGGGAGACTCACTGCACCTCTGAGTCTGAGCCTGAGTCGTCAGACAGATGCTGCAGCAGAACAGAGGTTGGGCAACTGAAGCCAAACACAGACGCGTCGCCATGACAACGTTTAATATCCCCGACCACCGTTTGCTAGCAACAACGTTTTTTAAAGAAAGAAGGTCGGAGTATTTACTGACATATTTCATATCGTAGAACAAACGTTTGACTTGAGACGAACTGTAAATGCAAAGAATGCTGAGTCATGTCGGGGTCTGAGGGTCCAGTCCTGCAGCCCTGAACAGAGTCTCATCACAGTCACAGTCTCTTAAAACTGTCACCATGACGATGTCCACTTCTTATACACGTACAAGCTTATGGTCTCACAATACCATCACCATTATATATAATCCATCTTCATGGATGTTTGTCACCTCTGAAACAACCTTGATATACAGGGCTCCTCCACCTTCAAGTCAAATTCAAGCACTTTCCAAGCACTTCCAGGTGCATTTCCATGCTTTTCCAGCCCCTTCCAGCTGTGGTAAACTCCATCTTTGTACCAATCCAATGGTCAGTATTCAGTCTACTTATTCTGTCACTTGTTCATCACATTAAATGAGATGTTATTGTCCTCTAAACAACCAACATGATGTTTGGAGACAGCTTTTTACAGAAGGACCACAAATGAAAGGAAAACTAATTCCACTAACAGATCCACAGAAATATAATCACCAACTATTTTCATCATCTGTTCATCATCAAAAGTCATTTTTCATAAAGAAATGTCAGGATATGCTGTTTTCAGTCCCTCAGATATGGAGATCTTCTTTCCTCTGTTCTATCATAGATGTCATCACATACAACACACATTTATAGACCTTTAGTCTACATCCAAGACCTTTTCAAACCTTGAAAACACCGCACTAACATCCGGGAGTCCGGGGGAGCGAGGTGATTGGATGGGAGGAGGCTGGAGGA
Organism: Chelidonichthys spinosus; assembly: GCA_029853015.1. Taxonomy (NCBI): domain Eukaryota; kingdom Metazoa; phylum Chordata; class Actinopteri; order Perciformes; family Triglidae; genus Chelidonichthys; species Chelidonichthys spinosus. The sequence continues at coordinate 1,343,639 of CM056823.1, forward strand.
CCGAGGTTAACGCGACACCGCAGGCCGTGATTAGTTCTTGGTTGCAAATGCCGGTTCTCCCGGGAGAAGCTCCACAGAGCGTAGTGAAGATGGGGAGGCCGGGTTCAAGCCCCCTTCTGAAGTCCTCCCAGCTCCCCCCAGCTGTAGCGGAGCAGCTGACCTCTGACCTCCCTGTGGAGGGATTTCCCTCCAGGGCCAAGTTGATGACATCAAATATGAGGGCTTCTAGGTGGTCGAGAACTTTGTGTCTGTTGATAGCGGCTATGACTACTTCCAGGGTGAGGAAGTTAAAATCACCAGTGTGTTGTTTCGTTGTTAGAACCCAGACTGGATGTTTTTTTATTAGAGATCGTGATAAAAACACTCACACAAGTGAGTTTCCATTATTGGGGTAAATGTGAATATGGTCACGTGAGAGAACAGCTTGACTAGTTGACCTTTGACTTTCTGAACAGGGATTATTCCGTTCCTCGTCCATCCACTGGACCTTTTATCTGAGCTGTCAGAGAGAACGATGTTCTCATGCAAACGTACCAAACCATCAATACAACGATCTAAAGAGCGCCGGGTGTAATAGAGACTCCACAAGGACCAGCCAAGTCGCTGCATGAAATAAAATATTAATTTCAGAGATTCTGCAGCACACATATGAACAGGTGGAATTTCTAAAAGTCTCAAAGCTGCATTCTCTCTGCTGGTCACCAGGGGGCGACTCCTCTCTGGTTGTATAGAAGTCTATGAGAAAATGGTCCTACTTCTCTCTGCTGGCCACCAGGGGGCGACTCCTCTCTGGTTGTATAGAAGTCTATGAGAAAATGGTCCTACTTCTCTCTGCTGGCCACCAGGGGGCGACTCCTCTCTGGTTGTATAGAAGTCTATGAGAAAATGGTCCTACTTCTCTCTGCTGGCCACCAGGGGGCGACTCCTCTCTGGTTGTATAGAAGTCTATAAGAAAATGGTCCTACTTCTCTCTGCTGGCCACCAGGGGGCGACTCCTCTCTGGTTGTATAGAAGTCTATGAGAAAATGGTCCTACTTCTCTCTGCTGGCCACCAGGGGGCGACTCCTCTCTGGTTGTATAGAAGTCTATGAGAAAATGGTCCTACTTCTCTCTGCTGGCCACCAGGGGGCGACTCCTCTCTGGTTGTATAGAAGTCTATGAGAAAATGGTCCTACTTCTCTCTGCTGGCCACCAGGGGGCGACTCCTCTCTGGTTGTATAGAAGTCTATGAGAAAATGGTCCTACTTCTCTCTGCTGGCCACCAGGGGGCGACTCCTCTCTGGTTGTATAGAAGTCTATGAGAAAATGGTCCTACTTCTCTCTGCTGGCCACCAGGGGGCGACTCCTCTCTGGTTGTATAGAAGTCTATAAGAAAATGGTCCTACTTCTCTCTGCTGGCCACCAGGGGGCGACTCCTCTCTGGTTGTATAGAAGTCTATAAGAAAATGGTCCTACTTCTCTCTGCTGGCCACCAGGGGGCGACTCCTCTCTGGTTGTATAGAAGTCTATGAGAAAATGGTCCTACTTCTCTCTGCTGGCCACCAGGGGGCGACTCCTCTCTGGTTGTATAGAAGTCTAAGAGAAAAGTGGGTTTTAACAAGACATTTCTTCTTGAGAACAGTTGCTGAGGGAAGTCAAGCAGTAGACAGTGTGTGTGTGTGTGTGTGTGTTCTGATGGTTGCCATGGTGATCTGGAAGGGTTGTTCTAATGATATTGGACTCCCCACAGACAATCAGGCTTCTCCCAGTGGAGCCTGCTGTAATTGGTCCCAATAGGGGAGAAAATTAATTCAATTTAACTTTATTATTAGTGTTCATCATATTATTTTTTTTAGGAAAGTTGAGAAGAAATCTGTCAGAGGAGCCTCAACGAGTCATAAATCAAAAAAGGAGAGAAAATGAGATGCTGACAGTGAGGAGTGAGAAAATTAATGAACAAGAGAAACCTGTAGACTTCAGAGGCTGTAATTGATACTAAAGTGACTTGATTAAGTTTAATCTCCACTTTGGTTCATTTTCACCGTGGTTTCTTTACGAGCTGCGGACACACACACACACACACACACACACACACACACACACCAACAAACACAGGTACAACCATGTGGAGTGGACTCACCTGACTTCACTCTCCTTGATGTGCCCCGCCAGCTCCTCCACGAACTTCTCTCCCTTCATCCAGTAGATGATGGGCCTCCGGTTCTCCCCGCTGTAGCCGAAGAACGCCTTGCAGTCCAGACTGAGGGGCATACCTGCAACACAGACCACAACACAGACCACAGCTCTGTTACAACACGGACGACGTGGTTTCAGGGTAGATCCGCTCAGGTTTACTCCACATCTGGACTACCATGAGACATGATCGCATGGTGGGTTTAAACTAGAGCATGACATGTTTCGGGAATTCCCGCGGGTCACGTGATTCCCGCGGGATGGGAGTCAAAGTTTTATTAATCCCGTGATTGGGACGGGATGGGAATAAAAATCAACGGGAGCGGGCAGGAGCGGGATCGCCATTAATAGATGATGATTTTCAGCCGTGTTAAACAACCAAAAGGACAGACACGTCCATTTTTGTAGTCATCTTTCAGTGAGCCACAACTATTTTGACTTGCGTTAGCAATCCAAACAGTGCTTTGACTTCCGGCCGGGCCGGCCACTACAGGAAGTTAAATGCGCGGAGGGAGGTCGAGGCGATGAAGCCGGGAAGCGCGAGCTACAGACTAAAGTCCGACACAATGATCCATCGGTCAGATTAACTGACTTTATCGGGAAGTCGCAAATATTGCATAGATTCATGCGAGTTGAATGTGATGAAAAAAAACAACAAAAAAACAGAGTTGGATGGGAGTAATTTTGAGTGGGAGTGGGAGTCATTCTATAGGAGTGGGATGGGATGGGATTTTTTTTTTACTCCGGCCCGGGATTGGGATGGGATGGGATTTTTTCTCTGGGAGTGGGATGGGACGGGAGTGAAAATCCACTCCTGTGTCATGCTCTAGTTTAAACACAGAGCAATACAATAAACAACAGAACCCGTCCATATGAAATGTACAGGGAGGAAACACAACACACATATTCAGACAGGTTCCTATCAATGGACTGTTGCATCTCCATGCTTTTCCAGCCCCTTCCAGCTGTGGTAAACTCCATCTTTGTACCAATCCAATGGTCAGTATTCAGTCTACTTATTCTGTCACTTGTTCATCACATTAAATGAGATGTTATTGTCCTCTAAACAACCAACATGATGTTTGGAGACAGCTTTTTACAGAAGGACCACAAATGAAAGGAAAACTAATTCCACTAACAGATCCACAGAAATATAATCACCAACTATTTTCATCATCTGTTCATCATCAAAAGTCATTTTTCATAAAGAAATGTCAGGAAATGCTGTTTTCAGTCCCTCAGATATGGAGATCTTCTTTCCTCTGTTCTATCATAGATGTCATCACATACAACACACATTTATAGACCTTTAGTCTACATCCAAGACCTTTTCAGACCTTGAAAACACCACACTAAACATTCAAGGATTTCCAGCACCCGTACCAACCCTGGAAAGAGTCCGTTAAACAGATCTTCATGTATCAGACGGGCTGAATGCAACACAGAACCACACACACACTCCTGTAAGACCTTGAAAGCACCACGCTGTGATTACAGCTATCAACGGCGATGATGGAGTATTAACGAGCGTTCTAACGAGCGCCACCTCGTTAGGCAGTCAATTAGCAGATAATTATGATAGACCTCGGTGTTATCATAATGATGGCTCTATCTGCCACCAACGCTGAATGCTAACGTCGTGTGTGTGTGTGTGTCGTCACCTGAACTGAATGTTTCACACTCTTCCTGCAGTGAGCTCTGTGAGTGGCCTCCTGGTTCTTTCACGCCACTTAACCCCGTGTTTGCTGCCTTTTAAAGGTACACCGTGTTCTCAGTGTTCTCATGTGGAACGCTGCTCGGTTCTGTCGGTTCCGTCCGGTTTGGTTTGGCTCCGAACGATCGGCTAACGAGCAGGGAAATGAAGTGCGTGCGTGCGTGTGTGTGTGTGTGGACGCTCACGGTGTTTGCTTTGCCTTTGTGCTGAGGCAAGCAGCATCCTGTACCACACACACACACACACACACACACACACACACACAGCAGAACCAAACTCTGGATTAAAGAGGCATTAGTTGAGTGTGTGTGTGTGTGTACTCCATAGTAATTGATTAGCACCCTGAGGGTGTGTTTGTGTTCTCAGCATGTTGTGATGATTAAAATCATCAACTGTGTTTGCACTTGTGTGGCATGAGGTTGTGTGTGTGTGTGTGTGTGTGTGTGTGTGTGTGTGTGCGTACAGAGATCTCCTCTCATACATGCTGACTCATCGTTTGGGATGTTTACAGGAAAGGGAAAGTTGTTTTCTTTGATATCAAAGACAGACTTTGTTGGCTGATTGACAGGAAGTTGATGCATCATCACTTCACTCTGCTGCCACGTTCCCTAACGGAGGTCGCCCTCCATGCAATCGGACAACAGTCACGTGACTCGAGGGACAACCAGGAGGTTCATTCTCCCTGCTGGCCACCAACAACACACAGAAACAGCCACACTGCTCTCTAAAAGCTGCATTACATTTAATAAAACTGCACTTTTGTTTATTCTTTATGTGAACAACAGATTGAATTACTGTCATGTATAATTATCGCCCCGTTTCTACTTCTTTTTTCCCTCGTGGAATCTCACAGAACCATAATTATTGGAGCCATTATGGCAGAATTGCTGTGGTTACTGAACAAAACATTATTGGATTTCTGTTTCTTCTGAAAAACAGCTGTAAAAAAAACATGTTGTCAAAGAACATGCAATTTATTTGAGTGACAGTTTCTTTTGGCACTTTAAAGAGTTTCCTTTTGATATTCTTACAAATATTCAACAAAAGCTTTGGAAAAACTTTCTGTTTTTAAATCAAAATTGATCACCAAAAACTCAGAAAACGTACTCATTGCCAATTATTATTGTTTACAGGGTTTCTCCACCTTTTCCAAGCCAAAGTCAAGCTTTTTAAACCTTGGGAACACCACACTACAATTCAAGTGCTTTCAAGGTTTTCCAGCACCCGTACCAGCCCTGTTCATAAAGCTTTCCCTTGACGGAGTATCTTACTGTGTTCTGATCCGACCGTCCACCCTGAACAAAGTCTCTGTTTGGTCCTTCTATTCAGCTTCTCTGTCTGTTGTTCTATAGATCTGTTACTGTGCATTCGACCACCACCTCCATGAGAACGGCTCTCCGCTGCAAACACAGAAGGTTAAAGTGTGCAGCGTTTATGCTCCTTCCCTAGCTCCTCTGCTGCAGGAGGAGGACCGCTGCATGTGACGAGGGTTTCTTAGTAAAGTTGGATGACTACTCCTCTGCTGCAGGAGGAGGACCGCTGCATGTGACGAGGGTTTCTTAGTAAAGTTGGATGACTACTCCTCTGCTGCAGGAGGAGGACCGCTGCATGTGACGAGGGTTTCTTAGTAAAGTTGGATGACTACTCCTCTGCTGCAGGAGGAGGACCGCTGCATGTGACGAGGGTTTCTTAGTAAAGTTGGATAACTCCTCTGCTGCAGGAGGAGGACCGCTGCATGTGACGAGGGTTTCTTAGTAAAGTTGGATGACTACTCCTCTGCTGCAGGAGGACCGCTGCATGTGACGAGGGTTTCTTAGTAAAGTTGGATGACTACTCCTCTGCTGCAGGAGGAGGACCGCTGCATGTGACGAGGGTTTCTTAGTAAAGTTGGATGACTACTCCTCTGCTGCAGGAGGAGGACCGCTGCATGTGACGAGGGTTTCTTAGTAAAGTTGGATGACTACTCCTCTGCTGCAGGAGGAGGACCGCTGCATGTGACGAGGGTTTCTTAGTAAAGTTGGATGACTACTCCTCTGCTGCAGGAGGAGGACCGCTGCATGTGACGAGGGTTTCTTAGTAAAGTTGGATGACTACTCCTCTGCTGCAGGAGGAGGACCGCTGCATGTGACGAGGGTTTCTTAGTAAAGTTGGATGACTACTCCTCTGCTGCAGGAGGAGGACCGCTGCATGTGACGAGGGTTTCTTAGTAAAGTTGGATGACTACTCCTCTGCTGCAGGAGGAGGACCGCTGCATGTGACGAGGGTTTCTTAGTAAAGTTGGATGACTACTCCTCTGCTGCAGGAGGAGGACCGCTGCATGTGACGAGGGTTTCTTAGTAAAGTTGGATGACTACTCCTCTGCTGCAGGAGGAGGACCGCTGCATGTGACGAGGGTTTCTTAGTAAAGTTGGATGACTACTCCTCTGCTGCAGGAGGAGGACCGCTGCATGTGACGAGGGTTTCTTAGTAAAGTTGGATGACTACTCCTCTGCTGCAGGAGGAGGACCGCTGCATGTGACGAGGGTTTCTTAGTAAAGTTGGATGACTACTCCTCTGCTGCAGGAGGAGGACCGCTGCATGTGACGAGGGTTTCTTAGTAAAGTTGGATGACTACTCCTCTGCTGCAGGAGGAGGACCGCTGCATGTGACGAGGGTTTCTTAGTAAAGTTGGATGACTACTCCTCTGCTGCAGGAGGAGGACCGCTGCATGTGACGAGGGTTTCTTAGTAAAGTTGGATGACTACTCCTCTGCTGCAGGAGGAGGACCGCTGCATGTGACGAGGGTTTCTTAGTAAAGTTGGATGACTACTCCTCTGCTGCAGGAGGAGGACCGCTGCATGTGACGAGGGTTTCTTAGTAAAGTTGGATGACTACTCCTCTGCTGCAGGAGGAGGACCGCTGCATGTGACGAGGGTTTCTTAGTAAAGTTGGATGACTACTCCTCTGCTGCAGGAGGAGGACCGCTGCATGTGACGAGGGTTTCTTAGTAAAGTTGGATGACTACTCCTCTGCTGCAGGAGGAGGACCGCTGCATGTGACGAGGGTTTCTTAGTAAAGTTGGATGACTACTCCTCTGCTGCAGGAGGAGGACCGCTGCATGTGACGAGGGTTTCTTAGTAAAGTTGGATGACTACTCCTCTGCTGCAGGAGGACCGCTGCATGTGACGAGGGTTTCTTAGTAAAGTTGGATGACTACTCCTCTGCTGCAGGAGGAGGACCGCTGCATGTGACGAGGGTTTCTTAGTAAAGTTGGATGACTACTCCTCTGCTGCAGGAGGAGGACCGCTGCATGTGACGAGGGTTTCTTAGTAAAGTTGGATGACTACTCCTCTGCTGCAGGAGGAGGACCGCTGCATGTGACGAGGGTTTCTTAGTAAAGTTGGATGACTACTCCTCTGCTGCAGGAGGAGGACCGCTGCATGTGACGAGGGTTTCTTAGTAAAGTTGGATGACTACTCCTCTGCTGCAGGAGGAGGACCGCTGCATGTGACGAGGGTTTCTTAGTAAAGTTGGATGACTACTCCTCTGCTGCAGGAGGAGGACCGCTGCATGTGACGAGGGTTTCTTAGTAAAGTTGGATGACTACTCCTCTGCTGCAGGAGGAGGACCGCTGCATGTGACGAGGGTTTCTTAGTAAAGTTGGATGACTACTCCTCTGCTGCAGGAGGAGGACCGCTGCATGTGACGAGGGTTTCTTAGTAAAGTTGGATGACTACTCCTCTGCTGCAGGAGGAGGACCGCTGCATGTGACGAGGGTTTCTTAGTAAAGTTGGATGACTACTCCTCTGCTGCAGGAGGAGGACCGCTGCATGTGACGAGGGTTTCTTAGTAAAGTTGGATGACTACTCCTCTGCTGCAGGAGGAGGACCGCTGCATGTGACGAGGGTTTCTTAGTAAAGTTGGATGACTACTCCTCTGCTGCAGGAGGAGGACCGCTGCATGTGACGAGGGTTTCTTAGTAAAGTTGGATGACTACTCCTCTGCTGCAGGAGGAGGACCGCTGCATGTGACGAGGGTTTCTTAGTAAAGTTGGATGACTACTCCTCTGCTGCAGGAGGAGGACCGCTGCATGTGACGAGGGTTTCTTAGTAAAGTTGGATGACTACTCCTCTGCTGCAGGAGGAGGACCGCTGCATGTGACGAGGGTTTCTTAGTAAAGTTGGATGACTACTCCTCTGCTGCAGGAGGAGGACCGCTGCATGTGACGAGGGTTTCTTAGTAAAGTTGGATGACTACTCCTCTGCTGCAGGAGGAGGACCGCTGCATGTGACGAGGGTTTCTTAGTAAAGTTGGATGACTACTCCTCTGCTGCAGGAGGAGGACCGCTGCATGTGACGAGGGTTTCTTAGTAAAGTTGGATGACTACTCCTCTGCTGCAGGAGGAGGACCGCTGCATGTGACGAGGGTTTCTTAGTAAAGTTGGATGACTACTCCTCTGCTGCAGGAGGAGGACCGCTGCATGTGACGAGGGTTTCTTAGTAAAGTTGGATGACTACTCCTCTGCTGCAGGAGGAGGACCGCTGCATGTGACGAGGGTTTCTTAGTAAAGTTGGATGACTACTCCTCTGCTGCAGGAGGAGGACCGCTGCATGTGACGAGGGTTTCTTAGTAAAGTTGGATGACTACTCCTCTGCTGCAGGAGGAGGACCGCTGCATGTGACGAGGGTTTCTTAGTAAAGTTGGATGACTACTCCTCTGCTGCAGGAGGAGGACCGCTGCATGTGACGAGGGTTTCTTAGTAAATTGGATGACTACTCCTCTGCTGCAGGAGGAGGACCGCTGCATGTGACGAGGGTTTCTTAGTAAATTGGATGACTACTCCTCTGCTGCAGGAGGAGGACCGCTGCATGTGACGAGGGTTTCTTAGTAAAGTTGGATGACTACTCCTCTGCTGCAGGAGGAGGACCGCTGCATGTGACGAGGGTTTCTTAGTAAAGTTGGATGACTACTCCTCTGCTGCAGGAGGAGGACCGCTGCATGTGACGAGGGTTTCTTAGTAAAGTTGGATGACTACTCCTCTGCTGCAGGAGGAGGACCGCTGCATGTGACGAGGGTTTCTTAGTAAAGTTGGATAACTCCTCTGCTGCAGGAGGAGGACCGCTGCATGTGACGAGGGTTTCTTAGTAAAGTTGGATGACTACTCCTCTGCTGCAGGAGGAGCCGCTGCAGTGACGAGGGTTTTTAGTAAAGTTGGATGACTATCCTCTGCTGCAGGAGGAGGACCGCTGCATGTGACGAGGGTTTTAGTAAAGTTGGATGACTACTCCTCTGCTGCAGAGGAGGACCCTGCATGTGACGAGGGTTCTTAGTAAAGTTGGATGACTACTCCTCTGCTGCAGGAGGAGACCGCTGCATGTGACGAGGGTTTCTTAGTAAAGTTGGATGACTACTCCTCTGCTGCAGAGGAGGACCGCTGCATGTGACGAGGTTTCTTAGTAAAGTTGATGACTACTCCTCTGCTGCAGGAGGAGGACGCTGCATTGACGAGGGTTTCTTAGTAAAGTTGATGACTACTCCTCTGCTGCAGGAGAGGACCGCTGCATGTGACGAGGGTTTCTTAGTAAGTTGGATGACTACTCCTCTGCTGCAGGAGAGACCGCTGCATGTGACGAGGTTTCTTAGTAAAGTTGGATGACTACTCCTCTGCTGCAGGAGGAGGACCGCTGCATGTGACGAGGGTTTCTTAGTAAAGTTGGATGACTACTCCTCTGCTGCAGGAGGGACCGCTGCATGTGACGAGGGTTTCTTAGTAAATTGGATGACTACTCCTCTGCTGCAGGAGGAGGACCGCTGCATGTGACGAGGGTTTCTTAGTAAAGTTGGATGACTACTCCTCTGCTGCAGGAGGAGGACCGCTGCATGTGACGAGGGTTTCTTAGTAAAGTTGGATGACTACTCCTCTGCTGCGGAGGAGGACCGCTGCATGTGACGAGGGTTTCTTAGTAAAGTTGGATGACTACTCCTCTGCTGCAGGAGGAGGACCGCTGCATGTGACGAGGGTTTCTTAGTAAAGTTGGATGACTACTCCTCTGCTGCAGGAGGAGGACCGCTGCATGTGACGAGGGTTTCTTAGTAAAGTTGGATGACTATCCTCTGCTGCAGGAGGAGGACCGCTGCATGTGACGAGGTTTCTTAGTAAATTGGATGACTACTCCTCTGCTGCAGGAGGAGGACCGCTGCATGTGACGAGGGTTTCTTAGTAAAGTTGGATGACTACTCCTCTGCTGCAGGAGGAGGACCGCTGCATGTGACGAGGGTTTCTTAGTAAAGTTGGATGACTACTCCTCTGCTGCAGGAGGAGGACCGCTGCATGTGACGAGGGTTTCTTAGTAAAGTTGGATGACTACTCCTCTGCTGCAGGAGGAGGACCGCTGCATGTGACGAGGGTTTCTTAGTAAATTGGATGACTACTCCTCTGCTGCAGGAGGAGGACCGCTGCATGTGACGAGGGTTTCTTAGTAAAGTTGGATGACTACTCCTCTGCTGCAGGAGGAGGACCGCTGCATGTGACGAGGGTTTCTTAGTAAAGTTGGATGACTACTCCTCTGCTGCAGGAGGAGGACCGCTGCATGTGACGAGGGTTTCTTAGTAAAGTTGGATGACTACTCCTCTGCTGCAGGAGGAGGACCGCTGCATGTGACGAGGGTTTCTTAGTAAAGTTGGATGACTACTCCTCTGCTGCAGGAGGAGGACCGCTGCATGTGACGAGGGTTTCTTAGTAAAGTTGGATGACTACTCCTCTGCTGCAGGAGGAGGACCGCTGCATGTGACGAGGGTTTCTTAGTAAATTGGATGACTACTCCTCTGCTGCAGGAGGAGGACCGCTGCATGTGACGAGGGTTTCTTAGTAAAGTTGGATGACTACTCCTCTGCTGCAGGAGGAGGACCGCTGCATGTGACGAGGGTTTCTTAGTAAAGTTGGATGACTACTCCTCTGCTGCAGGAGGAGGACCGCTGCATGTGACGAGGGTTTCTTAGTAAAGTTGGATGACTACTCCTCTGCTGCAGGAGGAGGACCGCTGCATGTGACGAGGGTTTCTTAGTAAAGTTGGATGACTACTCCTCTGCTGCAGGAGGAGGACCGCTGCATGTGACGAGGGTTTCTTAGTAAAGTTGGATAACTCCTCTGCTGCAGGAGGAGGACCGCTGCATGTGACGAGGGTTTCTTAGTAAAGTTGGATGACTACTCCTCTGCTGCAGGAGGAGGACCGCTGCATGTGACGAGGGTTTCTTAGTAAAGTTGGATGACTACTCCTCTGCTGCAGGAGGAGGACCGCTGCATGTGACGAGGGTTTCTTAGTAAAGTTGGATGACTACTCCTCTGCTGCAGGAGGAGGACCGCTGCATGTGACGAGGGTTTCTTAGTAAAGTTGGATGACTACTCCTCTGCTGCAGGAGGAGGACCGCTGCATGTGACGAGGGTTTCTTAGTAAAGTTGGATGACTACTCCTCTGCTGCAGGAGGAGGACCGCTGCATGTGACGAGGGTTTCTTAGTAAAGTTGGATGACTACTCCTCTGCTGCAGGAGGAGGACCGCTGCATGTGACGAGGGTTTCTTAGTAAAGTTGGATGACTACTCCTCTGCTGCAGGAGGAGGACCGCTGCATGTGACGAGGGTTTCTTAGTAAAGTTGGATGACTACTCCTCTGCTGCAGGAGGAGGACCGCTGCATGTGACGAGGGTTTCTTAGTAAAGTTGGATGACTACTCCTCTGCTGCAGGAGGAGGACCGCTGCATGTGACGAGGGTTTCTTAGTAAAGTTGGATGACTACTCCTCTGCTGCAGGAGGAGGACCGCTGCATGTGACGAGGGTTTCTTAGTAAAGTTGGATGACTACTCCTCTGCTGCAGGAGGAGGACCGCTGCATGTGACGAGGGTTTCTTAGTAAAGTTGGATGACTACTCCTCTGCTGCAGGAGGAGGACCGCTGCATGTGACGAGGGTTTCTTAGTAAAGTTGGATGACTCCTCCTCTGCTGCAGGAGGAGGACCGCTGCATGTGACGAGGGTTTCTTAGTAAAGTTGGATGACTACTCCTCTGCTGCAGGAGGAGGACCGCTGCATGTGACGAGGGTTTCTTAGTAAAGTTGGATGACTCCTCCTCTGCTGCAGGAGGAGGACCGCTGCATGTGACGAGGGTTTCTTAGTAAAGTTGGATAACTCCTCTGCTGCAGGAGGAGGACCGCTGCATGTGACGAGGGTTTCTTAGTAAAGTTGGATGACTACTCCTCTGCTGCAGGAGGAGGACCGCTGCATGTGACGAGGGTTTCTTAGTAAAGTTGGATGACTACTCCTCTGCTGCAGGAGGAGGACCGCTGCATGTGACGAGGGTTTCTTAGTAAAGTTGGATGACTACTCCTCTGCTGCAGGAGGAGGACCGCTGCATGTGACGAGGGTTTCTTAGTAAAGTTGGATGACTACTCCTCTGCTGCAGGAGGAGGACCGCTGCATGTGACGAGGGTTTCTTAGTAAAGTTGGATGACTACTCCTCTGCTGCAGGAGGAGGACCGCTGCATGTGACGAGGGTTTCTTAGTAAAGTTGGATGACTACTCCTCTGCTGCAGGAGGAGGACCGCTGCATGTGACGAGGGTTTCTTAGTAAAGTTGGATGACTACTCCTCTGCTGCAGGAGGAGGACCGCTGCATGTGACGAGGGTTTCTTAGTAAAGTTGGATGACTACTCCTCTGCTGCAGGAGGAGGACCGCTGCATGTGACGAGGGTTTCTTAGTAAAGTTGGATGACTACTCCTCTGCTGCAGGAGGAGGACCGCTGCATGTGACGAGGGTTTCTTAGTAAAGTTGGATGACTACTCCTCTGCTGCAGGAGGAGGACCGCTGCATGTGACGAGGGTTTCTTAGTAAAGTTGGATGACTACTCCTCTGCTGCAGGAGGAGGACCGCTGCATGTGACGAGGGTTTCTTAGTAAAGTTGGATGACTACTCCTCTGCTGCAGGAGGAGGACCGCTGCATGTGACGAGGGTTTCTTAGTAAAGTTGGATGACTACTCCTCTGCTGCAGGAGGAGGACCGCTGCATGTGACGAGGGTTTCTTAGTAAAGTTGGATGACTACTCCGGCGGTGGAGGAGCTGCCTGGACTCATTAGCAGTGTTTCTCCAGCGTGTGCAGCTCTGCAGCAGGATGTTTGTACTGCTACAGCACAGAAGTCACATCCAAGCAGGGAGGATGAGTGCGTTGGTTAGGTCCATGTCACTGGAGCTGCTGCCGGGTGAAGCCGTGTGCTCATGTACGCCTTATCAGGCTGCAGCTCGCTGTCAAAGCCGGCCAGCTTCTTCTGCGCAGCAGCAGATGGGCATGAAAGGAGCAGCACACAAGGAGGTGGAGGACGAGGAGGTGGTGCGGACAGCTGATAACATAGACACTCTGGAATCCCATCGATTCTGACTCCCCAAACACCGGGCTCAGACTGTTTATAGGACGTCTTCATGGAGACAACCTGTTGGTTTGTGCTCTATGGTTTTGAAGCCTCACGTTCAGCTTTTTGGTACCGAGGCTGTAATAGCCAACCTGTCAATCAGCAGGTAAGCCCCGCCCCCTGAAGCATCCCCTGCTTTCTGGTCTGGTGGACTCTAAATGGACCATAATGTACTAAATGAACATCATGCTGGATTGAAGAAGTCTTGAGAGATTGAGACCAGAAACTGAAGCCCAAGCCCGACCCAGAATCCCGCTGTGTCCTACACAGTCATCAACAGTATGTTCAGTCATAAAACGGCTCCATAGCAGGGGAGACCCACTGAGCGATAATGAGAGGGACGGCGTATCGATTAAAGTCTACGTCATGTCCACACTGCCTACCCATGTATGTGCTCATGCATCTTTATATATATATATATATATATATATATATATATATATATATAAAGATTTTATATAGAATATGTTTTATTGCTCTCAAGTAGTAATCCAATGTAACATTAACTTGATATTGGTATTTAAAATATTTGAATACATAACTCATGTTTTGTTATGAACTAGGATGTTATGGTATTAATCTGAAAGGTTAAACCATCTTATTCTACTCGATGGCCTTTAGGCCCTGTCATACGGCCTTGGTACCCCTAAAAAAAAGGAAAGTGAAGGAAAAAACGGCGCCTGAAATGACGAAATTCCAACCCTGGTTGTTAGTCTTTCATGCAGAAACACGTCTACACACAGACCATGATGCCCCTCAGACCGAATCAACTTACTAACCACTCAGCAAAGAGAGAAAAACACCTAATTCAAACTAAATGGATTTGTCTTGAAACATGAAACCTGTATTCGGAGCAGAGGATGAGATCGTAAGAAAAAGCTGGATTCAAAATTAAAAAGGAATAAATTCTTAGAGGCCGGATGTGTGTAAATGGACAAAATGAAAGAGTGAACAGCCTTCCAGGTTACAGCTGAGCTGGCCACTTATAGACACGTGTGTGTGTGTGTGTGTGTGGCACCATCTGTGTTGCCATGTGCAGCTGTGCCCCCTTGGAGCCCAAGACCCAAAACTCAGCTGTTACCAAGACAACCCCCATACACCCCATACCTGGTCTTTACAGACACACACACACACACACACACACACACACACACACACACACAGTGTTCAAACCACCTAAGGTCTTACACTGTTTTAAATGAGCAGATGGACAGAAATGTGAGTGTGTGTGTGTGTGTGAGAGAGAGAGAGAGAGAGAGAGAGAGAGAGAGAGAGAGAGAGAGAGAGTGGACACTGTCTATGTTTCAGTTTTAGGTGACGTTGATGTGAAGATAGATTTGGTAAAACTACATCTGGACTCTGCCATTTCTTCTACAACCTCAGGCTCTATGCATTCTCTCTGCTGGCCACCAGGGGGCGACTCCTCTCTGGTTGAATAGAAGTCTATGAGAAAATGGTCCTACTTCTCTCTGCTGGCCACCAGGGGGCGACTCCTCTCTGGTTGTATAGAAGTCTATGAGAAAATGGTCCTACTTCTCTCTGCTGGCCACCAGGGGGCGACTCCTCTCTGGTTGTATAGAAGTCTATGAGAAAATGGTCCTACTTCTCTCTGCTGGCCACCAGGGGGCGACTCCTCTCTGGTTGTATAGAAGTCTATGAGAAAATGGTCCTACTTCTCTCTGCTGGCCACCAGGGGGCGACTCCTCTCTGGTTGTATAGAAGTCTATGAGAAAATGGTCCTACTTCTCTCTGCTGGCCACCAGGGGGCGACTCCTCTCTGGTTGTAAAGATAGATTCAAAGGTTAAAGAAGCGGATTTAAGAAAAAGTTCCAGAATAAACTTTTCATTGACGAAAGAAAAGCAGACGTGTTTCCAGCGATATGAAATCCTCTCGGCAGATCCTGAATATAATTTGACATTACAATTCCACCAGAGTATTATTTGATAAATATGAGATAGAGAATCACTTCTGGAAATGGTGCGGCTCAATTTCCTGTCTAACAGGAAATGAAGATGCCACAAAGTTGGAAAGAGACACGTTTTTATTATTCTGAATATACTAAATATTTTCTCTCTCTCTCTCCTATCTGACTTCATCTCCCTTCTAAACCTTCATCCTCCTCCTCATCTTCATTCATCACCACACACACACACACACACACACACACACACACACACACACACACACAGCACCTGAGGTGATTCCCACAGAATTAATAACTCTCCCAGGAAAGTAATAAAAGGAAATCCAGCCTACCTCTTTGTCCATATTTGGCCACTTCCTGACAGCTCTAATTAACCAAGTCCTTTATGCGTCTATACCTGACATTTGATTGGCTGGGGGGCTGGCCTCGATAAGAAACACTTTTAAATTAACAGATGAAATTAGATTGGAGATTACTGCAGATTTGCCTGACAGGGTTAATTAAATGACCAGTCACGAGGGGCTCCTTTTACATCCGACGCCTCCGGCCGATCCACATCGTTCAGCAGGGTGGAGTTTTCATGAGCCTGTTCGTTATAACACCATCACCCACTACCACAAACATCTGAGACCACCTCTTCATTCAATACTGCACTTTCCATGTGTGTACTGGGCTGGAGGAACCAGAATAAAGTGTTTCTCTGTGATTTAATGTCAACAACCAGATGAAAAGGATGCTGAAATAACTCCATCATGGTTTTCTGAATGGAGTCTGGTTGATGGTGCTAGGCTACGCTAACATTGTAGCTGCTCCATCAACACTCCATATAAGGTCATCTAGACATAAATACAGCAGAGACCTTGTTGTTTGGACCACAGACAGTCTCTGGTTCCTCCACATAGTCTGATCTGGTCTCTGGACTCATGTGAGCTACTATCTAGACCTCTGGGGGACCACAGACAGTCTCTGGTTCCTCCACATAGTCTGGTCTGGTCTCTGGACTCATGTGAGCTACTATCTAGACCTCTGGGGGACCACAGACAGTCTCTGGTTCTACACATAGTCTGGTCTGGTCTCTGGACTCATGTGAGCTACTATCTAGACCTCTGGGGGACCACAGACAGTCTCTGGTTCTACACATAGTCTGGTCTGGTCTCTGGACTCATGTGAGCTACTATCTATACCTCCTGGGGACCACAGACGGTCTCTGGTTCCTCCACATAGTCTGGTCTGGTCTCTGGACTCATGTGAGCTACTATCTAGACCTCCTGGGGACCACAGACGGTCTCTGGTTCCTCCACATAGTCTGGTCTGGTCTCTGGACTCATGTGAGCTACTATCTAGACCTCTGAGGGACCACAGACCCAAGAAGCCACACCTGGTCTTCAAACAGAACAGATGGTTTGGAGAAGTGAAATAAAGACGGAGGAGAAGAAAAGGCGAGCAAGCCCCCGATGCGGTTCAGAGTGCTAATGGTTCTGGTCTCGGCGGGTCCACGTCGAGGGGGTTCCATGACAGAACTGGGTGGCGGTGACGGCTGACTGACAGCTGCTACCCGAGGGCCCCGAACCTCCCAGAGTGCTCCACTTCTCTGACTCGGGGGGCCAACGCCGAACAACGCAGACTAAAAGAAGGAGAGGCTGAAAGTAAACCTGGTGTGTTGTAGACGTGGTTCAAAGATCTCCATCAGGAGGAAGAACGGAGATTTCTCCGGATCGTGATGAGAACAAAGAAAAACACAATCAGTAGATGGATTGCACTTCCGTATCCTAGCAACCAGACACAACAGCAGCTCTCAATGTGATGTTGTATGACTTGTGAATGTTGAAACAGATTCGTTGTTGAGATTAAGCCCTTTAAATGCAACATGCAAATTCTAAATAACAAAACCAATAAAGTTAAGTTTAAAAAAAAATATATATAAATGAAAAATATGTTTTGACTATTTTAGTAGAGAAATGTTAAAAATCCGGGTCGATCCACATTCAGATCGGGTTCAGGTTGTTCTTGGGGAGGAAATACGTGAGAGAGCCTCGTGTGGCCTGGAGGTGAACGGCAACTATAAATCCGAGAGCATCAGAAGGTCAGAGGTCAGATAACCCTTTTATTAGTGTTTCAGGTGAAGGAGGTCGAGCAGCACTGTGTCGGGTGAGAGAGAGAGAGAGAAACACACCCGACCACTTAAGTTCCTCCTCGGCGTCGCTCCTCTTCCTCCCACAGCTGCTCAACGTGTGAAAATGTTTAGAGGGGTGAAGAAGTGCTGCCCTACGAGACCAACACACACACACACACACACACACACACACACACACACACACACACACACACACACTCAAGGACTAAACCTTTTCCCTTTAGTGTGCAGAGGTGGGAAGTGTACAATATACTTTGTACTGAAGTAGTATTTTCAGGTATCTGTACTCTACTTGAGTATGAATTTTTACTTTTAGAACAAGTATCTGAACATTCTACTCGTCACACTTTCAAAACAGGCTCGTTACTTTAGTTTTAATGCATTTGAGGGGAATTATAGAATAATTTATTCTTATAAATATGACTTCAGTTAAACAAACAGCCAGTAGAAATGTACTTCATAGTGATACTTTTACTTTCTACTGTACGTACATTTTAGTTCTTTTTCACATTTACTTGAGTAAAGAAATAGAATCACGACTTGTACTTCCACCTGCCTGTGTGTGTGTGTGTGTGTGTACTTGTACATGGTTTTTGTTCATGTCAGCTGGGAGGAACCCGTCTAACGAGTCCAGCAGGATCCTGATCACATGTTGGACCACCTCACCTGGCTCCTAAAGAACCTAAACATATTCTAGCAGGAACCATAAAAAGGAGAAAATAGATCCTCTTTACGTAAAGCCAGACCTGCTTAAGAGAGAAACCCTCCGGGGGAGTCGAGGATTATCAGAGGATTAGAAAACGGACTAAACTACAGACAAACATATCAGAATATTCTTCACAGTCATTTAATTAAACGGTGGTTTGCAGCCAAACAACGGAGCTTTAACGGCTTACAAGAAGCTTTAAAGTCCAGCTGGAACACCTTCATACGATTATTCTCCAGGAAAAGCAAAACTGACATCCCGACTATAAACTACCAGCTTTTTAAGGCAACAACAGACAGAAACACTGAGTCTTCCTGTTCCACTGTAGAGACACTGACCTCTGGTGGCGTCTGCTGGTCACTACAACACATCACATCCATACAGCATCTTAAGAAAGAGGATGGATTTATGACGGGATGTAAAAATAATTTATACATACGTGGTTTACTGTGATACTGTAATTCAGACTTCCTGCACCTTCTCCAAAGTCAAATTCAAGCACTTTCAAGGTGCATTTCCATGCTTTTCCAGCCCCTTCCAGCTGTGGTAAACTCCATCTTTGTATCAATCCAATCGTTTTAAGATCTTTAGTCTAAATCCAAGCACTTTATTCTGAATCCAAGCACTTTTCAAACCTTGACAACACCACACTAAAACTCAAGTGTTTTCATGGATTTCCAGCACCGTACCAGCCCTGTGTAACACCACCAGAGTCTGTGTTATAAATATGAATACATGAACAAGGCATGCAGTCATGAATCTGTTCAGTCTCACTCTGAAGCTAGGTGGAATTTCAACGGGGATTTCTACTTAATAGAAATCCAATTCTGTCTCCGCAGGACCTTTATCCCACAGAGAGAGAGAGAGAGAGAGAGAGAGAGAGAGAGAGGGAGAGAGAGAGGGAGAGAGAGCAGGAGAAATAATTAGAGAGTGATGAAGACACAGAGATCACAGTGAACCAAACAGCAGGGACTGCTTTTCTGTTTGGACAGCGGCTAACTCTCCCAGTGGAACATCCTCACATTAGTAATTATATATATATATATATATATGCATCATCTCGCCACGGTTGACCTTCAGGCTCCAAAAGTAAGAGAAAGATCTTGCCGTGGAGCCATGGAGGAAAACTGGGGAAAAATCCAGCAGCAGTACAAAGTGCTGTAAGAAAAGAAGAGTTACTAAGAACACTAAAGAAAAGTCAGACACGTCTGGAAATGTATGGAAACATCTGGACATGTCTGGACATGTCTGGAAACATCTGGACACGTCTGGACACGTCTGGACATGTCTGGACATGTCTGGAAACATCTGGACACGTCTGGACATGTCTGGACACGTCTGGACATGTTTGGACACGCCTGGACATGTTTGGACACGTCTGGACACGTCTGGACACATCTGGACACGTCTGGACACGTCTGGACACATCTGGACATGTTTGGACACGTCTGGACACACCTGGACACGTCTGGACACGCCTGGACACATCTGGACACGCCTGGACACGTCTGGACATGTCTGGACACGTCTGGACATGTCTGGACACGCCTGGACACGTCTGGACACGTCTGGACATGTTTGGACACGCCTGGACATGTTTGGACACGTCTGGACATGTCTGGAAACATCTGGACACGTCTGGACACGTCTGGACACGTCTGGACACGCCTGGACATGTTTGGACACGTCTGGACACGCCTGGACACGTCTGGACATGTTTGGACACGTCTGGACATGTCTGGACACGTCTGGACATGTTTGGACACGCCTGGACATGTTTGGACACGTCTGGACATGTCTGGACATGTCTGGAAACATCTGGACACGTCTGGACACGTCTGGACATGTCTGGACATGTCTGGAAACATCTGGACACGTCTGGACATGTCTGGACACGTCTGGACATGTTTGGACACGCCTGGACATGTTTGGACACGTCTGGACACGTCTGGACACGTCTGGACACATCTGGACACGTCTGGACACGTCTGGACACATCTGGACATGTTTGGACACGTCTGGACACACCTGGACACGTCTGGACACGCCTGGACACATCTGGACACGCCTGGACACGTCTGGACATGTCTGGACACGTCTGGACATGTCTGGACACATCTGGACACGCCTGGACACGTCTGGACATGTCTGGACACGTCTGGACACGTCTGGACATGTTTGGACACGCCTGGACATGTTTGGACACGTCTGGACATGTCTGGAAACATCTGGACACGTCTGGACACGTCTGGACACGTCTGGACACGCCTGGACATGTTTGGACACGTCTGGACACGCCTGGACACGTCTGGACATGTTTGGACACGTCTGGACATGTCTGGACACGTCTGGACATGTTTGGACACGCCTGGACATGTTTGGACACGTCTGGACATGTCTGGACATGTCTGGAAACATCTGGACACGTCTGGACACGCCTGGACACGCCTGGACATGTCTGGAAACATCTGGACACGTCTGGACACGTCTGGACATGTCTGGACATGTTTGGACACGTCTGGACATGTCTGGACACGTCTGGACATGTTTGGACACGCCTGGACATGTTTGGACACGTCTGGACATGTCTGGAAACATCTGGACACGTCTGGACACGTCTGGACACGCCTGGCTCAGATGAACAGTGAGACGGTCCACACGTCCCAGGCAGTGTTTCACCGTGGCGTCGGGGCGGTTGTTGTTGAATTAATTTGCAGCCTCGAGCATGAAAATAATGTTCAAGTCATCCAGCAACTAATCAGACAAACGCACGTGGACGTTTCCCCCTCGTGATTCTCCACAAATTACTGTTGTGAATTCATGAATATTTACAGCCTGTAGGCAACAAAATTATGCAATAATTAATTGGCTGCACCTTCGCCTAGCCCCGGCGTGCTTTTCAATCACAGTGTGGGGAAGCTGTCCGAGGTCAGAGGTCAAACAGAGCAGCAGCACCGAGGCCGCGGCAGCTTTCCAAAACATCCACGACCAAAACGACCAAAAACGACCTGAACATGTTTCATGTTGTAACCAGGAGGCAACCTCCAGTTCTACAAGTGAAGCCAGCGTTGCCGCGTTGCTCTCACGGATCTGCAACCTCCGTTGCCTTCAAGCCCCCCCCCCCCCCCCCTTATCTCACCACTGCAGTCTGAAAGGGAATAATGCCGTTTTAAGACACATGAACGAAACGCCTGAAAGACAAAGACAAAGAGACAGGTGGAGACGGAGAGTGATGGAGGTGAGACGGGCCGATGGAGGGGAGTGAGAGGCAGACAGACA
>CM056823.1:1372500-1420000 GCA_029853015.1 Chelidonichthys spinosus
GACCATCATCCCGGTAACTTTGTGTTTGTCTCTCTGAATGAGGCGTGGCCTTTAAAGAGAAGGGGAGTTGAACCAACACCTTCAGAGGTGTGAGTGTGTGTTTAACAGAACAAACATCAGTGATGTGTTCTCTTCTTGTTTCATCCACTAAAACGAGAAAACAAACCCAGAGATGATCAACGTAGCTAAAAGGAATGGAGAGTTCGAGAACGACGACGTGAGGTCGATTTGTTTTCACGTGTTTACGTTAACGTCAGCGTGTTGATTCTTCAGCAGCGTTGTTTGGACGTGCTTTAACGTGTGTTCAACGCCGGCTCTTCTCTTGCATCACTGCTCGTGTTCCTTCCATGTCGGTCTGACATCACTCAGGGAGGCGGCGGTGAATCACAAACAAACAACGCTGACTCACAGCCGAGGTGATGCAAGCCCGGCTTCCTGCTAATGTCATTATGACGACGCTGCTGTTAAATATACATCGCTCTGTTTCTGATGCAACATCACGTCTTCAGAGGAGCCGGGGGCGATCGATGGGCTTTAATGTGAGCGCACACACACACACACACACACACACACAGCATATCATTATCACCAAGGCCATCTGCTGCGGAGCAATGCCACTCTGGAGGGACACCCTGATGGAGGAAACAAGCGTCTCTCTTCAACTCTGCACAGAGAGCTGAATGATTGAAGACATGAATTAAAATGAAGGCCCGGGGGATGGGGGGGGGGGGCTTCAAAGTTCCCCGACGACTCACACTCTTATTCTATACTCATATTTTGCGTGGTGCTAATGTCACAGACTGTGTATTATAAGTGGACGTCGTCATGGTGACGTCAACCGCTGGTTTGAGGTCGACGGGTTTGAAGCGTCCAGATCGCAATCTTGGATTTTCACTAACCGGTAGGAAGTGACCATATTTGGACTGTGGAGGAGCGACGGGTGGATGTGATTAACACAAAGCAGCAGAGCAGCACCCTTACTGGATCTGGATCCATGTGGATTCTGGTGCTAACGTCGTCTTAGTAGTAACTAGCATCGGTATTCAGCGTGGGTTTAATTTTCATCTCCGTCTCGACGGAGGCACTCTTCTTAAATGTTAGAAACTGAGCGTGACGCCTGATTGGTTGATTTCAATCAGCTGTGAGTTCTCCTCAGCGGAGTGTTAAACAGACAGGAAGGAACGGCTGCTTTGTATTCATGTTCCAGTCCGTGTGGACGGGTTCTCTCCTTCGTGTCTCAACCTCATCAAAACACTAATGTATTCAACATCGTCACAATGACAAAAGCTTCTCTCTCCACACCGCCGGGCCATCGGGGGATGGAGGACCACGCCGGCGGAGGTGAAATGGATCCCAGATAAACAGCGTGTGAGGTTCCTGACCAGCTGACGTCCTGAGGTGGAGCAGCAGGGGGCGCCACCGTCCCCGTCTTTCAGCCGCCGCCAACCTCGGAGCTGGTTAACCGTTCTCATTAGTTGATTTAAATCAGTGGAGGGAGCTTCTGCTAACGGCCGCCGGTCCCACCGACAGCATGGATGGGACACACACTCTTTACAGTGGAGGGTGTGTGTGTGTGTGTGTGTGTGTGTGTGTGAGGGGGGGCGCCACCCGTGGAGGTTTAGCTAATTATCTTCCTGCTATCTGAAGGCTACAGAGCTCTCTCACTCACAAAGACTCCCGGCGAGCAGGTGGAGGAACCGCCGACACACACACACACACACACACACACACACACACACACACACACACACACACACACACACACACACACACACACAGAGAAAGAAACTCAGAATAAATTCAGAGAACAATGACGCCAAGGCCCTAACACGTGTGTACCAGAATAAAAACACTTGTTTCTCAACTAAATGCAAAGTGATTGAGGATGTTCTGGTGGTGGTTTGTGTTTAGTGTGGAGGAGAATAACCCGGTCCAGCACCGACTTCCACCTCCAAAGATACTGATACGACGTTATGTTTGAATAAAAGGTGAGTTCGATGCAAACGTGAGCGGTGGCGAGCAGGAAGTGAGGCTCGGTGACGCCGTCTGGCGAGAGGCGATAAGACCTTTAATGATGAGCTCGCTCGTCCCGTCATCAGTCAACGCTGCCTCACCGTCTGGGCCGCATTCAATCATGAACACATACTTCACTTATACACATCCATGTGTGGGGGGGGGGGGGGGGGTAGAGAGGGAGGGAGGGAGAGTAAATGAGCATCACAGTGATGGAGCGTCATGGAGACACTGAAAAAGTCTCTCTTTTACACACATGAACTTTCTGTCAGCAGCGAAGTCACACTCATTAAACTGTACACACACACACACACACACAACACACACACACACACACACACACACCGGCCCGTGTGTTAACGACCGGATGCTGGCGGTGAAACGCCACAGTGATCGGGTTTTCACTAAACCAACACAAAGTCATGGTTTTGCAGTTTCAAAGCTGGCAGCCAGTTTTGGATCAGCAGGTTGTAAAATGTCAAACACGACTCTTCCTCCGCTAGAACCTGATCCTGACACCTCCAAAGACTAGAATATGAGATTATAGGAAGAACAATGACAGGATATTAAAAGGTTTGACTATAATAGAGAACTCAAGGCTCGAGTCTCGGGAGGCAAACACAAGACCTTTGTTTGAGTGAGAAAAATCTCAGTGCAGAGAAAACCAACACAACCATCAGCACCGAGGCTCCAAAAATACCGGCACCAGCGCGGTGGGCTTCAGGCTTCACGCCACGGCCCCTCGCCTTCTTTGACAACTTTACTGTAAACCAGCCACGCA
Organism: Chelidonichthys spinosus; assembly: GCA_029853015.1. NCBI lineage: Eukaryota > Metazoa > Chordata > Actinopteri > Perciformes > Triglidae > Chelidonichthys > Chelidonichthys spinosus. The sequence continues at coordinate 1,375,295 of CM056823.1, forward strand.
AACTTCCACGACTTCACTGGCAGAGAGAGAGACACACGGCCGTTCCAGTCCCTGGCTCCAGACCAGCGTCTTTACAGGCAGGCCAAAACCTGGTCCGAGTGTGACCGAGCCAAAACCCGGTCCACAGTCTGGCCCACGCGGACCACAACCAAGCAGGAGGATCCAGGGCTCCTCCACCTTCTCCAAACTCACATTCAAACACTTTCCAAGCATTTCAAGGTGCATTCTCCATGCTTTTCCAGCCCCTTCCAGCTGTGGTAAACTCCATCTTTGTACCAATCCAATGGTCAGTATTCAGTCTACTTATTCTGTCACTTGTTCATCACATTAAATAAGATGTTATTGTCCTCTAAACAACCAACATGATGTTTGGAGACAGCTTTTTACAGAAGGACCACAAATGAAAGGAAAACTAATTCCACTAACAGATCCACAGAAATATAATCACCAACTATTTTCATCATCTGTTCATCATCAAAAGTCATTTTTCATAAAGAAATGTCAGGAAATGCTGTTTTCAGTTTCTTTCCTCTGTTCTATCATAGATGTCATCACATACAACACACATTTATAGACCTTTAGTATAAATCCAAGACCTTTTCAAACCTGGAAAACACCACACTAAAATTCAAGTGTTTTCAAGGATTTCCAGCACCCATACCGACCTTGAGTCCTGTCTGTAAACTGACTAAACCCCGGGTCAGACTTGACCCTGGGCCAGACTAAACCCTGGCGGTGGCAGCCGGCCGGTTGCCGTCCAGCACATAGATGGATCCCTTCTCTCCGTTTATTACCTCCAGATGAGAGATAGAACATGTTTTTGATAATAAATCTGTTTTCGTTGTAGAGATAAAAATTCCATCCATTTACAGTCGTGTGTGTGTGTGTGTGTGTGTGTTCAGACATGCTGACTCAGCGGTGAGACGCAGCTTTATAGATCCTGTCATTGAAAAAAAATACAACTCACACTAAAGTTTGTCCTTTGTCACAACGCAATCCCTCAGTCTGCCTGCCTGTCTGTGTGTCTGTGTGTCTGTGTGTCTGTCTGTCTGTCTGTCTGCAGAACATCTCCAGACACACGAGGACTTGAGAAGGTCTCGTGTGAATCCGGTGAGTGAGAGGACAGGAAGTGTGAGACCTGCGAGAGCCAAACCTGGAAGTCTACCTGGATCCTGTTGACCTTCTTCAACCAGGGCACCATATGGCCCACTACACCTGTCTGTGTGTGTGTGTCTCTCTCTCTCACACACACACACACACACACACACACACACGGTCACTGAGAACTCTTTCGGTTTAGACTTTTAGGGTATTTTATGAATGAAACACGTGTGTTTGTGTGCAATTACAAAAGGTGCCAAATTATGAGGCAATGGGCCAAATGGAACATGTTGTAAATCTGTGTGTGTGTGTGTGTGTGTGTGTGTGTCTTTGACGTGCCCCAGAGGTATCAAACATTAGCACACATGCCAAAGTGAACATATTGTAGATTAGGGAGGTGGAGGGGGGCCGAGCCGTCGCTTGGCAACCATGTGTCTCCATCACCACCAGGGCAACAGATGACAGAGATGTAGACCCCACACACACACACACACACACACACACACACACACACACACACACACACACACGTTTTCCTGGAGTTTGACATACTTGTTCAGTGCAGGTTTAGAGTCCCGTGTTCTCAGGATGAACTTGTCGAGTTTTTGAAACAAAGTTTGACTTTAAGTTGAACTAATATCTACCTGCTGCATGAACTGGGGATTATACCGACATCGTGTAACTTAAAGGGGTTAAATTTTAATATTACTGTAAAAATACTACAATACAGGCAGCTCCATCAGTTCTATAAGAAAGAGAGTATTCTAATATTTCTGCAAATGCAATGAAGAAGTTCTGACATTCCTGATTTATTTTCATGAATAAAACAGACATTTTTTCACAAATTGCAGGCTGTGTTCCGTGTTTGTACGTATAAATATATATATATATATATATATATATATATATATATATATATTTACACACACTAGACACCCACGACACCATGTGTTTAATAGAATAATGTTGGACTTGAGAATAATATATGCATTATTCAGGTGGTAAGAGTACAAACATAAACACAAGTGATGCAACGAGGATGTAAGACAATGATTAATTTCATCCTCCACGCAGAAGTAATGACACGTCACCCCGTCCTGCAACACCCCCTAAATATGATTTAAAAACATGATCTAAATATAAAAACAAACTAGAAGGGAGAAAGGAGCGAGCAGAGGAAGTAAAGTACACTATGTTTAAACAAGGCGAGCTGAATCTCTCCTCATATTAATAAGAAATAACACTCGATAATCCCCCTCTAAATGTGAGGACAGATAAATGACACTATTGGTATTTCCTGACTGGTTGGTTTTATATGTGATGATCATCTAAACCATCACTCTGGCTGCTCGCTGATGACGTCACAGCGTTGTTCACGTTCAGATCAGACTTTTTATTTTTAGTCGGTTAAATCGGTGATGAGGCGGCTTATCAATGACCCGGAGTTAGACCGGCTGGTGGGACCGGATCAGCCCGGGGCTACGCTGTTAGAGGACGGGCACAGACCCCCACCCTGGACTCGGACTCCACCTGATGATGCAAGAGACGGAGGGTCGACCTCGCCTGGAGTTCAGACTCTATTGTAGTCTATTTGAAATCACATCTTTGTTTAAAGAGGATAATCACAATGTAAAGCCAGATTGTGCAGAGGTTTCCACGGTGAACTCTGATCACTGATCAGTGAACCAGCAGCTGATCCCCCATCAGTTAACTAGTGACGGAGCGCGTGCACCCCGGGGTGCAGCGCTGAGTCACAGGACACGATCACAGCCAATCAGAGAGCCAGGACGCCGGGAAACAATCAGCAACCTCCAGACAAGGAGATCTCCATTTCAGCCTCAAGCCCCAGACCCGATAACACACACACACACACACACACACACACACTAATAGAGTGTTATCTTGGCGCTAAGCTCTTAGGTTTCCATGCTGAACATTAAGTTTGCCTATTAATACTTTTTAATAAGGGTCAATGCGACTGTGTCGAGGGAAAACACACAGTGGAGACGCATGTGCAGATGCTCAGTGTCTTCTCTCAGATGTAATACACACACACACACACACACACTAATCTGTGGTTACTCATCCTTTACTAATGACTGAATCAGGTTAAAGAAAGTAATTAACTCATCACGGACTGAACCACGCTGCCAGTTAATAGGGGTGTAAATCCTCCCATATCTCCATGCATGTGTGTGACGAGTGAACAGTGTAATACTACACACTATGTGTTGACCATGTGATCGGACCAGGAGCAACCTGGTGAAGTGCCTTTAATCTGTTATCCTCTCTGCTGGCCACCAGGGGGCGATACAGACATATAAAGACACTGAACCTTAAATGACACTATATATATATTTGTGTGTGTGTGTTTAACCCTGTTACTAGGTGTGTGCATCCTTCAAGTGTGTGGGAATAGATTAATAGATTCCTCGTTTTTAGTCTGGTCGTTCTGGGAAATTAAAGTGAGAAATGAAGTGTGATTACCCAGAAGGCCGTTATTACTTAAGGCGGACCAGCGTTGGTTTACACGGGGCAGCGAGGCTAAACGGAGAAACCAGGGTACAGTCAATCAGAACGGAAGACCTCAGTGGATCAGACCTCAGTGGATCAGACCTCAGTGGATCAGAACAGAAGACCTCAATGGATCAGACCTCAGTGGATCAGACCCCAGTGGATCAGACCCCAGTGGATCAGAACAGAAGACCTCAGTGGATCAGACCTCCGTGGATCAGACCCCAGTGGATCAGACCCCAGTGGATCAGAACAGAAGACCTCAGTGGATCAGAACTCCGTGGATCAGACCCCAGTGGATCAGACCCCAGTGGATCAGAACAGAAGACCTCAGTGGATCAGAACTCCGTGGATCAGACCCCAGTGGATCAGACCCCAGTGGATCAGACCCCAGTGGATCAGAACAGAAGACCTCAGTGGATCAGAACTCCGTGGATCAGACCCCAGTGGATCAGACCTCAGCTGCCTGATGTCGGTCTCTCTCTGGAACATGAAGTGTGATTTTGCGTTGCACTGCGGCGCCGGCAGGAAGCGGCCGAGCGTTCATCAATCAAACAGCGGTGCTCCGCGTCCCTGGCCGGGTTCCAAGGCTGCGTGAAGGCCGCATGCAGATACCGCGCTGGGAAGAATCTCAAAAAGGTATCGATACGCCGGTGAATTATTTCACAGGAATTAAGGCACCGCATGACTTCAAAAGCAAAGTGGGAACAAGTACTGAAGAGACCAGAATTCCTTTACTGTCCCTCAGCAGCAGAAACACAATAGTAATAATAACAATAGCAAAAATGAATGAATTAATACATATAAACATGATATTGTACACAAATTACCAGCAGTGAATTTTGTTTTTATATATAATTTACGATAAAGTATAGAGTGCAGAATGAGGTCTATTGGGAGCAGTGCTGATTGTAGAGTCTGACAGCAGCAGGAAGGAAGGACCTGCTCTCCTTCACACACTTCATCAGTCTATCACTGAAGGAGCTGACCAGTGCGGTGATAGTGACCTGCAGGGGGTGGGACTCCTTCACCAGCAGCGATGACAGCTTGTCCATCATCCTGCTCTCTCCCACCACCTGCACGGGGTCAAGAGGGCGTCCCAGGATGGAGCTGGCCTTCTTGATAAGTTTGTCTGCTGCCGAGATGCTGCTGCTCCAGCAGACTACGCCATAGAAAATGGCTGATGCCACCACAGAGTCGTAGAAAGTGGTCAGGAGTGCCCCCCGCACTCCAAAGGACCTGAGCTTCCTCAGCAGATGGAGTCTGCTCTGACCTTTCTTGTATGTTGCTGCAGTGTGATGAGACCAGTCCAGTTTATTGTTCAGGTGAACTTATAGGATGTCACCATGTCAATGTCCGTTCCTAGGATGTTCACCTGTGTGCAGGGTGCAAACCTGGACGCCGACAGATTCAATGTCGTGACCGTTGGACGAACTCCTGTGACCGAGCTGTGACATCACACATACAAACGCAACAGATTGGAACGCGTCCGGATCGTGCTTCTGAAGAGCAGCAACGAACTAGAAAACAGCCTCTAAAAAACTCGGAGGGGGTTTTCCTTCTTGTCTTATTTAGTCGAAGCCTCCTGAGGCGACACAAACAGAGAGGCAACTACACACACTCTGATTTAGTGAGGCCACCCGGGGCGAAGCTGCTGCACAACATCTGTCCAACAGTTTTATATATATTAATATATATAGAGAGGGGGGAGGAGAGGGAGGCGACGCTGAACGCCTCCCGTCTGTTATCCAGGCGTTGATGTGCTGGTTGTACACGATGATGGAATTACAACGATACCTTTTGTCATTTAGATGTTCTTGTATCTAACAGCCACTGCAGCCTCACGCTGTCTGTCTGCATGTCTGTCTGCACGTGTGTTACGGCTGTGTGTTTACTCCTACAGCGAGGTACACCTGGCCGGGGAGGGGATGCTTTAGGGGGCGGGGCTATCGGCTACATGTGAGCTCACACATCACTGAAGGCAACAGGTACTGGCAATTGTCTTTAATGAATTGCCGTTTCATTATTAACATTCTCATCTAAGCTAATGTCTCACTCCCTGGACCCGGACACCTGGGGGGGGGGTTGAGTGTGTGTGTGTGTGTGTGTGTGTGTGTGGTGAGAAACAAGGCCAACAGGCTTCATTAAGTCCAGAGTAACGACCCGTGTCACATTTCATATCATCCTCACGTTGCCTCTCTCTCACCACAGAGTACTGTGTTGGACCCTCGTGGACCCTCGTGGACCACATAGACCTGGTGCACTTCATCTAAAGGCTGGGGACCTCGGAGGTTTAATGTGAGATGCTGCCCAGCACCGTGTGTCAGGTGGTATGCTCAGAGACAAATGAAAACATTTCTGCAGCTGCTTTCTCCAGTTTGAACACCAGGGACCTTGGCGGCTGAAACCATGTCCTCACACCGTGTTGATTTACTATCGACGACTTGTCAGCCTTTTAGTGGCGTTTTAAAGCACGTTTCACAGTGTGTGTGTGTGTGGTGTGTGTGTGTGTGAGTGTGTGTGTGTGTGTGTGTGTGTGTGTCGAGGCATCAGACGCTGAAGGTAAAGCTGCTGTCGTCTGTCAGGGACAAAAACAAGACCAGCAGCCTGAGAAGACGAGGACGACACACCTCCACACTGGAGACTGTTGTCTGGGACAATGTGCAGGACAACTGTAGTCCACGTCACCACAGCAACGCCCACTTCCTATGTACCAGGGTGTAGAAACGCGACGAGCAGCGGCGACACAGACGAACACAGATGGGAGGTAACAGAGCGACACGGCTGAAACAATGCATCACAGAGTGTGTGGGCGTGACCTTTCAGTGACCTGCATGTGTTTAGCATGGAACGCCGTCTGACTGAGACGCTGGTATCCGTAACAACACACTTCAGCCAGACAGGTTCATCATGTGCTAACTGTGTGTGTGTGTGTGTGTGTGTGTGTGTGTGTGTGTCAGGCCGGATTTGGCCAGACAGTCCAACCTACAGTGACTTCCCTCCTCGTGTGTTCACTACCAATATTTCACCTCCGCTTTATTTCATGTACTTCATGTGGAACCGCAGATCGTTCCACTTCCATTAAAACACCATTAATACACCTGTATCCACCTGTCAATCTCATAGACTTCTATACAACCAGAGAGGAGTCGCCCCCTGGTGGCCAGCAGAGAGAAGTAGGACCATTTTCTCATAGACTTCTATACAACCAGAGAGGAGTCGCCCCCTGGTGGCCAGCAGAGAGAAGTAGGACCATTTTCTCATAGACTTCTATACAACCAGAGAGGAGTCGCCCCCTGGTGGCCAGCAGAGAGAAGTAGGACCATTTTCTCATAGACTTCTATACAACCAGAGAGGGGTCGCCCCCTGGTGGCCAGCAGAGAGAAGTAGGACCATTTTCTCATAGACTTCTATACAACCAGAGAGGAGTCGCCCCCTGGTGGCCAGCAGAGAGAAGTAGGACCATTTTCTCATAGACTTCTATGCAACCAGAGAGGAGTCGCCCCCTGGTGGCCAGCAGAGAGAAGTAGGACCATTTTCTCATAGACTTCTATACAACCAGAGAGGAGTCGCCCCCTGGTGGCCAGCAGAGAGAAGTAGGACCATTTTCTCATAGACTTCTATACAACCAGAGAGGAGTCGCCCCCTGGTGGCCAGCAGAGAGAACTAACATATGCGCGGTGTTTTAGGCTGTTAAACTCCAACATACGTAGGTGGATAAAAACTTGTATCAGAACTTTGTTTGAAAAAAAGTTTGAATTAGGATAAAGAACTCTACAGAGATAAATCTTTACTTCTGTACGGAGTTTAAACGTGAACCGTGAAACACAGTGGCATGGATGAAACTCATGAAAGTACGTTCTCCATAGATGGTGAAGATGAATATTGCTTCAAAAACCACCTGGCAACGCAACAACCGGCAACGTGTAAACTCTTCTGGGGACTCAGAGATGAGACGGTGGTACAGATGGTTTCTGCCGACGCACAAACGAGTAAAGAAAGACAAGATGTCGGGTTTGAACAGTCGGTGAGAGGAGGGGGGAGGGGAGGGGGGGCAGGAAGAGCTGAAGGAGACGGAGAAGACAGGAGTTATGGATGCAAGAAAGGAAGAATCAACGTGACGGAGGAAGACGAAGAGAGACTGGGAGAGGAAGAGGATGAAACAAGATGGTTGAAGTGTTAAACTACATGAAAAATGAGAAGATTAGGTTCATGAACGAGTCTGTGAATGATGGATTGTAGAAAAGAAGTTCAGAAGACTAATGGATATAATAATAATGATAATAGTGTAAATAATAATAATCCTGCGGTGTGAATCCAGTTTGCATAATCGACTCTCTTCCTGTTCTGTTCTCGCTGTTTTTCTCTGTCAGAGGAATCCATGTGTGAGAGACAGAAGGGTCTGCATCTTAAGGTGGTTTCATGCAATTAACTTGGTCACTGGCTTTCCTCTGTGTGTGTGTGTGCGTGTGTGTGTGTGTGTGTGTGTGTGTGTGTGCGTGTGTGTGTGTGTGTGTGCGTGTGTGTGTGCGTGTGTGTGTGTGTGTGTGCGTGTGTGTGTGTGTGTGTGCGCGTGTGTGTGTGTGCGTGTGTGTGTGTGTGTGGTGTGTGCTGTGTGTGTGTGTGTGTGTGCGCGTGTGTGTGCTGTGTGTGTGTGTGTGTGTGTGTGTGTGTGTGTGTGTGCGTGTTGTGTGTGTGTGTGTGCGGTGTGTGTGGTGTGTGTGTGTGCGTGTGTGTGTGCGTGTGATGTGTGTGCGTGTGTGTGTGTGCGTGTGTGTGTGTGTGTGTGTGCGTGTGTGTGTGTGTGGTGTGTGTGTGTGTGTGTTGTGCGTGTGTGTGTGTGTGTGTGCTGATGTGCTCGTTATTGTAGTCCAGTGCTGACATGTAGTGTGGGTGACAGGCTGTGTCTGTGCCCCAGAGGTCTAGATAGTAGCCACTTGACTCCTTTATTTTCCAGACCAGACTATGTGCTGAACCAGAGACTGTCAAATGTGGAAAAGAAACAAAGGCTATCAAGTCATCTCGACCAAACACAGAGACCGTCTAGATAGTAGACCACATGAGTCCAGAGACCAGACCAGACTATGTGTAGAACCAGAGACTGTCTGTGGTCCCCCAGAGGTCTAGATAGTAGACCACATGAGTCCAGAGACCAGACCAGACTATGTGAGGAACCAGAGACTGTCTGTGGTCCCCCAGAGGTCTAGATAGTAGCTCACATTAGTCCAGAGACCAGACCAGACTATGTGAGGAACCAGAGACTGTCTGTGGTCCCCCAGAGGTCTAGATAGTAGCTCACATTAGTCCAGAGACCAGACCAGACTATGTGAGGAACCAGAGACTGTCTGTGGTCCACCCAGAAGGTCTAGATAGTAGCTCACATTTAGGGTTGCCAGAGACCAGACCAGACTATGTGAGGAACCAGAGACTGTCTGTGGTCCAAACAACAAGGTCTCTGCTGTATTTATGTCTAGATGACCTTATATGGAGTGTTGATGGAGCAGCTAACATGTTAGCGTAGCCTAGCACCATCAACCAGACTCCATTCAGAAAACCAGCGTTTTAACAGGAGTTATCTTGTGGTCTTGTGTGCCTCTCTGTCCCTCGCCATCTCGCTTTCTATTTAAGGTGCACAGTCATGTTAACGTGTGTGTGTGTGTGTGTGTGTGTGTGTGTGTGTGTGTGAGTAGTAACCTCATCGAGCCCATCTGTCTTTGGAGAACAGAGCCAATTTCACAATGAATTAGGAGGTGAGTCTCTAACTAGGTCATGGGCCCATAACGCATGCACAAAACACACACACACACACACACACACACACACACACACAGGAAGGAGGAGGAAGAGAGGGTAAAAGTAGAAGAGATGAATGGATGAACAATTCTCAAAGAAAAGACGGGGAGGAAATGAGTGAGGTGGCTGACCAACGAAGGGGGAGAGAGAGAGACAGAGAGAGAGAGAGACAGAGAGAGAGAGACAGGGAGAGAGAGAGAGAGACAGGGAGAGAGGGAGGTGGAGAAGGCGGCTGTAACCTCCAGACAGGAAGTGAGACGCCATCATGCAGAGGAAGCAATGTGGCATTAAGGCGAGTCCACACCGGACCGAAAATCGGCGTCTTTGAGAGAGTCGGCCTCCGTTACACGAGTCTGCTTGGTGTGGTCGCTCGAATCGGTCCACGTCGGCGTTCATTTCAGCCGATTCAAATGTGTAATCCGCCGTTCGAGTCGGTCACTCTTTTACCATTCTGATTGGTGGAGGCTAGCAGCTTGACTAGCGAATCAGTGAAGCCCGGAAGTGACGATGGTAAACATACCAGATAACCAGTGGAATCAAAGAAGGTGGGCTGTGTCCGAAATCACTCACATTTTGTAGGGGTGTCCGAATGTGTAGTGAGCATTACTATTCCCTATATAGTCCACTCAAAGTTTCCCACAATGCATCGTGAAAAGTAGTGTACAGCCGATGGTCACTAGCCGAGCAAATTTTACCATCATGCATTGCGCTGAAAGACAAATCGCGAAGGGACGGGAGGAGAGAGAGCAGGAAAAAGCGGAGGAAATATGAATAATCGTACAATAATGAATGTTAATATTTAATATGTGTATTGCAGAGCAGAACAAGAGGACACAAACGGCCAAAGTGTGATGTTTTCCTTTATTTACTTACATTTTTTTTTATATATATATAAATTATTTATATGAGACGTTGGGCGAGCGGCGGCCGGCCGGCCGGCGACAGTTGGCTGGTGGCCGGCGGTGGTGGCCGGCGACAGGCGGCGGTGGCCGGCCGGCCGACGAGAGGCGGCGGCGGGGTCTTCGTCCGTCAAAAACCGTCACTCAAACCAAAGCGCCGTATGAAAGTCTGAAAACTATAAAGATGCGGGAATGAGGGACAGATTGTGGCGAGCGATCGCCGAGGAGTTTGGGATCGGGGACGGACTGCAGCCTGTTCAGGTCCGGTGGATCGCGGAGATGTGGGGTGGTGCTGCAACCTGGTCCTGAAGTCCACCTGGACCCGATCGGGATCGTTGTAAATAAAAATAGCAGTGAGGACGATGTAGTGATCGTCTCATTTTTTTTAATTATTTTTTTCTCAAGAAATGAGACGGCCACGGAATCCCCCTCCTGCTGGAGGACTCTTCTTTTGGTTTTGTAAATTTTCGAACGAATATGTATTAAAAAAATAATTATCCTGGTAATTTCTCTGCGTGAGACTTAAAAGCCGTTGGCGGAATCTGACACGTATTAATTATGCGTCAGGACAACGTCATCAACAGCGCCGAAAGAAATCCCCCGAGTAGTGTCCGAAAGTGTTTTTTAATTTTGCCTTTGAGTCCACTATATAGTGCCCTCCATAGAACTACCCTATATAGGGAGTAGGGAGTAGGGAATGATTTCGGACACAGCCGTGGTCTAGAGAGGACCGCCTACTTCCGGTTTTCGTGTTTTTGGGCCCACAATACAGATTAGCGCCACCTGTTGTTTTGGAGACATTCCATCTCGCGCAAGCGCGGAACGCATGGCGTCGGCTGTAGTTCCGTTGGTGTGAACCGGCCACGTCGTTGTTCGAGTCTGCCATTTTGAGTAGCCCGACTTCACGAGTCGGGCAGTCGGTGCGGTGTGGACCCGCCTTTAGGCTTAGAATTACTCCAATGAGGTTACAAATGTGTTTGGTACCATGGAGAACACACACACACACACACACACACACACACGCACCTTAACACAGGAACCCTCAGCAGTGTTAAATTTAGCCTGAATGCTGAGTACTTTGCTAACAGACATTTTACTTTGAAATCCCTCTGAAATATGGATGAGACTTTTTATTAAGAGGCTATTAAAAGAGAGAGAGAGAGAGACACACACACACACACACTGGGGTTATAATGGAGAATTGGTTGAGTCCAGGTATGCAGGAGAAGAAGACAATGATGTCACAGACAGAATATTTTTGAAAATGGCTGCTTATGAAGACGCTGCAGCTCGTTATGAAGGTGAGAGTTGCTGCTGCTCGGTGAGAGTTGCTGCTTGGTGAGAGTTGCTGCTGCTCACTGAGTGTTGCTGCTGCTTGGTGAGAGTTGCTGCTGCTCGGTGAGAGTTGCTGCTTGGTGAGAGTTGCTGCTGCTCGGTGAGAGTTGCTGCTGCTCACTGAGTGTTGCTGCTGCTTGGTGAGAGTTGCTGCTGCTTGGTGAGAGTTGCTGCTGCTTGGTGAGTGTTGCTGCTGCTTGGTGAGAGTTGCTGCTGCTTGGTGAGAGTTGCTGCTGCTTGGTGAGTGTTGCTGCTGCTCGGTGAGAGTTGCTGCTGCTCACTGAGTGTTGCTGCTGCTTGGTGAGAGTTGCTGCTGCTTGGTGAGAGTTGCTGCTGCTTGGTGAGTGTTGCTGCTGCTTGGTGAGAGTTGCTGCTCGGTGAGAGTTGCTGCTGCTTGGTGAGAGTTGCTGCTGCTCGGTGAGAGTTGCTGCTGCTCACTGAGTGTTGCTGCTGCTTGGTGAGAGTTGCTGCTGCTTGGTGAGTGTTGCTGCTGCTTGGTGAGAGTTGCTGCTGCTTGGTGAGAGTTGCTGCTCGGTGAGAGTTGCTGCTGCTTGGTGAGAGTTGCTGCTGCTCGGTGAGAGTTGCTGCTGCTCTGTGAGAGTTGCTGCTGCTCGGTGAGAGTTGCTGCTGCTCGGTGAGTGTTGCTGCTGCTTGGTGAGAGTTGCTGCTGCTTGGTGAGTGTTGCTGCTGCTTGGTGAGAGTTGCTGCTGCTTGGTGAGAGTTGCTGCTGCTTGGTGAGAGTTGCTGCTGCTTGGTGAGAGTTGCTGCTGCTCGGTGAGAGTTGCTGCTGCTCTGTGAGAGTTGCTGCTGCTCAGTGAGAGTTGCTGCTGCTTGGTGAGAGTTGCTGCTGCTTGGTGAGTGTTGCTGCTGCTTGGTGAGAGTTGCTGCTGCTTGGTGAGAGTTGCTGCTCGGTGAGAGTTGCTGCTGCTTGGTGAGTGTTGCTGCTGCTTGGTGAGAGTTGCTGCTGCTTGGTGAGAGTTGCTGCTCGGTGAGAGTTGCTGCTGCTTTGTGAGAGTTGCTGCTCGGTGAGTGTTGCTGCTGCTCGGTGAGTGTTGCTGCTGCTTGGTGAGAGTTGCTGCTGCTTGGTGAGTGTTGCTGCTGCTTGGTGAGAGTTGCTGCTGCTTGGTGAGAGTTGCTGCTGCTTGGTGAGAGTTGCTGCTGCTTGGTGAGAGTTGCTGCTGCTTGGTGAGTGTTGCTGCTGCTCGGTGAGAGTTGCTGCTGCTCACTGAGTGTTGCTGCTGCTTGGTGAGAGTTGCTGCTGCTTGGTGAGAGTTGCTGCTCTGTGAGAGTTGCTGCTGCTCAGTGAGAGTTGCTGCTGCTCGGTGAGTGTTGCTGCTGCTTGGTGAGAGTTGCTGCTGCTTGGTGAGAGTTGCTGCTGCTTGGTGAGTGTTGCTGCTGCTTGGTGAGAGTTGCTGCTGCTTGGTGAGAGTTGCTGCTCGGTGAGAGTTGCTGCTGCTTGGTGAGAGTTGCTGCTGCTCGGTGAGAGTTGCTGCTGCTCTGTGAGAGTTGCTGCTGCTCAGTGAGAGTTGCTGCTGCTCGGTGAGTGTTGCTGCTGCTTGGTGAGAGTTGCTGCTGCTTGGTGAGTGTTGCTGCTGCTTGGTGAGAGTTGCTGCTGCTTGGTGAGAGTTGCTGCTCGGTGAGAGTTGCTGCTGCTTGGTGAGAGTTGCTGCTGCTTGGTGAGAGTTGCTGCTGCTCGGTGAGAGTTGCTGCTGCTCTGTGAGAGTTGCTGCTGCTCAGTGAGAGTTGCTGCTGCTCGGTGAGTGTTGCTGCTGCTTGGTGAGAGTTGCTGCTGCTTGGTGAGTGTTGCTGCTGCTTGGTGAGAGTTGCTGCTGCTTGGTGAGAGTTGCTGCTCGGTGAGAGTTGCTGCTGCTTGGTGAGTGTTGCTGCTGCTTGGTGAGAGTTGCTGCTGCTTGGTGAGAGTTGCTGCTCGGTGAGAGTTGCTGCTGCTTTGTGAGAGTTGCTGCTCGGTGAGTGTTGCTGCTGCTCGGTGAGTGTTGCTGCTGCTTGGTGAGAGTTGCTGCTGCTTGGTGAGTGTTGCTGCTGCTTGGTGAGAGTTGCTGCTGCTTGGTGAGTGTTGCTGCTGCTTGGTGAGAGTTGCTGCTGCTTGGTGAGAGTTGCTGCTGCTTGGTGAGAGTTGCTGCTGCTTGGTGAGTGTTGCTGCTGCTTGGTGAGAGTTGCTGCTGCTTGGTGAGAGTTGCTGCTCGGTGAGAGTTGCTGCTGCTTGGTGAGAGTTGCTGCTCGGTGAGAGTTGCTGCTGCTCTGTGAGAGTTGCTGCTGCTTGGTGAGAGTTGCTGCTGCTTGGTGAGAGTTGCTGCTGCTTGGTGAGTGTTGCTGCTGCTTGGTGAGTGTTGCTGCTGCTTGGTGAGTGTTGCTGCTGCTTGGTGAGAGTTGCTGCTGCTTGGTGAGAGTTGCTGCTGCTTGGTGAGAGTTGCTGCTGCTTGGTGAGAGTTGCCGGGGCGAGGGACAGGTTGAACAGCGTTGTAAACACGAGTGATTACGCCGGCGTCAGTGTTCACTTCCCCTCGGGGGCGGCGCTTAATTAAAAGCTGTAAGTGTTTTTTTAAAACTAACAGTAAGAAGCTTTGAGTGAAGTCACTGAGAGGATGTAAAACACATCCTCCCCCGTCTGCAGGTTCCCTCAATCTCACAGCCAACTCCACGTCTAGCCAACACTTCCTTTCAAGGAGTGCATTTTTAGTTCGACGTTGTAGCCGGCAGCAGATCTGCAGGCTCTGCCTGTGTCCTTCCTTTAATCTCCATTTAATGTTGAACGTACGGCTGCAGAGAGAGTCGAGCCGGACTACGGCTGGAGAAATCTCACCATCAGGCTTCCTCCACCTTCTCCAAAGTCACTTTCAAGCACTTTCCAAGCATTTCCAGGTGCATCTCCATGCTTTTCCAGCCCCTTCCAGCTGTGGTAAACTCCATCTTTGTACCAATCCAATGGTCAGTATTCAGTCTACTTATTCTGTCACTTGTTCATCACATTAAATGAGATGTTCTTGTCCTCTAAACAACCAACATGATGTTTGGAGACAGCTTTTTACAGAAGGACCACAAATGAAAGGAAAACTAATTCCACTAACAGATCCACAGAAATATAATCACCAACTATTTTCATCATCTGTTCATCATCAAAAGTCATTTTTCATAAAGAAATGTCAGGAAATGCTGTTTTCAGTCCCTCAGATATGGAGATCTTCTTTTCTCTGTTCTATCATAGATGTCATCACATACAACACACATTTATAGACCTTTAGTCTACATCCAAGACCTTTTTTACACCTTGGAAACACCACACTAAAATTCAAGTGTTTTCAAGGATTTCCAGCACCCGTACCAACCCTGTGGATTCTTTATTGCAGCGGATGCTGCTGCTAGAAAGCTGGAGTTCCGCGATGCAGAGCTGCATACACACACACACACACACACTGATGTTGCCGTGGGTCGTGAGCGTTGGCCTGGAAACGGCCAGAGAACTGGCTCTGAGCTCCTTGTGGAGCCGGAGAGGAGGAAGGCGTTCTGACTGCCGGGACGGGACGACATGAATTGGCCTCACAGCGGTTAGCATGTGCAGCATCAATGCGACACACACACACACACACACACACACACACACACACACACACACACAACACACACACACACACACACACACACACACACACACAGATCTCGGTTCATTCATGCTTGTATGGCGTCACTGAGTTAATCCGTCTCCATATGTTGCTTTGCTTCCCTGCTCCTTCTGTAATGTATCTGATAATGACCCCAAAAGAACAGCGACATGACGCTTCATCTCAGGTAGGAAAGTATGACATCACACATCCAGCATGAGATGATGGGATGCACCCACATCCTGTCTTTGGACCCTTTCCATCCATGACAACATGATTCCCTCCCTGACTCCTGGTACCTAGAATTTGTTGCAGGTAAGCCCTGCCCCCTAAAGCATCCCCTGCTTCCTGGTCTGGTGGACTCTAAATGGACCATAATGTACTAAATGAACATCATGCTGGATTGAAGAAGACTTGAAACTAGAGATTGAGACCATAAACTCATGTTTACAATGTTTACTGAGATAATACATCAAGAGAGAAGTAGGACCATTTTCTCATAGACTTCTATACAACCAGAGAGGAGTCGCCCCCTGGTGGCCAGCAGAGAGAAGTAGGGCCATTTTCTCATAGACTTCTATACAACCAGAGAGGAGTCGCCCTGGTGGCCAGCAGAGAGAAGTAGGACCATTTTCTCATAGACTTCTATACAACCAGAGAGGAGTCGCCCCTGGTGGCCAGCAGAGAGAAGTAGGACCATTTTCTCATAGACTTCTATACAACCAGAGAGGAGTCGCCCCCTGGTGGCCAGCAGAGAGAAGTAGGACCATTTTCTCATAGACTTCTATACAACCAGAGAGGAGTCGCCCCCTGGTGGCCAGCAGAGAGAAGTAGGACCATTTTCTCATAGACTTCTATAGAACCAGAGAGGAGTCGCCCCCTGGTGGCCAGCAGGGAGAATGCATGTTTTTAAGGCACTTCAGCATTGGCTCCACATGTGTGTGTCATAGCACATAAACACCATTCGTTGCTCACAGACACCAACATGCACACTGAACAAGGAAGCACAAGCCGACGTGTGCACACAGATGTTTGTCGGCTTCACAGCAGAGTGCAGATGTTACTGCCGAGTCGGGAGAAGGCAGGAGCAGCGGAGCTTGAAACAACGCGGTTTAATCTGAGCATAAAGCAAATAGAGCAAATATAAATACACAAAAAACGGTGCTCAAGTTGTTTGAGGGAGAGTCTTGCTCTGCGGATGAAAAAAAGGGGAAACTTTAAAAGTGCTGTCGTAATGATGAATGATGTATTGCTGAGTCGAGGCATCTGTCAAAAATAATGGATGCTCCGGAGTCACTGAGAGATCCGTTGTATATTAAAAGCAGGCAGAATACATATTCCTCTCACGGTTTAAGATCTTTCTTTTACTTGTCAGTTTACCCAAAAACACTCGGGCAGAGTGGCGTTACGCACACACGATCAATCAAGTCTGGAGGATCCAACAACCGGGGAGAACCCGAGAGTCTGCCCGGCCCGACAGAGAACTTTAAAACGCACATATCCCGTCATACACATTACCATGAGTCTGTTCTTCTGCTATGCATCGTTAGCAAAGTTATCTGGCTTCCTCCACCTTCTCCAAAGTCACATTCAAGCACTTTCCAAGCATTTCCAGGTACATTTCCATGCTTTTCCAGCCCCTTCCAGCTGTGGTAAACTCCATCTTTGTACCAATCCAATGGTCAGTATTCAGTCTACTTATTCTGTCACTTGTTCATCACATTAAATGAGATGTTCTTGTCCTCTAAACAACCAACATGATGTTTGGAGACAGCTTTTTACAGAAGGACCACAAATGAAAGGAAAACTAATTCCACTAACAGATCCACAGAAATATAATCACCAACTATTTTCATCATCTGTTCATCATCAAAAGTCATTTTTCAGAAAGAAATGTCAGAAAATGCTGTTTTCAGTCCCTCAGATATGGAGATCTTCTTTGCTCTGTTCTATCATAGATGTCATCACATACAACACCGTCTCATCAGTGGGTGTTATCGGACAGGAGGAACCTTTTGTAGTTCTCAGTATCAGCGCTGCGTGAACTACAAATCAGTGGTAGGTCTTAAACCTGGTCCTACCTGTGACTTTGAGCTGCGTGGTCCGCCGCACCAGTCTGGATCCGTACTGCAGCTCGCAGGTGTAGTTCCCTCCGTCGCCCTCCTCCACCTCGGGGATCCAGATGTGCGTGGTGTTCACGGCGATGGAGCTCCTCCACTCCACCCGCTCGCACTCCTGAGGGAGACACAGACGTACCGGGGGTCACAGCGGTAAAGCGGGGACAGACTGACGCCGCGTGGCTTTGACCCGGCCTACCTTGTACCAGGTCATCTGCGGCTGCTTGTACGGAGCCAGGTAGTCCTCGATGTCGGGACAGGTGATCATCTTGCTGTGCGTGATCTCGGCCTTCTCCAGGTGTCGGATCTTGCTGCTGAAGCACTTGCCCTCGTCCCTCTCCTCCACCGTCATGGACATGGACACCTTCATGCAGTAGGTGGAGTTCCTGAGGACATCACAGACAACAGGAACACTGAATGGTTCATGTTCTACATGGGCTGGAGCTAACAGAGCTGTTTTCATGGGGAATCGTCAGCAGTGCACTTATAGAGAGAATATGATGTATGTTTAGAAATCATGACTGGTTGTACAGCCTGTAACACAAAAACACACACTCAGACATGAGTCATGATGATGCATCCCAATCAGCTTTATGGGTCCGGTCCACGAGCCCATGAGTCCACGAGCCATGAGTCCACAAGAACACCCCCCCCCCCCCCCCGACTCTTCGGCCCAGAAAGCAGAAGCCCAACACTAAACGGTGCAAACAGCTTCCATGTAAAGACGGATGTATAATTCATATCCAAACTGTAAACATGACGGTTCAATTAGGCCGCGATGCAAACGCTGTGTGTGAAGCATTCAGAGCCTGCTGGGCTCCACTCAGGGATGTGTGTGTGTGTGTGTGTGTGTGTGTGTGTGTGTGTGTGTGTGTGTGTTCACATGCAGACTACATTTAAATGCTGCATTTAGTTCAGAGGCCCTGAAGTAAGACACACACACTGCAAGGTTTCATGCAGGTTTGGTTGTCATGCTGCACTTTAACAGACCTAGGATCATCACAACCACCATGCTTTATTACTCCCTCAGGATTATTATCATACAGCTGCAGGGGCTCCGGAAGAAGGAGGGGGGAGGGAGAGAGAGAAAGAAAGAGAGAAAGAAAGAAGCAAACAAATACAATCTGTGAATATATTTGGGATTATTGGAAGAAACTGAGACTTTTAATATATTCATCCTTTGTGGCTTTGTTTGTGAGATTCTGGGAGAAACCACTAATTAAAGCAAGGGGGGGGGGGCATGTAGAGCAACTGGATCAGTTCTCAGCAACCTCCGTGTGTTTTAGAGGATCGATCAGATGAGATTTTACTGTTAAACTTGAGTGTGAAGATGAGTTAGATCAACTAAACACACTTGTTTGCACTTGTGGAAATCTTCTAAATGATCTTTTCTTTATGGTGGACTTCCCTGAGAACAGATAGAGGATGGTAAAAACAAATACATGATGCTAAGAACACAAGAAGAACAGTGTTGATGTTTGAGGTGAATAGTCTTCCAATCCTAAGAAAACCCCGGTAAAGATTTGTCAGGAGGAAGGATGAGGACATTAACGTGGAGCAGGACTTTATTAAGCAGACAAGAAAATGGCTGCGAGGAACAGACAGAAATAAATAATGAAAATGAGCAAAGATGCTGGAATGCTGCAGAGTGAATGCAGCGCTGCAGATGAGATCGCGTGGGGAAGAAGGCCTTTATGCTCGGTCTTGATCTCATTAGAGATGCGTTTGAATCTCGCAGCCTCGGGTTGCTTCGTGAACGCATTGCCTGGCCGACGGTAACGGCTCCGGTGATTATCGGGACGGTTTGTGGGTCGCGTGTCCACGTTGTTGGCGGTCTAATCTGGTTCCAGCAGCACTATCTACTGTACCAGGACCAGCTACTAAGGCAGGAAATAAAGCCCCGCCGTGTCATTGAGAGATAAGAGTGATAATGGGATTATTACATCCACGGAACCTGTCAGACAAGACATATTAAAGGGTTTGTACACAACAAAGGCTGAGAGCCTCCATATCACCAACAGGTGGCGTAACAGGTGCATAACGTTATTATAAATGTCACGATGATCCTGGCCAAAATAATCCAAATACATGTATGAAAACCATTCAAGTGGCACAAACATACGGAATACTCATAACTGGACTATCACGAACCGGAGCAGGACAGGAACGGGAGTCCCGGTCAGTACCTTTAAAGGCCCTGACTAAATGTCTGCAGGCTTTCTGGAGTCGTGTCCTCGGATGCTTACAGTCACTAACAAAGCACTTTTTTGGCAAACACGCCTCACTAATCAATATGGCGGAGGCGTTGATGGCGGGAGGCGTTGATGGCGTCTGGTGGATATGCGTGGCGTCCTCCAGCAGACGGATGACGAATGAGGAGAGACGAGACATTTAAAGGTGAAAGGGAAGATTGGTGGATGTCATTCTGCATCTAATGGGAGGGGCTGACGTCCATAACCCGTTTGTTATCGGAAAGTTTAACGTGAAGTTCAAGCACTGTGTGTGTGTGTGTGTGTGTGTGTGTGTGTGTGTTTATTTTCAACATGGCTGAGGGAGGGTACAGTTGGGTCACCTGTATTTGCATTCAAAGCAGATATGAATAAAACATGGGATCTCACTGTTATGGCCATGTGTATATTACGTGTGTGTGTGTGTGTGTGTGTGTGTGTGTGTGTGTGTGTGAGGAATGTGCTGCCATGCTGAAACAGATACCAGCTGTGAACAACAACAAAAAGCTTCCATGCAGCCGGTGGCAACCTGTCGGCACGGAAACACCAGCTTCATCAAATGTTTTAGATTAACAAGCTGGTTGTTACACATGAGGGCCACGCAGCAACGCAGCAACGCAGCAACGCAGCAACGCAACAACGCAGCCACGCAGCCACGCAACAGGGTGGCAAGGTAGCAACGTGGCATGGTCGCAACGTGACAAGGCAGCATCGCTCCAACAGGAAAATTTTGGCTCAGATCTCGTGCATCGTGAATTTATATTTGTGTTTGCATTGCCCCCCCCCACACACACACACAAACAAATTCCAAAGACATAAATGCTAAAATGAATTAATCTCCAAATCAACCTGTACTCCACCGTATCTCCTCCCCGTCAATAAATCAAGCGCACCCTCCGTGCAATTAGCCTCCGTTGATCGGGGCGAGCAGCTGGAGGGGCGTTGAGTTACGGCGTTAATAGAGGGGGACGTTTCCCCGCCAGCAGGCAGCGTGTTCATACCTGGACGGAGCTGCAGATTAATATCACTATCAATCTACCACACACACACACACACACACACACACACACCTGGACATGCAGCACATGCTTCTACATCACAGGAGGTGTTCCATTAACGTGGACTTAAATCCGGCTTCGTTTCCACGGCAGCGGTGGAACGCCGAGAGAAACAAATGTACTTATTTTCAGGGATCTGTTTAGTTTTAATGCATTTGAGGGGAATTATCGTATATTTGATTTTTATTTATATGATGTAAAAAAAACAGCCAGTAGAAAGTACTTCATAGGGATACTTTTACTCTCTACTTGGGAGTACATTTCTAAGGAAGTTGAATCAGTACTTTTGAGTACAGTGTACTGTGTGTACTGTGTGTACTGAGTGTACTGTGTGTACTGTGTGTACTGAGTGTATTGTGTGTACTGTAGTGTACTGTGTGTACGGTGTGTACTGTGTGTACTGTGTGTACTGTGTGTACTGAGTGTACTGTGTGTACTGAGTGTACTGAGTGTACTGAGTGTATTGTGTGTACTGTGTGTACTGTGTGTACTGAGTGTACTGAGTGTATTGTGTGTACTGTGTGTACTGTGTGTACTGAGTGTACTGTGTGTACTGAGTGTACTGTGTGTACTGAGTGTACTTGTGTGTACTGAGTGTACTGTGTGTACTGATGTGTACTGTGTGTACTGAGTGTACTGAGTGTATTGTGTGTACTAGGGCTGCACGATTCTGGAAAAAATGTGAATCACGATTTTTTTGCTTAGAATTGAGATCACGATTCTCTTGCACGATTTTTTTCCACAAAATGTTAATTGCACTGATGAACTTTAACAAAACAAAAAAACGTTTGTTGCTTTGGCAGAGGCATAGTAGTAGTTCTATCATTGGAAGATAAGTAATTTTTACAAAAGAAAATAAAAAAATGTCTCTGTTGACACGTACCTAATACGTGTCAACAGAGGCGATTTCAAACGCGTGTGGACGCGCCGCTTCCCAGTAGTGCACGCTTGGTGGGCTGCCACTAGAGGATGATTGACAGGCGCTCTCCTTCATACAATCACGCGTACACTTCATGGCTACACCTGATTGGATGATCGCTTTCACAGCTGTCCTGCCTGCTCCGGAGTTCACGCAGACCAACATGGCGGCTCGTTTGGAAACGTTCTCTTATTTTATGAAAATAGTTCACCGAAAGGTGTTTCTGAAAACATTTTAAGCGAGAAATAAGCTATGCAGTTGCTGAATCTCTCTTTATTTTAGATCGACAACATTCGGTTTAGAAGATTTTCACGAGCGTTCCCGAGGAGGCGAGTCCAGCCCGGCGCAATGAATGGGACGCGGGGAAACACTGCTGCCTGTGGCCACGTACCTTCTCTCTTTCCAAACACTCAACTGCAGGCGGCTTCCTCCACTGAATCAAGTGTTGTAAAGACGCTTTACCATAGGTTGAGGGGCGGCACTGCTGCGTTTGGGGGCGCTTCAAAAATGTGGCGCTTTGTGATGCAGCTCGATATAAAATGCTTCAGAATTGCTGTGTGTAGAAATGAGATCACGTGTATGTGTGAATCGAGATCGCGATTTTTTAACGATTTTTTGTGCAGCCCTAGTGTGTACTGTGTGTACTGTGTGTACTGTGTGTACTGAGTGTACTGAGTGTACTGTGTGTACTGTGTTTACTGTGTGTACTGAGTGTATTGTGTGTACTGTGTGTACTGAGTGTACTGAGTGTACTGTGTGTACTGTGTTTACTGTGTGTACTGAGTGTATTGTGTGTACTGAGTGTACTGTGTGTACTGTGTTTACTGAGTGTACTGTGTGTACTGTGTGTACTGAGTGTACTGAGTGTACTGTGTGTACTGTGTGTACTGTGTGTACTGAGTGTACTGTGTGTACTGTGTGTACTGTGTGTACTGAGTGTATTGTGTGTACTGTGTGTACTGAGTGTACTGAGTGTACTGAGTGTACTGTGTGTACTGAGTGTACTGAGTGTACTGTGTGTACTGTGTTTACTGAGTGTACTGTGTGTACTGTGTGTACTGAGTGTACTGAGTGTACTGTGTGTACTGTGTGTACTGTGTGTACTGAGTGTACTGAGTGTACTGTGTGTACGGTGTGTACTGAGTGTACTGTGTGTACTGTGTGTACGGTGTGTACTGAGTGTATTGTGTGTACTGTGTGTACTGAGTGTACTGGTGTATGTGTGTACGTGTGTGTTTACTGTAGTGTATTGTGTGTACGTGTGTACTGGTGTATGTGTGTACTGTGTGTACTGAGTGTATTGTGTGTACGTGTGTACTGAGTGTATTGTGTGTACGGTGTGTACTGAGTGTATTGTGTGTACTGTGTGTACTGAGTGTATTGTGTGTACTGTGTGTACGGTGTGTACTGAGTGTATTGTGTGTACTGTGTGTACGGTGTGTACTGAGTGTATTGTGTGTACGGTGTGTACTGAGTGTATTGTGTGTACGGTGTGTACTGAGTGTATTGTGTGTACGGTGTGTACTGAGTGTACTGTGTGTACTGTGTGTACGGTGTGTACTGAGTGTATTGTGTGTACTGTGTGTACGGTGTGTACTGAGTGTATTGTGTGTACGGTGTGTACTGAGTGTATTGTGTGTACTGTGTGTACTGAGTGTACTGAGTGTATTGTGTGTACGGTGTGTACTGAGTGTATTGTGTGTACTGTGTGTACTGAGTGTACTGAGTGTATTGTGTGTACGGTGTGTACTGAGTGCTATATAAAAGGGCAGATCTCTGCATTAGTGCATGTATGTTTCCACTCAGCTGCTCAGACCGCAGATCGATGCACATGACTGCTGACGAGCCACAACCGTACCGGTGTCACAGCGGACACGTTACACCACGGACCAGACCTCGTGGGTTTGAACACAAATCAGAGATTTATCTCTGGAGTTTCTGCAGGTTAGTGATGATGATAAACATGTAGTGTGGGTTTAGCATGACAGCTAATGTGTATGCAGAAGTAGCAGCATGGTGTGTGTGTGTGTGTGTGTGTGTGTGTAGCATTCATCCCGAGGCCAGTATTTAAAACTTCAGTAGATTTTCTGTGAGTGTGTGCCCGTGTTGGACTGTTCAGGTTCACGTACTTTGTATATTAATGTGTACATATTTATGTGTTTGTAATGAATACTTCACATCACTGTCTGGGCACCGGGAGCCTGAACGTCTTCAACACGAGAAGACCCTTACGCATCCTTCCATCTAGAGTCCACCAGACCAGGATGCTTTAGGGGGCGGGGCTACCTGCTGATTGACACGGTGTTCATCCTAGATCTTCAGACACAATGTTGGCCTCATGAAAGTCTATTGTGGCCTTGATTTGGTTGTACTTGGCTCCACCCCCTTGGGTCACTTCTGGTTGCAAAACATCCAGAAGCCACTTGTCTCCGTTTAATGCACCGTATCACTTCATCTCCCTTGAGGCACGTTCATCAGGTGACATGGATCTGAGTGTTCCTGCACTGACAGCTGTCGGCTTGAACTCTTTAGCACGTTGATTCGGACAAAGAGCCACAATCGGTGGACAAGGATCCTGATTCCAGAGGTGAACCCCTGCCCACTACGTCCTTAATGTCCTCATGAAGGACCCTTGGTTCCAGAGCTGTGGATGTTGAGCGGTCGATGCACCGTTCTAGCCCTCCATCCTTGCCTCCGTATCTCCACCCAGTCAGACCCGTTTCACAGCAAACCTGAAACCCCCTTGAACATCAAAGCGTAAAAAAAACTGAGGCCTACTTATTTCATTTTTTTTAAAGCCCGGCCAGAGCAGCAGGCATCGGCTCAAGTTGGCGGACGCCGGTGTGCGTTGGCAAGAGAGCGGCGCCGAACCGGCGGCTGCCAAGTTATAGAGGACTGCCAACCAAACTTCAAATGACCGCTCTCTCTCCTCCTCGGCTCTCCCCTCCTCTCCATTCTGCTCCTTCACTGCCATTGTGTGTTTCCTTCCACTCACTTTATTCCACTTCATCTCGCTGTCTCTTCCTCTTTCCACCCGCTGTCCTCTTCATGTCCGGCAACGCCTCTTTTAATCAGATGAAGAGGAAGGTTAAACATTTGGCTGGCGTTAGAAAACACCAACAACTACCAGTGTTCAGAGGAAGTAGATTCATCATCCAATGCAACGAGAGAAAGGTGGTTCTGAAAAGTGAAGCCGACGCCGAAGTGCCTTAAAACTGTCGTTCTCACTGCTGGCCAGTACATCATTGAGATGCATTATCTCAGTAAACATTGTAAACATGAGTTTATGGTCTCAATCTCTAGTTTCAAGTCTTCTTCAATCCAGCATGATGTTCATTTAGTACATTATGGTCCATTTAGAGTCCACCAGACCAGAAAGCAGGGGATGCTTTAGGGGGCGGGGCTTACCTGCTGATTGACGGGTGGCTACCACGCTACCAATGCTAGTTAGCTACTAAGATGACTTTAACACTTAGCTGTTAAGTTGATTTTAGCTTCGTTTTTAGCCACTGGCTGCTAACAGCTAACTGATATTAGCTCTCATTAGCCTCCAGTCTCTTACAGTACGACTACAAGGAGGGGACATATTTTTACACCATAGGCCCTAACCCTATCAAAACTGCAGGTAAGGTCCTTGAGGTCCTGAAACGGTTCCTGGTCTCTGGAGTTCCTCGAGGTTAACTGGCTTTCTGAAGACCTTTTGGCCATCTCATGCCTTTAATATGAAATTGACAGAAGTGAGAGCAAGTTTGGGAATGACGTCAAACAATGGAGCAGACTGGAAGGCAGTGCCCTAAACTCCCCCCAAGTATGGCAAGTATGAAGCATTCAAACAATCCATGCTTGTGTTTCTTCTGGCCAGTCTTACCAGCAACCAATCAAATCAGCCAGAGTCCAACAGCCAATCAGAGATGTCAACCCGCCAATCTGCTCGCCAGCCGGCCATTACGACACACAGCCAGCGACATCACCACGCCAACTGTCCGGCCAAGATGTCACCCCATGAACCCCCTCCCCTTCTATCCAACCAATCAAACGGCCGCTCACACAGAGAACATGTCACATCTCCATCACCAAAGCCAGAGGCATGAAATCTCTCATCTCACGCTACCTTGTTCACCATCTAACACTCATTATTCTCTCCTCCCAGAGTCTACCGACTCTCTGACTCTCTCTCCATAGTCCAGTGTTGCATTGTGGGGGTTTTGGTGCAAAGCCTCTCTCTCTCTCTCTGTGTGCTACAGCCTCAAAAATAACCCGAGACCTCTCGCTGTGTGTATCAATTCCTCTCTAAGTGATGTGTGTGTGTGTTTGTGTGTTGCCGGTGACCTAATCATAGTGGGAGTATAAAGGGTCTCGGGCGGTCACAGCGTGCCCTCGCCTCCCCCCTCCCCAAGTCCTTACACCTGCAGAGAAATGGATTTTTGTTTTTATTTTCACCTCCACTCATTCCTCTCTCTCAGCCTCCCTCTGTTTCACTCTCCGTCTATTTACCCTTTCTCCTCATCCCTCCAATTTAACTACTTTCTCCTTGACTGTCTTTCTAACCCCCTCCTGCTTTCACGTCTCTCTCCTTCTCCCAGAATGCACCACTCTGTCCCTCTGTACCCAATGTTATTCTCCACTCGTGGTGTGGAGAGCCTCTGTGACTCCACCTTTAATGCTTGTTAACTGCAGGTTCTGTATACTAGCGTTGCTGGCTTGTCCCTCTATGTCTCTGGCTCGTACAAACGCTCCGACAGGCATCAAGATAAACCGGTAACAGACAGCAACGGTGCTTATGAAATGAAGCATAATAAACATCAGGGGGTGAGGAGGAGGAGGAGGGGGGCAACAACATGCCCTGCAGCATTTTGTCCACGGAAAGAAAAACATTAAAAGATGAAATAGTCATTTTTACATCTACACCCATAAACCAGACACGGTGGTTTAACCAGGAGTCATCACGTTTCCTGGAGATGATAGCACAGAATACGTTTCTCACACACAGCACTGATACACCGATGCATTCCTACTACAGAGACACCAGTAAGATTTTTATATCTGCACAAAAACCCATGAATGGTTTATTACATGTCGAGTCTTCGGGATGAAAGAAAGAAGAGCAAAAGCCTCGGCCACTAGGGAGCAGCGGTTGTGAAACGCGACCTTCTTGCACATTTAAAATCATTAACCATAGACACACAGCAACATTAACATGCATTTGCCGTCATGTTTCTGGCCACCTTCCTTCTCCTTTGGTTTACTGAAAACAGTTGAAATGACCCTTTTACAAGATGTGGGCCAGACAGGAACACCCGACCCAATAAAAATATAGTAGCTAAAAATGTTTTAAAAAAGAAAGCCTCTTCACTTTCTTTGGGCTTGCTTGTGTTTGAGTAATAGCCAATAGACAGAAAGTAGAGGGACTGATAAATCATAGTGTGGTCCCATGTGCTCTAATAACCCCCGTCCCAGCAGGGTGGATTCAATCTGAATGGCAGGAACAGGATTGAGCTGGATTACCTTTAGACCTGCAGATACATGTGATATACATCTCCAGTATAAACAGGGATCTTCTTCAGTGCATTTATATGTGTGTGCTATTACATCCTTGTCTCTTACAAAATATAAACGTTCCCATTTAAGCTTTGAAAGCGCCGTCGTAGGCGACATGGTTTGGGTTTTTGTAGACTCCAGGTCTAACTGACGAGTGGGGACTTCAGGTATAAATACTGTGAGCATGTGACTCCGACACTTCCAGGAAATCCTATTCTTTACAGGACCAAACGAGTTCTGTTGAAAACGAAGCAGAGAGAAGGCTCGGGGCGAACCCACGGCATACTGCATGAATTAAAGAGGATGCCTCAGCCTCCTCGTAGAGGTCATCAAAGGGATCAGTTCTGCTGGTGAATGGCAATCGTTGTTGCCTCGGGTCACCTAATGTATATTTAAGAATACGAGAGAGGATTTTCCACCTGAAAAGTGAAGTACTTTTATGCTCACGGCCGTTCACTATGAGCTGGCCGCTATGAACCGGGCTATCACCAAACCACCCATCAATCAGACACCTCGCCCTCTCAATGCACTTGTGGTGAATATAAGGAGTGTTTTGGGGATAAATATATAAGACCTGGGTAGTTAGCTACAAACGACATCATGATGCTAACTCTTCTGTAAAATATGTTCATAATACATGTAAATTAATTAAGTACATCTATCCATTCATCGGATCCACCTGTCGCCAGGACCACCAGGACATATATGGTCACTTCCTTCCCTGGCTGCACATATTTCAACTGCAGTGAGCTTCATCCATGTCAAAACTGTGACTCAGATTATTTTGTTTATTTTGTGAAAAATGCATTCCACATCCCAAATCCATCACTTTTACTCCTCCTACTACTACTACTCCTCCTACTACTACTACTACTACTACTACTACTCCTACTACTACTACTACTACTACTACTACTACTACTCCTACTACTACTACTCCTACTACTACTACTACTCCTACTACTACTACTCCTACTACTACTCCTACTACTACTACTACTACTACTACTACTCCTACTACTACTACTACTACTACTCCTACTACTACTACTCCTACTACTACTACTACTACTACTACTACTCCTACTACTACTACTACTACTACTACTACTCCTCCTACTACTACTACTACTACTACTACTACTCCTACTACTACTACTACTACTACTACTACCACTACTACTACTGCAAGTCCCACACTGAAACCACTGATCGGACTGATTTGCAATACTCAATATTCATATTCACTAAACAGCCTTAAATGCCCGTCTTCCCTTTTAAAGAGGCATTTCTGGGACCCGTCCACCTGATTGAGACCCAGGACGACGCTCACGGCTAATTATACTCCGAGCTTCCACAGATTACTTCTCAATGTGTGCAGTGTATGGCACAAAACCACATCAACTGGCTTGCTCTCCTCATAATCTATCAGTCATGTTTTTGGTTTGTTGTTGTCCCCCCCGCCGGTGTCTCGCAGACATCCATCACCTATCGCAACGCGGCGACGCGACGAGGCAGATTTAAGACTCCGCAGCCTCCTCCCATGCTCCTTCCACCATCCAGAATCCAGAATGCCGTTTCTGTACCTTGTTCCTCCCCATAATTCACCGGCGACGCCCGTTACCGAGGCAAAACCCATCCGTGGTGATTTGCACAATGTGCGGCGGCGGCGGGTGTGAAGGTTGAAACGTCGCCCTGATTCCTGGGATGCTGACGTATCGCAGTGAAGAAGAACGGTGGGACCTCGGCGGCGTACGGAGATAAGTGAAGTATCTCACATTTCTATTCGAGATTACATCGTTGGATCCGTCGTTATGGCTGCGAGGGAGATTCATAACATGGTTTATTTTCTTTTTGTTTGTTCCTGTGCAAACAGGAGTTCACCCGATGTCACTCAGGAAGTGAGTGTCGGGTGAAAACGTGTGAAAACGTGGCTTTTATCTGCGTGACAAGTAAAGGGTGGGTGTAGAGGGTGGATGTAAAGGGTGGCTGTAGAGGGCAACATGTGGAGGTTCCTTCATCAGAGCAACGGCACAATACAACAGGTTGAGGACAACAAATGCATTTAAAGAGTCCCTTTCTCAAGCTTCTATCTAACAATGTGATCCAGTAGGAGGCTGTGTGTGTGTGTGTGTGTGTGTGTGTGTGTGTGTGTGTGTGTTAATAAGCGACCCTGAGACAATGACAGACACCAAACCCTAATTAGGTTGTCATGCTGGGAGAGAGAGGGGAAGACAGAGAAAGAGAGAGGGAGAGAGAGAGAGAGCTTATTAAGGAGGATAGGTGTCAAGCTCTGGCAGGAAAAGGAGGTGGGAGGAGAGCAGAGGAGGGGAAGGAGGATGATGAGGGAGGTAAAGACAACGGAGACAGGGAAAAAACAAGAGGAGAGAGGAAGGGAGAACGATGGAGGAGAGAAGATAAAGGGAGGTGGAGGAGGAAGGAACATATAATATAAATCTTCATATATTCATATGTCTACCTGCTGGACATGTAGTCTAATTTAAACACACTCGTCCTGCCCACTGAGGGCTAAATCAATCTATTGTGATAAAAATGATTCATACCTGAACGTCTCCATTGTGATTACAGGCCAACTTCATTTAGTTTAGAGATTCTGGAAACTATCATTTTTACATGTTTGTCTTTCAGTCTGACTTAAAGGCGCCATATGTAAGAATGTGGCCAAAAACGGTACTACACTCAAATTCAAAACACTGCGGCGAGTCGTATCCGCCTCCCCCTCCACGCCCTCCCCTCCAGACTCGCGGTTGCCAGAGCTGTTGTTGTATCCTCCGTCAACTTACCAGTCTAGGAGAAGAGTAGCCAATCCTGCATCTGGTTTCACATTCCTCTCAGCTTTCTACTGTCTCCACCGTTCAAATAGCATCCCCTATATAGACCCTCGCTTTGCCTCGGTTTTTATCTTGGCCTTTTTGTGAATCTTAACGAGCTCTTTTGGGTTTTGTTGCCTCCGCCATTGTAGCTCAGTCGAACCTGGCAACCCGTGGTTGCTCGGCAGCTGAGACTCTACTGACTGCAATGATTTGTAGACGCCAGTGGGTGGCGCCACGTGCCAAAACATGTTTTCAAAACAAACATGATTTGCGGTCCGCAAAAGATTTTTTAAATGTGAATATTTTGGCTGTACTGTTGTTGTTGGTGAGTACAGTATGTTATATGATCATTATTCCTGAGTCTCTGTGAAATATTAGGATGATTTTACGGCCAGTTGCTTTAGATTTCTTACATATTGTACCTTTAAAATAAACAGATAAAGTTCATAAAAGTTTCCTTCATTTCACTGAAACAACACATCCTGATATTGACCAACAAATAAGTTCCACAGATCAAAAACCCACCGGCGGCCGAGTTCTGGTCTACAAAGCCACCTGGTTGAATCCCCAGCACTCCCGTCCTCATCAGCACCATCAGCACCATCAGCACCAGTAGCACCACCACCATCAGCACTACCGTCCTCATCAGCAGCACCACCACCATCAGCACCAGTAGCACCACCACCATCAGCACTACCATCCTCATCAGCAGCACCACCACCATCAGCACCACCACCATCAGCACTACCATCCTCATCAGCAGCACCACCACCATCAGCACCAGTAGCACCACCACCATCAGCACTACCGTCCTCATCAGCAGCACCACCACCATCAGCACCACCACCACCACCATCAGCACTACCGTCCTCATCAGCAGCACCACCACCATCAGCACTACCATCATCATCAGCACCAGCAGGTCTAGGTATGAAACAAACAGAACTCCACAGGAGCAAAATCCTGCTGCAGCACCAACAACCATACTGTAAACATTCACTTTACTAAACTGGCATCGTTCCACACACACACACACACACACACACAACACACACACACACCTGGTATGTGCTGATGTTGGATGAAAGTAATATTGTGTTTGAAGTATTGATTACCGAGGGCAGGGTGCCGTGTTTATTTCCCTCCTTTCTCAAAATGGATACGGAGCCGTTTTAAAATAAAACCTTGGCGTTGTTTTTATTGTGTTTGCCGGCGCCGTGGAAGTGGGCCACCCGGGTGCAGCCGGAACAAGCCGTTAGAAATCTATTCCGAGGCTGATTCCGTGTGATGAAATCAACGATGCCGAGACGACTCCCGCAGCGCCGCTGCGTGTCAGTCGGGCCGGAAATATTGTTGTTGTTGTTGTTTGCATGGCGGTAAAAAAACCTCCTCGCTGTGTTTATTTAGAAGTGAATGTGTTGGAAGCCAAACTTTTAAAATACTAAGGTTTGACCCAGCTCCCGTGTGTGAGGAGCTACAGCCAGAGAGAAGCCCAGAACCAGACTGACTCCGGGGTCACGGCAGGGTCACGGCAGGGTCACGGCGGGGTCATGTGATTGGTCAGAGTGTGTGTGCATGTGTGTGTTACCTCAGTACGCAGGTGTAGAATCCGTTGTCTTCTATTTCGGCGGATCTGAACCAGATGGAGTCCTCTTCTTTACTCAGCCGGTGGCCCGAGAAGATGATCGGCTCCTACAGGACACAAGAACAGAAACACAGACTTAAGGCACTTCAGCGTCGGCTTCACTATTCAGAACCGGAGGCTGCGGTCTAGTTTTAAATAAGTGACATCACAGAGTGCTTTTGTTGCATCTCATTATTCCTAGCGTGGCGATGTTCTTTACTAAATCTAACCATGTGGTTTTGTCGTGTTGTTTGTTCACCTTCTGATTCAAACTGCGATGTTATCTGGAGTAAAATCGGTTTCTGAGGAAAGGTAAAGTGAGATTGTAGTTGGGTTATGTGGGATCATATTTTGTGGGTTGTAATACTGTACAGAAGTGCATTATATTTAATGCACCTAAGAAGTATTCCATAAATGTGTCATCTGGATTTAGCATCCGTCTCCGGAGAATCGTTTCTTCACGTTAAAAACGTTGTTAATGTCACCACAGAGTTCACATGCAGCCTCACGGCCCGTATCTTCATTCTCAAATTTAGGCAAACATATTTCCATTTTGCTTTCTACTTCTAGCACCGTTTCCACAAAACAAATCAGTGATATTATATGCAATATAGCCTCGACCACTAGTGGCAGCACTGTCTCACTCGCTGAACTTCAAACTGTGAGTGAGGAAGAAAAGATTTTAAATGAAGAATCCATTTGTATTTTAAATATTCTTTGTATTCTTGTTGTAATATTTTTTGTTGCGTGAGTGTTTTATTGTAATATTACTGTGAATGTTTTCCCTGAACCCTTTTTAATGTGTCGTCTTTACTCTTATATATATTATATTCTTTTTAAATACATGTATTCTGATTATTAGAAGGGAGGTGAGCAGACCTCGGCGTCTCCTTTGTTCTTGTACCAGATGAGACGCAGCTTGGCGTTGGTGGCCATGGTGTAGTTGGTCCGGATGTAGCTGTAGAACAAGGCACACTTGACCCGGACCGGCTCGTCGGCCAGGACGTGGTACTCCTTCAGGTCCACGGACCAGTCGATGCAGCCGTCCACTGTGGGGGGAGGGGGGGTTAGGAGCGTGGTGACAGAATACAGTATACAACAATACTACTGAAGGGGGGGGGGGCAACATGGGGAACAGGTTAGGAAGCAACACACACACACACACACACACACACACACACACTCGCAGAAGACTCAAATAAAGCTTCATATAGAAAACAAACAGGAAGAGCGGGGGTGTTTTATCTCACTTCTCTGGCATTATTGTTCAACTTCAAGGAACAAAAAACACATTTCAATGTGTGTGTGTGTGTGTGTGTGTGTGTGTTAAGGATGGGTGATATGATGACCTAAAATCTACTAGGCACTGTTTTATCACGCTGATACTCTTCACACCGTTGATACCGGATGTGTGAATTAGCATTTAAATCATTTACACTGTTTCAAAGTTACAACCTGAAGGAAGCGGCGTTAATGAAAATGTAACGATTTATTTGTATGGCAAGGAAACTGAGAAAGAGAGGACCAAGTAATAAAAAGGAGGGGGGAGGGAGAGGGAGAGAGGGAGAGAGAGAGAGAGAGAGAGACCCGGTCGGCCGTGACGAACAGAAAACAAGTGGTCGATGGAAGACGAGTCAGAGCTGCTGAGACGTGGAGGTCAGGATGGAAAATGACAAGGAGCTTTCCCAAATGGACCTCCTCCCCCGTCCTCCCCCCTCTCTCTTTATCTCTCTCCTCTCTGTCCTCTGACTCCCACCTTCAGACACTTTTCCCTCTGAAATCAGCCTGTTTAGTATGACAGCGCTGGGTTCCCTCCAGATCCCTCCAAGATCTCGGATGTCCACAGAGGGTTGATGACCGAGTCCCCGTCTACTACACAGTTACGTCTCGTTGCCACGGCGACGCGCTATCGTCTACGTCTTGTAATCTGTGTCGAGTTTAAGTGAAGATTTACAGATTTTCATTTGCGGCCCAGATTTAAGACCAAACACTTAATTAGTTACGTTTATAGATTTAGCAATATGCATTAAGTCATACAGAGGGAACAGATTTACTGTGGTGTCAACACACACACACACACACACACACACACACACCTCGGCAGATTTATTGCAAACAATCTAGTCTGTAGTGATTTAGAGCCCATCAGTGTCTCTCTCTCTCTCTCTCTCTCTCTCTCACACACACTATTTAACAGCAGTCATTTAATCATTGACAAGGTTGCCAGATATTGTGACGACGAGTCATAAAACTCACTGTGTGTGTGTGTGTGTGTGTGTGTGTGAGATATTGGTAATGTGTGCATGTTGAAAATTAAGTAATGAATAGACCCGCCTGACTTTGTGGTTGTAAATTAATGAGCTGACACAAATTGAAAGTGTGAGTCTATCCAACACCAAACACACACACACACACACACACACACACACCTAGGGCATCACATGAATAGGACAGCACATTAGCGTGCTCTGCTGGACTAATGCCTTTTGTTTTAGAGCGTGTTGAACACGGGTCACACTCATCAGGACGACGTCTGCAGCTGCAGGTCACAAACTCCCCAGTAAACGTGTGTGTGTGTGTGTGTGTGTGTGTCTGCAGACATATTAAATGTGTGGGCGAGGTGTTAGCATGGCCAGATACATCATTCCCGTCAGCTCCGTTTGCATATGGATGCTCCCAAACGGCAGAGTGGAAATAACCCTGGATTTATGGCAAAGTTTCACCGTTTGGAAAAAAGAGAGTTTTTTGGGGCGAAACACATTTAAGGGGTCACAAACTCAGATATGCTGCTACTTCTACGTTTTGTTGTTGGCTCCTATGATTTTATCCTCGAGGGGTCAACACAATGGATCTAAAGTGAAGAAGTACTAATAAAAATACTGAAAATGGAACTTTGAAATGACAAAAGACGGTGAAGTTTTATTTCCAGCATTTTACCTGAATGTAGGTGAAATGAAATGACAACAGATTTATATGCCAGAAACAAATCTAACTAAACTGTTGTTTGTGATGTTTTAGGGGTTTGGAAGCTGGAAACTACATTTTATGGGTTGTAGCTTTTCTGAGCTTTTGAAGCTGCTAACAAAGTTAGCTTCATAATTCAAGGTCAATTTAGCCACATGTCAATCAGCAGGTAAGCCCCGCCCCCTAAAGCATCCCCTGCTTCCTCATCCTGTCAATCAGCGGGTAAGCCCCGCCCCCTAAAGGATCCCCTGCTTTCTGGTCTGTCCACCTAAAAGGACGATTATGTACTAAACGAACATCTAGAGATTACACAAAGAAGAAATCAACTCCCAACTCAAGCTCACTTAAGGCGGAATGACCTTTAAGGTGGACCAGTTATTCTCCTGACAAGCCGCTCCTCTCAGCTCAAGAACAAAATTGTAATATAATATTAAAATCGTATATGGCGGGGGCTTTAAAAGGGGTAATCATTCCCATCACCGTGGCAACATTAAAGCGTGGATGACATCAGTGTTTGTGTGGGCCGTTAGCTCATATACACACACACTTCCTCCGCTCATAAAAAAACGCTAAGTGTGTCTATGAACGGCGAGAGGCCGACTCATTATTTCCTCACGTAAAGAGAGTTTTCTGTGAAGTAGCCGGAGGACTGTGAGCGTGGCGGTGTGTTCAGGAGCAGCGTATTTAGTCCACGCCTGTCACTCTCACAGAAAGCCCCTCCAAACCTCCAGCCTGGCTGCACACCTCCCACAATCCCCTGCAATACCAGTACAGCTGCTGCCATAATAATAGCTTGACCTGACCCCCTACACACACACACACACACACACACACACACACAGGTAATGATCTCGACATTCACAAACAGGTACAAACAGGCAAGAAAAAAGGGTCACACACACACACACACACACACACAGTCACAAGTCTATCACCTCTGCAGGCAATTTACACCCAAGTGTGAGGGAAAGAAGAGAAGCAAAGAGAGAGAGGGAGAGAACGAGATTAGAAGGAGAGAGAGCGAGAGAGAATGTTTTGTGCTCATGTTCAATTTCAGCACAGCTGACATGATGGCGACTTTTTCTCTCAACACATTTTATGAGAACAGGCTTTAGCCTGGATAGCTATATATTTATGTGTGTGGCGAGGAGAGAGAGACATTTCAAAATGTCTCCAAAAATTAGTCTGCAAAGCAGTGGGGTCTACACACACACACTCACACACACACACACACACACACACACACACACACACACACACTCTATTCTGTGAGCTGTATGAATATGGTAATGCATGTGTGGGTTATGGCCTTCATTCACTGCGATGGAGCTACAACAGCATCTATCAGCATAAGAGACTTGTAGTGACACGCACACACACACACACACGCACACACACACACACGCACACACACACACACACGCACACACACACACACTCTCACACACACACACACACACTCTCACACACACACACACACACTCTCACACACACACACTCTCACACACACACACATACACTCTCACTCACACACACACACACACACACACACACACACACACACACACACACACACACAGTTGAATAGATGGAGTTGACCACAATCTGCCCTCTGTCTAATGCTACCAAACAGACTGAAATGTATTCACCCTCACACGTGAAAACACACACACACACACACACACACACACACACACACACACACACACACACACACTCACGCACACACTGAAGAAGTGGTGTTATTTGAAAACTAAACTGACTGGGGGTCCAGAGACACACTGGGGGTCCAGAGACAGACTTGGGTCCAGAGACAGACCGGGGTCCAGAGACAGACTGGAGTCTGGAGACAGACTGGGGGTCCAGAGACAGATCGGGGGTCCAGAGACAGACTGGGGGTCCAGACACAGACCGGGGGTCCAGAGACAGACTGGGGGTCCAGAGACAGACTTGGGTCCAGAGACAGACTTGGGTCCAGAGACAGACCGGGGTCCGGAGTCAGACTGGGGTCTGGAGACAGACTGGGGGTCCAGACACAGACCAGGGGTCCAGAGACAGACTGGAGTCTGGAGACAGACCGGGGTCCAGAGACAGACTGGAGTCTGGAGACAGACTGGGGGTCCAGACACAGACCGGGGGTCCAGAGACAGACTGGGGGTCCAGAGATCACAGATATTCTGCACACAGCTCCAGGCTGGAACAGAATCCTAACCAGAGTGGTTTTCTTCTCCTCTCTCTATCTAAATCATTGTTCAGCTGAATCTATTCCCCCGTCGATGCAACAGTTCCAATCTAACGGGGCTGGTGGAGGAGCTTTGGACTCCCCGTCTCTAACCGGTCAGAGAGCCCTGGAACCGAGTGGACCATCTCCAAGAGGACAACAACAACAACAAATCAAACTGGGATGTGATTGGTCGAGGCTGGAAGCCGGCTGGCCTCGGCCCCAGCAACCGTCTCTCTGACCGCCGTCCTCGGGGGTAAAGACCCTCCACGAGCATGTGGAAATAAAACCTCGGCTCTGAAAAATGTTCTTCAACAATGTAGAAAGATGAGGAAAAGGACAAAAGACAACGTGAAGCAGAAGAAATGCAGGAGAGGAGGAGCGGGTCGCTTTGACCAGGAGTCGTTAATGAAAAGTAATGAGTCCCATTTCCCCGAGAAGCAGAACACATGGGCCTGCCTATTAACGTAATAACTCCAGGTTCACATGTGGATGATGAACGAAGGCAGGAAGACGGAGGAGGAACAATGGAGGCATGTGGAGTCACATGGGTGGAGATAATAAGAAGGAATGTTTCCTCATCGAGTTACGTCTCTCTGAACGATGGCGCTGGAACCCGCGAGGAAAACTGTCCGTAACGCCGCAGGCGTAAATAAATCACCGTCGCATTAAATGTGCTATAATTACACTAATAAATGAGATGGGGGGGGTGATCGATCTCTAACACAAAATGTTAGTGTTTCTGTGACGACTGTTCCCTTATATATGACAGGGTTCCTCCACCGTCTCCAAAGTCATTCAAGCACTTTCCAAGCATTTCCAGGTGCATCTCCATGCTTTTCCAGCCCCTTCCAGCTGTGGTAAACTCCATCTTTGTACCAATCCAATGGTCAGTATTCAGTCTACTTATTCTGTCACTTGTTCATCACATTAAATGAGATGTTCTTGTCCTCTAAACAACCAACATGATGTTTGGAGACAGCTTTTTACAGAAGGACCACAATTTTTTCATAAAGAAATGTCAGGAAATGCTGTTTTCAGTCCCTCAGATCTGGAGATCTTCTTTCCTCTGTTCTATCATAGATGTCATCACATACAACACACATTTATAGACCTTTAGTCTACATCCAAGACCTTGAAAACCTTGAAAACACCACACTAAAACTCAAGGGTTTTCAAGGAATTCCAGCACCCGTACCAACCCTGGATTTAGAAAGAATCACAACAAAGTGGTAAAAATGTACATTTAACATCAAAGGAGTGGCTAGACAAGGTAAACACTGCATCCATCATCCATTTCCTTCACTTCACCGTGCGTTTCTTCATATTAGAAGGACACGGCGTTCCATTTATCTGCGTTGTATCGGCTCTCTCCCTGCGTTGATCATTTAAATCTAATGTCGGCCGGCCGCAGAGCGATGATGTATTCCACCATTATTCACAAAGTGATTGTTTTTATTGCTTGTTGAACTCGGGGATGGTTTTACTTTCTGCTGCGTCTCAGGGTTAATGAAATGTTCTTCATCAGGATTATGATCTCCTGCAGGACGAGGTGTGTGTGTGTGTGTGTGTGTGTGTGCTTTCATACTGTATGCTCGGTGTTTGGTTGTTTGTTCCAACAATATGATTTTTAGTGACGTCTTGTGGTCATGTGATTAATGATGGACTGCAGAGACAGGATCTCCTTCGTTTGGACAGATGTTTTAAGAGATTGCATCATGTGATCAAACAACCGACGGCAGTGGAGAAACAGCCGACACCATCAGAGCGGCGTGAACGACAACGCTCCACTCCCAGTGATCTCAGAGTCTCCTCCCACTTTTCATGCTCTGGAAACGTCGTCCTCTGTCAAAGTGCTGCTCAGGGTCGCTGTGTGTGTGTGTGTGTGTGTGTGTGTGTGTGTGTTCATACTTTCACGTCTCCGGCCCTCGCCATTTGTCACCGCGTCGACGGAGCGTATGACACACACACACACACACACACACACACACACACACTCCCTTTGTTTCGTCATTAATAAAGAGAGGTAGCAGCACACCTGTCTACTGACAGCACCCTGCAGAGAGACGGGCTGGGAGGGGGAGACGGGTTGTAGTGAAGGATTAAAGAACCAGAGACTGTCTTTGGTCCCCCAGAGGTCTAGATAGTAGCTCACATTAGCCCAGAGACCAGACCAGACTATGTGGAGGAACCAGAGACTGTCTGTGGTCCAAACAACAAGGTCTCTGCTGTATTTATGTCTAGATGACCTTATATGGAGTGTTGATGGAGCAGCTACAATGTTAGCGTAGCCTAGCACCATCAACCAGACTCCATTCAGAAAACCAGCGTTTTAACAGGAGTTATCTTGTGGTCTTGCAGACAGACCTAACAAAGCATGACTCAGCACTTTTTACTGATCCCCATCATGATGGAGTTATTTCAGCATCCAGAAACTCAGCAGACACACAAAGTGAGCATGGAACTCATGAAGATGGTGAAGCATTTAGCGGCTGAAGAACCAGATATTTCCCTCTGGAGTTGGTGGAGACCAAACCGGAGCTAGAATGGATATTGGACTTGAGACTGCCGGGCGTTCGTCCCTCCTCGGTGTTCCTTTGACTTCAGATTGTGGTTTCAAGCCTCAGAGAGAGAAACACTTATTGAACAGCAAATTAGCTTCCATCACTTCAAACTCTTTGTTGTCCTCTGGCGGCACCAGATACCTCCGACGTGTTCCACAGATAAGAAAAGCCTTTCTGGGCGTTTATTTGGTCATCATGTGTCTGAATAACCAAGCCGTTCTCGGACGGAGAGATGAAGGAGACTGAACGGGGACGGACGCTTTCTCCTGCCAGACTTTGAATCTCGTTAACGCTGAAGATGTTTCTGATCCCGAGGAGAGAGCCACGCCGTAGAGAGACAGAGAGAGAGAGAGAGAGAGAGGTATTGAGTGGTGGCAGTAAAGCAGGTCGAGTAATTAACTCCTTTCACCCCCCCCCAGCCATCTATTGAACGTGAGTTGAACATGGCATCTCCTTCGTATACAGAAACAGCAGGTATTCTGCATCGCCGCCGTGGTTCCAGATGAAGACTTGGACTTTGGAGCCGGTTCTGATCTGGCGACCCCGTCTTGACCCTTGGTCTTAAATGTCAGGCTTCAGACTCCCAGGGAAAGGTCATGAGTGACGGCGGCGGGGTGAAACGGAGATGATGTTTGAAAGGTTGGCTGGAGGTTAGAGGAGCACGCTGCTCCTCACCAAGCTGCTTTAGACTCACCCTCGTCCTCCAAAGAGGCTCAGGAACAGTTTCACCTGAAGTCAAAGGAAGGCGTCAGGATTGCAGTTTTTATCTAAAGTTTCTTTTTAATAAGCAATGTGTGTATGGAGGAAGTGATGGAGGGAGTTTGGTGCCAGTTTGTTCACATGCAGGAGGGGGATACCGAGCCACCAACAACCTGGCAACCTCGCCCTGGTCCGGTCACCTTTATTACCTGCTGCTACCCCCACAGTCAGCACACACACACACACACACACACACACACACACACACACTGTCTGACTTTGAGCTACTTTACATGTCCTGAGACTCGGTACTTCAACTCTTCTACATTTTAGAAGGAAATATTGTGTTTTTTAACTTGACCTTTCGGATTAACATTTCACGTTTTTCAAGCATTTCCAGGTTCATTTCCATGCTTTTCCAGCACCTTCCAGGTGTGGTAAACTCCATATGTGTATCAATCCAATCATCAG
Organism: Chelidonichthys spinosus; assembly: GCA_029853015.1. Lineage (NCBI taxonomy): Eukaryota > Metazoa > Chordata > Actinopteri > Perciformes > Triglidae > Chelidonichthys > Chelidonichthys spinosus. Next base: position 1,415,791 of record CM056823.1, read on the forward strand.
TATTCAGTCTGCTCATCACTGCACTTGTTCGCCGGCATGCTGCTCACTGAAGTGCTCATTGTTATCTAATGAGATGCACATAATCGACGGTACAAATGTTTTAATAACTCATTACGAGGCCATGTTTGTTTGTCTGTGTGCGTCCTTGATGTAATTAATATGACACGTGATCCGGTTATGAAGAGGAGCGCTATGAAGAGCCATGAAAGGGGGCCCAGAGAGTCCAGCATGGAGTCTTCCTGACTCTCCAGGTCTAAGTGGACCAGGTTAATGACTCGGAAGCTTCCTGGACTCTCGCTGTTTGACATTTTGCTGGAAACTAACTTCATATTGTCCTAGAAGGTGGCTAACAGATACTGAAACCAGAGAGATATGAGCTCTCCCATCGGTTTTAGCCTCTTTCAGCTCCTAGTTTTGGTTCCTGCTGAACCAACACACGTTAACTGTTAACGAAGAGCTCGTGGACCAAATTGAGCCTTTTTTATTTTATTGTTTATATTCTTTCACCTTCTTACAATAGTTTCTTGTTTTTCAAATTAAAAAGTAAAAGTGGTCATGCCTCCGTTTGTGAGTCTGATCCATGTGCTCCTCCTCCTCCTCGCTGCCAAGACCAAGTCCTGCTCTAATCACTCCAAACTCCTGCTGGATGACCCACCAGTTTACACTCAGCACCATGAATTACTCCCCCCTCCCTCCCTCCCATTAGAGGAAGTTGAGGTCCCCTGAGATACAGCTCATTGCTGACTGGAGCAACAGGTCAAGTCTTTATTCCAACATGATGCCGCTGCGTTGGTAAAGACTGTCGATTTATAAACGTCCCGTGTTTGGGGAGAGATGAATACGATGAAGGATAAAGTTAAACAAAGCCGACCCTCACAGATTCACATTAAAGTCCTACATTACAGTTAGTAGGCCTAATGCTGGTTATTTATATGGAGGTGCGTTGGGTTTTATCCATGAAGACATTAAAATGATAAAAAGACTTTAAATAAGAGCATATATTAAACATGTCTAAAAGGTGAATCTGTTGGAATAAAGCCGTTAAGCCTCCCCCACCATTTAATTAGGCATTAACACAACTTCCTTATCTATCTTGCACATGTATGTCTGGTGCTTTTCATCACACTGTAGTTCGGCTGCATCTTGCAGAAGCAAAAACACTGATTAAAGTCCTGAATGGTTCACAAGCTTGAAATAGTGTTTGTGATATCAGCCGGCTGTAGTTACAGCTCCATCCACCTTCATGTCCTCATCATGCAACACATGAAAGATGACCAACTACACCAACAGGCAGCTGCAGAAGCACATTGTGGATTAAAACAACACAGGCCACTTTGTGGGTCAAAGGGGGGCGTCTTCATTCCCATAATGCACTGCACCTATGGGCCGAGGTAATCATTAGTGTGAAGTGGCTTTCACACGTCAGCGAGCGCCGTGCAGGATTACGCAGCACTAACTCCAGAAACTTTTTAAACACCGAGGTCTGCAGGTTCAAGGTCGTCTGAGCGAGCGCCTGCACTGCTGAAGTGTCGGTGAGCAACACACCCAATCCCTAATGGCCACGAGGTTGGATGGGGACGCAGGAAAAGGGATTATAGAGTGCGTGTGTGTGTGTGTGTGTCTGAAAAAACGGAAAATTTCAATGTTGGCATAGATGTTTAAATAGTAGCACAATAAGAGCAGGGATGTGATCTAGAAGGGCTAAAAAGGCATTTTCCTCTACATAGAGATAGTCCTCTGTAGTCCTCTATAGTCCTCTATACAGTCCTCTACATAGACCTCTACACAGTCCTCTCTAGTCCTCTGTAGTCCTCTATACAGTCCTCTATAGTCCTCTATACAGTCCTTTACATAGACCTCTACACAGTCGTCTGTAGTCCTCTATAGTCCTCTATACAGTCCTCTGTAGTCCTCTATAGACCTCTTTAGTCCTGTACAGTCCTCTACATATTCCTCTTTAGTCCTCTATAGTCCTGTACAGTCCTCTACATATTCCTCTTTAGTCCTCTGTAGTCCTGTTTAGTCCTGTACAGTCCTCTACATATTCCTCTTTAGTCCTCTATAGTCCTGTACAGTCCTCTACATATTCCTCTTTAGTCCTCTGTAGTCCTGTTTAGTCCTGTACAGTCCTCTACATATTCCTCTTTAGTCCTCTGTAGTCCTGTTTAGTCCTCTTTAGTCCTGTATAGTCCTCTATAGTCCTCTTTAGTCCTGTATAGTCCTCTATAGTCCTGTACAGTCCTCTACATATTCCTCTTTAGTCCTCTGTAGTCCTGTTTAGTCCTCTATAGTCCTGTATAGTCCTCTACATATTCCTCTTTAGTCCTCTGTAGTCCTGTTTAGTCCTCTATAGTCCTGTTTAGTCCTGTATAGTCCTCTATAGTCCTGTACAGTCCTCTACATATTCCTCTTTAGTCCTCTGTAGTCCTGTTTAGTCCTCTACAGTCCTGTATAGTCCTCTACATAGTCCTCTTTAGTCCTGTATAGTCCTGTACAGTCCTCTACATATTCCTCTTTAGTCCTCTATAGTCCTCTGTAGTCCTGTATAGTCCTCTATAGTCCTGTACAGTCCTCTACATATTCCTCTTTAGTCCTCTGTAGTCCTGTTTAGTCCTCTACAGTCCTGTATAGTCCTCTACATAGTCCTCTTTAGTCCTGTATAGTCCTGTACAGTCCTCTACATATTCCTCTTTAGTCCTCTATAGTCCTCTGTAGTCCTGTATAGTCCTCTATAGTCCTGTACAGTCCTCTACATATTCCTCTTTAGTCCTCTGTAGTCCTGTTTAGTCCTCTACAGTCCTGTATAGTCCTCTACATAGTCCTCTTTAGTCCTGTTTAGTCCTGTACAGTCCTCTACATATTCCTCTTTAGTCCTCTATAGTCCTCTGTAGTCCTGTTTAGTCCTCTATAGTCCTCTGTAGTCCTGTTTAGTCCTCTACAGTCCTCTACAGTCCTCCACACAGTGAGTGGATTAGTGTGTGTGGTCTTCCACCTCGTTAAGCTGCAGTCTGATACTTCGGGGAAACAAACCTTTGAAATGACAGCTTCCTCTGCAGCTACCAATCCTCCATTAGAGACACGGCGAAGGCTCAAACGGCGCTCGCCTACTTCGCCTTTCAGACACCAGTTTAACAGGAAGCCAGTCGGAGGAGTGAAAGGAGATGTGGAGACTTGGAGAGAAAAGCGAGGAGAGATTCTGCTTCTGAAGGACGGAGGAAGAGTTGCAGACACTGCACTTCCAATCAGATAGGAAAAGACCCAGTCATCAAGGTTTAAACTGGATGTGTGTGTGTGTGTGTGTGTGTGTGTGAGGCTGAGCTATAGCTGCATATGAAGACATGTCACTGCCTCTATGTAGATGATTTACTGTGTGTGTGTGTGTGTGTGTGTGTGTGACAGAAGCTGTCAAATCAGTGCCGACACACAGCGAGTACATTGTGAATAATGTATGAGCGTGTGAGATCAGATCTGCACATTGATGGATTCTGCAGTGGAATTAGAGGAACCAGGCTCACGCCCTCCATCAGGCTGCAACAACGTGGCATAGAAAGCAGAGATCACACCTGGATCACCCATGAAAGGAGAACCTGTACGTTTACACTCCTAATAATCACTTATCAGTCACAGTCCGGGTTACAGCTGGCAGAAAATAACGTGAGTATCCTCACACAACGGAATTCAAACAGCTGCAGAGCTCTTGATTTAAAAAAAAGTATGCTTTGATCATCTTATTAAAAACAAAAATTAAATATTGGTTTCTGAAGAAAATGCAACGGGATTCCAGTAAGTGTTCAGCACATTTTGACGATTATCGACATAATATGGATCATTACTTTGGTCAGGATTATTGTAGCATTAAATATCCATATCTTCCCACTTCACTGAAAGTGTTTTCTAGTATATTTGACTGAATGTCTTCGTCGGGTGTATTTCTGAGCTGCCAGTGTGAATCGAGTGCCCGTCCTCAACAATCACGACCTGAGATTTGGGGAACCAGCTTAATGGTTCCCCAAATATTCTCCACGGTGCTTGAAAAGTTTCACAGCTGTTGAGCCGTCAGATGGAGATGTTTGGCTAAAGAGTGTGTGTGTGTGTGTGTGTGTGTGTGACTGGACGTAGCCGAGCTGAACGGTGCCAGATTCGGTGGCGAGGCCCGCGGGACGGCCTCTCCACACACACATAAAGGACACGTCGCCTTATGGGATGTTGG
>CM056823.1:1425000-1522500 GCA_029853015.1 Chelidonichthys spinosus
AACTGCTAAGAACCATGACGGACTACGATGCTAAACCATGACGGTCTACAATGCTAAACCATGACGGACTACGATGCTAAACCATGACGGACTACGGTGCTAAACCATGACGGACTACGGTTCTAAACCATGACGGACTACGGTGCTAAACCATGACGGACTACGATGCTAAACCATGACGGACTACGATGCTAAACCATGACGGACTACGGTGCTAAACCATGACGGACTACGATGCTAAACCATGACGGTCTACAATGCTAAACCATGACGGACTACGATGCTAAACCATGACGGACTACGGTGCTAAACCATGACGGACTACGATGCTAAACCATGACGGACTACGATGCTAAACCATGACGGACTACGGTGCTAAACCATGACGGCCTACGATGCTAAACCATGACGGCCTACGGTGCTAAACCATGACGGACTACGGTGCTAAACCATGACGGACTACGGTGCTAAACCATGACGGCCTACGGTGCTAAACCATGACGGACTACGGTGCTAAACCATGACGGACTACGATGCTAAACCATGACGGTCTACGATGCTAAACCATGACGGACTACAGTGCTAAACCATGACGGACTACGGTGCTAAACCATGACGGACTACGATGCTAAACCATGACGGACTACAGTGCTAAACCATGACGGACTACAGTGCTAAACCATGACGGACTACGGTTCTAAACCATGACGGACTACAGTGCTAAACCATGACGGACTACGGTGCTAAACCATGACGGACTACGGTGCTAAACCATGACGGACTACGATGCTAAACCATGACGGACTACGATGCTAAACCATGACGGTCTACAATGCTAAACCATGACGGACTACGATGCTAAACCATGACGGACTACGGTGCTAAACCATGACGGACTACGGTTCTAAACCATGACGGACTACGGTGCTAAACCATGACGGACTACGATGCTAAACCATGACGGACTACGATGCTAAACCATGACGGACTACGGTGCTAAACCATGACGGACTACGATGCTAAACCATGACGGTCTACAATGCTAAACCATGACGGACTACGATGCTAAACCATGACGGACTACGGTGCTAAACCATGACGGACTACGATGCTAAACCATGACGGACTACGATGCTAAACCATGACGGACTACGGTGCTAAACCATGACGGCCTACGGTGCTAAACCATGACGGACTACAATGCTAAACCATGACGGACTACGATGCTCTCATGGTTTCTCCCACAGACATCAGGTCATTAATTGTAGCCCTGTGTGTGTGTGTGTGTGTGTGTGTGTGTGTGTACAGTCAACTGCTACAGGAAACCAGCCCCAGCAGCCAATTAGAGGCCACACACGTCATCAGCCTTTTGTGCTGCAGTGAATGTGATCATCAAAACAACGTCACATGATCTACAATGTAAACGTTGCTTTTCTTCATTCCTCCGTCCGTCTGTCCGTTTGCTCTCTCTGTTTCTTGATTTCCAGCCAGCGAGGGGCCAATTACCATGCAGGGGGTCCCCGAGCTGCTTCCTCCCAGGCTCCTGCTGGTTGACTGAGAGCTGACCAATCATCTCATGGGGGGGGCATACCGCTGACCCGGGGAAATGTCACCATGCTGACATGCTGCCGTTTAATTGAGCAGTAGAATGGGCACCGAAGGCCTTGCATGCAGCTCCCGGTTCAGTGCTTATGTGGTCCTTCTGTGAAGGTGCAGGACCGAGACCACCACGGGAACCCCCACCTCAGAGGAAAACATGTTTCATTCTGATATACTTCATTATGTTGACGTTTGTTAAAACATCCCAGAAAATACATTTCATCAAACTGGATCGTTTTTCTTCCATCACATCGGCTTCTTATGTGAAGATTTATGTAAATGAGACGTGTTTGTGAAAACTGTGTCACTCGAGCTCATTTTAACTGCTTCATATACGACGTGATCACGCTATAAACTTCAAATTAACATCGTAGTTCATTTCTATTTCCTATTCAGAGTCTGAGAAGTTGGTGAGTCTGTGATTAATACTGTCAAAGAAATGTAGTACAAAGCTTTGAGATATAGACGAGAAGTATGAAGTCACATCAAATGGAAATACTCAAGTACAAGTACCTTAAAGTCATCCAGTACTTGAGTAGCCTAAAAGTACTTAGTTACATTGAGTAAACTGACCTGCACTAAGACGTTGGTGTTTTCAACATGAGCTTCTGCTTGTTTCTGCAACACGGCGACTTGATCAGAAATATTATATTCTATAAAGAAAAAGGTCATTTTGATGCGCGAGGCTTCGGCGATCCATCACAGCGCCGTTAGTGGGATTAGCAGAGAGAAAAGGCTGCCGCTGGCTCGGCTCCAGCCTTCTGATGTGCAGAGCCTCGTGTTTGTCTGAATCTAATACTCACTTGAGGTACATTTTACTCACTCGGCGATGTAGGAATCCATCATTTAGAGTCACAATACAATCAAAGGCTTTTCCTCTGATTAAGTCACTTTTAAAAGTTGCACAAACACAGCCATTAGACCGGTAAGGGACATAAAGTTTGAACGTTAGAGAACATCCAGCAGGATTAGGACTTCATCACGGACCGGGATTAAAAAAACACTCAATAAATTGATGGTGGTGAATTTGAAAAAGCTTTCTAGCTCACTGTCCTGGTGGAGAAGAGAAAATAGAGCCTGATTTAAATAAAGTAATACATTCATTTATGCAGGGAGACCTCAAGATTTATTATTACTTTATTTAATTTGTTTTCACTAAAAAAAGCTGCGTGATGCAACACACATTCGTTTCTTAACTAAATGTACCGAAGTCCCTTCACTCGAGGCTGTAACCCATCCAATCTCTGCTACCCACCACTCTCCACCGGTAAGGAACTTGAAGTACTAGGAGGGCTTTGGAACTGCCAGTCTGCAGTCAAGAAGGCGGACACCATCTCAGCCTATGCCTCCCTGCAGACTCTCCACTTCCTGGCCCTCACAGAGACCTGGATCACCCCAGAAAACACTGCCACTCCAGCTGCCCTTTCAACTGCCTACTCGTTTTCACACTCCCCAAGACGAACAGGGCGAGGAGGAGGAACTGGGCTCCTCATCTCACCCACATGGTCCTACCAGGTCCTTCCTCTCGACCACCTACCCCGATCTACGCTTGAATTTCACGCCGTCTCTGTCACGCTTCCTCTCAAACTCAACATCATAGTGATCTATCGCCCACCCGGTCCTCTTGGTGACTTTTTGGATGAGATGGATGCCCTCCTGAGCTGCTCCCCTGATGATGGCACACCACTCATCGTCCTCGGTGACTTCAACATCCACTCGGGAAAGCTGCACTCATCTGAATTCATTGCCTTCTTTTCTGCATTTGACCTTACACTGTCCCCCTCTCCACCAACCCAACTCACCGGGCCGGGAACCAACTTGACCTTGTCTTCACAAGATCCTGTGGCATCTCGGCACCCTCTGTTACCCCGCTCACCGTGTCCGACCACCACTTTGTGACTTTCTCCATCCCCATGAAGCCCACCTCATCCCTCCACTCTACGCCTCGAATGGTCACCAGCCGCCGCAACCTGAAATCCCTCACTCCCTCCGCTCTCTCCTCAACTATTATCTCCTCGCTCCCATCCTCGGAACAGTTCTCCTTAACGTCTACTGAGGAAGCCTCCTCTATCCTGATGTCCTCACTCTCCTCTTCTTTGGACACACTCTGTCCCCCAATCTCACGACCGGCACGATCATCTCCCTGGCTGTCTGAGCGTCAGAGAGAAAATGGAAGAAATCGGGACATCACGAGGACCTTGCTCACTACCACCTCCTCCTCTCTGACTTCACCTCAACTGTTTCGGCAGCCAAATCTGCCTTCTACCTGGCAAAGATCAACTCTTCTGCCTCCAACCCCAGGAAACTCTTCTCCGTGTTCTCTTCCCTCCTCACCCCTCCTGCCCCTACCCCCCCTTCCTCCCTTACTGCCGATGACTTTGCAACTTACTTTACCAAGAAAGTACATGACATCAGCTCCTCATTCACGCCTACTCCCTCCCAGAAGACATCTCCCCCAACTCTCAACTCGGATGGTCTTACCAGCTTTAGCCCCCTCACCTCTGAAGACGTCCACGCACTTGTTACATCTAACCGCGCCACCACCTGCTCCCTTGACCCGATTCCCTCCTCTCTTCTCCAGGACATCTCACACGACATCTTGCCATTCCTCACCACCCTGATCAACTCCTCCCTCACCTCAAGTGTCATTCCAGCGGATTTTAAGACCGCTATCGTGAAGCCTCTCCTTAGGACTGCTCACTCCACTGAGACGGCCCTCCTCACAGTGACCGAGTCCCTGCGAGACGCCAGAGCCTCGTCCCACTCCTCCGTTCTCATTCTCCTCGACCTATCTGCTGCATTCGACACAGTCAACCACCAAATCCTCCTCTCCACTCTGGCTGAACTTGGCATAACTGACTCTGCTCTCGCCTGGTTTACATCATACCTGACAAACCGCACCTTCCAGGTCACATGGAATGGCTCTATGTCCAAACCCTGCTCTCTGGACACGGGCGTCCCTCAAGGCTCAGTATTAGGACCGCTTCTGTTCTCACTATACACCAGATCACTAGGTTCTGTTATCACATCGCATGGATTCTCCTACCATTGCTACGCAGATGACACCCAGCTGTTCCTCTCTTTTCCCCCGTCCTCTGACGCTCACATTGCAACTCGCATCTCGAACTGTCTGGCTGACATCTCTGTCTGGACAACTGCACATCACCTCAAGCTCAACCTGAACAAAACCGAACTCCTCTTCATCCCAGGGAAAGACTGTCCTCGCATGGACCTGTCGGTCACTGTCGAGGGCATCACAGTATTACCTTCCTCAACTGCGAGGAACCTGGGTGTAATCCTCGATGACCAACTATCCTGCACCCCCAACATCACTGCTGTGGCCCGATCCTGCAGATTCGCCCTCTACAATATCCGCAGGATTCGGACCCTCCTCACAAAGGATGCAACGCAGCTCTTGGTCCAAGCACTGGTCATCTCCCGCCTTGACTACTGCAACTCTCTCCTGGCCGGACTCCCGGCCTCTGCGATCAAACCATTACAGCGTATCCAGAATGCCGCAGCACGCCTCATCTTCAATCTACCCAAATTCTCCCACGTGACCCCCCTCCTCCGTGACCTCCACTGGCTCCCTGTTGCAGCACGCATCCAATTCAAGACGATGACACTGGCCTTCAGGGCCATCAATGGAACGGCACCCTTCTACCTTCAAACACTGGTCAAACCTCATGCCCCGAAGCGAGCACTTCGCTCCTCTACTTCAGCTGGCCGGCTGGTACCACCATCGCTGAAATCAAGCAAATGTCGCTCAGCAAAGTCCAGACTCTTCTCTGTTCTGGTCCTCAGTGGTGGAACGAACTCCCGACCAATGTCAGGACAGCAGAGTCATTTGCCATCTTCCGAAAAAGGCTCAAGACTCACCTGTTCAGACTTCACCTTGACTCTACATAGCATGACCCACTAGCACCCTCCCTCGACAACCCCCCCTCCCCCAAAAAAAAAAAACAAACAAAAAAAACAAACAAAAAAAAAGAAAACCTTACCTATAGCACTCTGATCTTAGCACTGTTGCTCTTGAAGTACTACTTTACTCAGATGAGGACCTAACACTTGTTCTATTTTTAGCTCTTACTTTATCGGCAATGATACGTCGTGGTTTCTTTGTTTCATTTACATTTACATTTACATTTACATTTAGGTCATTTAGCAGACGCTTTTGTCCAAAGCGACTTACAATAAGTACATTTGTCAAAAGAAGGAAACAAAGAAACCACGACGTATCATTGCCGATAAAGTAAGAGCTAAAAATAGAACAAGTGTTAGGTCCTCATCTGAGTAAAGTAGTACTTCAAGAGCAACAGTGCTAAGATCAGAGTGCTATAGGTAAGGTGTTTTTTTTTTTTTTTTTTTTGTTTTTTTTTTTTGTTTGTTTGTTTTTTTTTTTTTTTTTTGGGGGGGGGGGGTGTCGAGGGAGGGTGCTAGTGGGTCATGCTATGTAGAGTTTCCTTCTTTTGACAAATGTACTTATTGTAAGTCGCTTTGGACAAAAGCGTCTGCTAAATGACCTAAATGTAAATGTAAATGTGAGGTGATTCCAGGATATTTTAATGCCCTTTATAAGAGTTAAAGCACATTCTGATGATTATCGGGATAATTATCGTGAATCTAATTATTCTGGGCAGAATCATTGTGACAGAAGCAACTTCCAGACCCTGTAAAAAGTCTGTCCTTGGGGAAAACTTGGGAATTATAATATTCTAAATCTATTTAGCTGTGGATGAGTTTTTAAAGGAGTCGCAGGGGGGGAGGTCGGGAAGCAGACCGAGTACCGACCCGAACCAAAGACTTGTACCGATGTAGTTGTGTTTCCCTGGAAACATTGAGAGCAGCGTTTTAGATTTGTGTGATAAAGAATTACACCGTGTTTCAGGAGCGTTCCTAAACCCTGAGTAGCTCGGTGGGATGCGGTGGTGGCGGTGGCGCCGCGGGAGCCTCCCTGTAGTTCCCCGTGGCTGAAACCCTTTCTGTGTCTGTGTAAATGTTTTATATGCAGCGAGGCAGCATCACTAACCGAGTCAAACGCTTCATTTGAGAGTCCACAGTGCTGCTACATTCATGGGGAAATACCTGGATGGGAGTCACAAGGCCGACAACATCCACGCTACAACACAAGCGTGACTAAGTGACTGAAAAGAGCCGGTTTAACATCGGAGCCGGACCCTGCGGTCCTCTGCAGCACCGGGACCGATCGGACCGGGTTTCAGGTTTCAGCGGTGGGGTGTTCAGGTGCAGCAGCCCCGAGGCCGAGCTGAGCGGAGGCTTTAAGAACTGTTCCCTCCCAACCGGAGGGCAAATACAAACACCTCCTCCACCTTCTCCCAAGTCACATTCAAGCACTTTTCCAGGTGCATTTCCATGCTTTTCCAGCCCCTTCCAGCTGTGGTAAACTCCATCTTTGTACCAATCCAATGGTCAGTATTCAGTCTACTTATTCTGTCACTTGTTCATCACATTAAATGAGATGTTCTTGTCCTCTAAACAACCAACATGATGTTTGGAGACAGCTTTTTACAGAAGGACCACAAATGAAAGGAAAACTAATTCCACTAACAGATCCACAGAAATATAATCACCAACTATTTTCATCATCTGTTCATCATCAAAAGTCATTTTTCATAAAGAAATGTCAGGAAATGCTGTTTTCAGTCCCTCAGATATGGAGATCTTCTTTTCTCTGTTCTATCATAGATGTCATCACATACAACACACATTTCAAGACCTTTATTCTACATCCAAGCATTGAAACCTGGAAAACACCACACTAAAACTCAAGGATTTCCAGCACCCGTCCCAGCCCTTCAGATTCATGAAATCCGTACGACGGCTCGTCTTCACACTAAGAGAGCGGAGACTCTTTTCTGAAACTCTCACTTTTGCATTAAACCTGCATCTCAAACTAGATCATGGCTTACATTATTTAGAAGGAATACATTTACTGTACGCTGGACATTCATTTCTTTCAAAGTTGTTTCAAGACATCAAGGACTTCATATTCAGGAAAGATGCAAACGTTTCCTGAGTGTGTTGACTCTGAGTCTGAACCTCTGTTGGTTTAACGGAGCTGAATTTACATGGGATGTAATGTTTAATTCCTTTAGGGATTATCCAGGATTGTATCGTAAACATCACCACCATCAACTCACTCTACCGTGATTGTCTCCTCCCTGATCGTGAGAGCATAATTAGTGAGTTTCTGCAGCATCTGAAATGGAGGAGCTTTGTTTTTTACCTGGAAACATTTGCTGGATGTCTGGAGGAGCTTTGTCAGGTTTGCACACCTCGTGTCATTAACTGGGGCTTGGAGAATGTTGTTTCCGACAGACAGTCGAGTTTTGAGAAGCTTTTTTAGCGGCGAGGCTCTGACAAAAGGGTGAAATCATGTTGCATTATGGGATTCAGTGCTTCGGAGCCGTACCCGGCACTAAAAAGTTAGAATAGCTCTCCTCTCCTGCTATGGTTTATTTTCTTCTTAAATCAGTTCCTTGTAAATCCTCCCACTCGGTGGAAGAGCAGCACAGAAGTGCTCGAGTAGCAGAAAACTCTACATAAGCTACGTGAGCCGACGGGCCACCGGGTTTACCCCCGATAGCATCACAGCATCCCCCAAATGAGAACCAGCCCGCCTCCAAATGCTAACCACGGCGTTGGAAATGCATCCAAACAACAGAGTCTAAAACTCTTCTTCACCTCCGTCATGTCAGCCTCCCTCATCATCCTCACACATGAAATCACACAAATGAGACCCGGGACCAGACGAGAGATTAACACTGGGAGACCAGATTACAAGGCCGCTGGGAGGATAGGTGTGTGTGTGTGTGTGTGTGTGTGTGTGGAGGTCACAACAGGGAGACAGGCAGCATTGTGAAAAGGACGATTGGTGTTAAATTGGGGTGAAAAGAGACTTAGGTTGGGCTGAGAGAGAGAGACTGGGAGAGAGAGAGAGAGAGAGAGAGAGAGAGAGAGAGAGAGAGAGAGAGAGAGAGAGAGAGAGAGAGAGATGGTCACCCTTCACTCCACACATGGATTACTGGCTATAGAGACATTGACAGGCTGAAAACCTGTCTTACACTGCTAAAGCCCTGCATGCATACACACACTCCGACACACACACACACACACACCCGTCAGACTCTGTCAGTCCTTACAGCTCCAGTATATTTAGAAGTGGAGGAGAACGCTCGACTGTCACGACGTCTCCGTTTGTGAGACGGATCAGCTGATCTGAGGTCTCCGTGGACGACCACAGTTTTAGACTTTCAGACGGCCGACGCTCTCACCATCTACGACAGCAGCACATGATCCACACACACACTCACACACACACACACACAATGGCGTGTCGTTTCCGATGAGGATCCCGAGTGTGACAGTTGTTTTGATGAAGTTCTCCATGACTTCTTGTTGAATGCCAACATGTTGTGATCTAGTTTGAAGATGAGGAAACAGAACTTTGAAGAATGTCCCACATTATGTAATTATTATGTTATTATACACACTCCCACTTGACGCTGAGCAGCACATTTTGTGCATTTCAGCGTGGAGCGTCCTCGTTGTCGAGGCCTAACTCGGAGCTTGAGATAGTCGTGTCCATGTACGGTAGATTTAGACGTGTTGGGTTACATCAGCGCCACCAGGTGGCCACGAGGGGAAGCAGAGAACCGGGGCCAACATGTTGCAGCTACCCGTCTCCTGCTGTATGGACAATACAGGACATATAACGTTGCTCGCTTTCAGCGCTCTCACAATCCCTCTCAAAGGGAGGGCGATGATTAAACATCAATGCATTCCTCTTTAAACAGGGAGGGGGATCCAGACGGAGGCAAACAGACCAGGAGGAGAGACTCTCCAACCAGTTTAGTTTAATTAACATTGTCACTGTTTGAATGGAGGCGTCGTCTCCGGAGGATTACAAGATAATGTGCTGCCGATGTTTTTATCTCCTCGGCTAACCCTGGGCCATCTTTAATGAAACTTTATTTTACTGATGTTGATTTATTGCAACAGCCTCTTCATTGATTCAAGAAGCTGCAGTCTTGATGGATCTCATGATTGTGTGAGCGCTGATGTCAGGAACCTTGATATATTACACACCTAACTAATCAGATAAACTCAATTACTTTAATCTGACTTCTTCCCCGTGAATACACGATTGAGGAAAACGTTTGTTTTTTTTGTTCGACATGACGAGGTGGTTGGTTATCATGGTCCTCACGTGTCCATGATTCAAGGAAGGTATTTCATCATACATCACCCATTCATTCAGCATCACACAGCCCATCTACATGTATTTAATATGAGAATAATAATGGAATACTTCCCAGTGATGATTGAGAAGTGTTTCGTCTCAACTAAGCCTGGCGTTTTATTTTAGATGTTGGCATTACAGTGTAAATCATTTGATGTGGTCATTTTGTAGAAGATTTTTATCCTCATGTATCATCAGAAGATAATTAATGTTCAGAAAAATATGAGTACTGGCTGCAGGTTTGAGGAGCGTTTGACAGCCTGTGATGTCATCGTTGCCGTGGGAAATAAAAGAAAAGGCATCATCATGCTGGACGTGCAGAGTCGGGATGACGTAGGATTTGATCACGATAAAAAACAGTTGATAGTGGTGAATTTCCATTGTCAGGATAATTGTAAATATTGGCGCTTATTATGATGGTGGAGACGCTACCAGAATGCATTGCACGGCTGCTTCCATAGACAATGAATGGGAAGCGTGGAAGTACGGTCCCTGGTGACCTTCAGTCCAGGGGAATCCAGAGTTAATCTCAGGTTTGACTTTGGGTTTAACTCAGGATCCTTCACTTGATCTCCAGCAGCCTGAGGACCGGCCAATCACCACCAGGTTTCAACTTCCTATTCTGTGCAAAGGACTCCAAAGAGTTGCCCTGATGATATATATATATATATACGGGGGGTTAGCTCAGGAGGAAGAGCGGGTTGGCTGGCAAACATAAGATTGCCGGTTCCATCGGTGGCTCCTCCTAGCTGAGTGCCTGGTGTCCCTGAGCAAGACACCTTACCCTAATTACTCCTGACGAGCTGGCTGTCGCCCTGCGTGGTTGACTCCGCCGTCAGTGTGTGAATGTGTGAGTGAATGGGTGAATGTCAGTCATTGCTGCAAAGGGCTTTGGACAAGCGCTATATAAATGAGGCCATTTATATATATATATATATATATATATATATATATATATTATATATATATATATATATATATATATATATATATATATATATATATATATATAATTATTATATTATTATATTAGGGCTGTCAAAAGATTAATTTTTTCAAGCCCGGCGCCTCTCGACTTTCGCCGCGACGCTACCAGAATGCATTGCACGGCTTTTCACACAGACAATGAATGGGACGCGGGGAAACACCGCTGCCTGTGGACACGCACCTTCCCTCTGGATCAAGACTACAGGTGCCACCGACGGCCATAAATCATACAATGCGTGTTTTTTTTGTTTTTTTTAATACCGAGCGTTAATCGCGCGTTAAAAAAATTAACGGCTTTAAGAGGATGTTGCGTTATTAATGTGTTAACTTTGACAGCCCTAATATATATATATATATAAATGTTTTAACATGTGCATGTCCATCACGTGGCGTTCCAATTTACTTTTCTGGGGACGCAAAGCAAAACCACACGGAGCCACAGCAGAGGTTTCTCAAGGCTCATCAGCCAGCTGAGGCCTCCCGTTGTGTGTGTTTGATTGAGCTGGACTCATCTGGAAACACAAACGTACTGCACTCATCTGTGACATTGAAGTGGTCACCAGCATTGCTCATGAAGGCAGTACGTCCATCACTGCCATCAGGCTGATTTTTAAGGACTGTGATAGCTGCTGCTGCTTACAGAACACACACACACACACACACACACACACACACACACACACGGGATTGTTTACATTTGTGTCAGACGATACCACCAAGCTCTTCATCGCCTATTTTCCCATCCAGCAATAAAAACGACAACTTAATATTGTGCCGAATCGCTCCCATCTATGGGTGATTCAGTCCATTACTACACCACCAAGGCTGTTCTTCATTTAGTGGTTTTCTGCTACGCTGCCCTTGGTTGGTTCTTCCACCAATCCTCTATTTCATGGGGAGATTTAGCTCAGGAGGTAGAGCAGGTTGGCTGGTAACCGCAAGATTGCCGGTTCGATCCCCGGCTCCTCCTAGCTGAGTGCCTGGTGTCCCTGAGCAAGACACCTCACCCCAATTGCTCCTGACGAGCTGGCTGTCGCCCTGCGTGGTTGACTCCGCCGTCGGTGTGTGAATGTGTGTATGAATGGGTGAATGTCAGTCATTACTGTAAAGCGCTTTGGAGAAAAGCGCTATATAAATGAGGCCATTTACCATTTATTTCATCCTCATTTCTACACACTTTCCCAAAAAATATCTGCAATCATTTCTTGCATCCGATCTCTCCTTGTTGCCTTTGTGAGTACATGCCTCCACATCTTAAAGCTCAGCCCTCACACGGTCCGTTGATTGAATAATCCCGTCCTCTCATCCCACCACCATGTCTTCATTCGGGGACACAGATTGGATCTTTTTAAATAAAAATAATGACAATTTCCTCTCTGAGGAATATTTAGGTCATTCTTTGGAAGCGGTGCCGCCACTACAGCTGACATTAAAAAGGGTTTTTCTCTTCCACATCGCTTCAACACAAGTGGTGCTGGTCTTCTGCTGCTTTCTGTGAAGCATACGCTCTTTTTTATTCTGTCTGCAATAAAATCTCTGCTGTCTAAAGCAGAGGTTCTCAAAGTGGGAATAAATCAGAAACTTGTGCTGTATCATTAAACAAATGCCAACATGCAGATGGGGACCATTTACACAACTAAAACCAGCATATTGTGTCCATTACTCCCACCCACGTTAACTTGGCCAATAGAAACTCCCATATGATTGTGACATCACGTCAACCTGTCAATCACGCTTCAGTCAAACTTCCAGCAGCCGTTCAAATGTGCTTCATCTGTGTTACGATGATGAGCGGCTCAGTGAAATATACACTTGGCATCAACTGCATCACAATAAGTTTATCGTGGTGAGTTTCATTCATCGGGATAATTGTGAATGTGGTGACTTGAAGAAGCTGGTTTCACGCAAGAGAAGTGCAAATAAAGTCTGAATTAAGATGCAAAAATATCTCATTTATTCATCCTTTATTGAAACAGGGAGACCTGACGATTTATAATCACCTCACTGTTTTTCAATAAAAGGATGTTCACCAAACAAAGATGTGTGACCTAATAAAACACTCAGTGTAAAGTCAGTCCAGTATGTTTTATTAAGGGATATTTCACTGTAATCCTTACATTCTGCCGTTTTTAAATGCAGTGTGAGCCAGGCCTCGAGAAGATAAAGAAACGTTCTATTGTTGCTTGGATTTTCAAGCAGCAACTCTTCCTCGTAAGCTTCCACCTACCAGCGCAGTAAGCCAACATTTTGTTTAGTGTTTTTTTTAAACCTACATTTATTGCCAGACGTTTCCTTCCAGCTGGCCTTCCTTCGGTAATCGAGTATTTTAGTGCCATCGTGCCATTATGAGTTTCCACGTTTTTATCGGCGAGCCTTCTGTCACCACCACAATCTACTTTTATGGTTTGATCCTTGACGGTTGTCACATTCAGCCGACACCGTGGAGGAGACTGAAGAAGAAACATGTCCAGGTTTCCTTCAAAGAGGACTTGAGAGCAGTTGAAGGAGACGAAGAAGAGGACGTGGTCACTGCGGTGTTTCTGGTGAAATGTCACAGTAAACCACATGAGGGGGTATTAACATTAGGACCTGTGGTTTTAATGGGGTGGGCAGGGAGAGGTGATTTGGAACGGACCATATTGTTGTTCATTGTGTCTGAGAGAAATGATGGATAGATGTCAAAGGCAGGTCTGCCTCCGTTTCCTGCCTCTGTGTGTGTGTGTGTGTGTGTGTGTGTGTGTGTGATGGATGGGTGTGAGTGTGGAGGTCTTTGTCTATTTGTCCAGACTCCATTAAACACCTGTTCGCTGGCCTGGCGTGTCCTCAGGCTGCTGCAGCGTCCTGGACGGCAGCGTTACACCGAGGAGAACTCCATGATTCACCGGTCTGTTACTGTCAATCAAACACACTGGAATCCTCATGACTGTGCAACCCTCAACAATGCATGTCGCATGTATCACATCTCATCCCATTAGTAAAACTCAAATGTAGATTTAATAACTCCTTCAGGGGCTTTCAGACCGAGAGGCAGCGATGATGTCATGTTGCTTCAGGTGCTGATTCACCGAAGAAACAAGGTCTGAGGACTCGGCTTCACTTCTACTTTAAAAACTCATGTTTAGATTATATATTGAGACAGAAGTAGGACCATTTTCTCATAGACTTCTATACAACCAGAGAGGAGTCGCCCCCTGGTGGCCAGCAGAGAGAAGTAGGACCATTTTCTCATAGACTTCTATACAACCAGAGAGGAGTCGCCCCCTGGTGGCCAGCAGAGAGAAGTAGGACCATTTTCTCATAGACTTCTATACAACCAGAGAGGAGTCGCCCCCTGGTGGCCAGCAGAGAGAAGTAGGACCATTTTCTCATAGACTTCTACACAACCAGAGAGGAGTCGCCCCCTGGTGGCCAGCAGAGAGAAGTAGGACCATTTTCTCATAGACTTCTATACAACCAGAGAGGAGTCGCCCCCTGGTGGTCAGCAGGGAGGTTGACAACAGAAACATCAGGTGTTTTTCTGTTATGAATACATATTTAAAACTGGGTTAAAATAATGAGCATTCATCATATGCAGCGTAGTGCCATCGGGCCGCTGCACCGACCTGAACAAGCTGCCTGTTGTCCCAAAGCACTTTGCTAATGGCCTCAATGCAAGACCGTCGCCGTAACAACCACTTAGCAACGATGCTAGGCTGTCCACGCAAAAGAACAAACAGGTGCAAACGCTGGTTCTCCGTAAGCGGATTGAAAGCGTGCAGCGGCCATGTTGCATACCAACGCGGTGCTCGTCGTATGGAGAGGAGCTGGAAGGAGGCTCCCGCGGGCGTCGTCACTTATCATATGGATAATGTCCTCGGCGGCGTCCACGTCTCTGTCACGGCTGTCAGTGCAATCGAATTAGCATGACTGAAGCACTTAGCGCTAACATCGGCATGGGCTGATGGGCTCGCTGCTCTAACGGCACTACTTTAGGTTTATGGAAGTGGTAATGATCGCTCAGCATCCATTATCTCTCTCTCAATCTGTTCCGCATGTGTCCTCCAGCCTCTCTCTTCCCTCCCCTCCACCTTTCATTCTCCATCTCTCTCCCCGTTTAGCTTTCATACCTGTCCTCGGCCGTCCTCTGTCCATTTTAATTATGTCCCATGATTGATTCGCCGTTATATTGTGATTACACAAACTGCAGATGTCAGTCACACACACACACACACAGATGGATTCCTAATGAAGTGTCAGCAGTCTTGCAGCAAGCTACAACGAAACCCAAACAAATGAAAAGCACACACACACACACACACACACAGCCTCATGTCAACAGGCTCTCCTCTTCCAGCTAATAACATGTCACTAGTGCTGACACTGTACTATCTACTAAACCAGCACTGCTTGAGTGTGAGCATGTGTGTGTGTGACCATGTGTGTGTGTGTGTGCAAGACTTGGAGGGAAGAGAGAGTGACACAGATATAGTTAGTGTACGTGGGTGTGTGAGATTTAACAGGAGTGGGCAGTGAATTAAGTCAGCACACAGCAGAGTGGCTTTTATTATTTCATCAGGAGCGTTAACGGCCGAGCTTCACTCAAGACTCTTATTTTGAAAGACGCTCAATCAGTGAGAAAAGTGAAAATGGTCCTACTTCTCTCTGCTGGCCACCAGGGGGCGACTCCTCTCTGGTTGTATAGAAGTCTATGAGAAAATGGTCCTACTTCTCTCTGCTGGCCACCAGGGGGCGACTCCTCTCTGGTTGTATAGAAGTCTATGAGAAAATGGTCCTACTTCTCTCTGCTGGCCACCAGGGGGCGACTCCTCTCTGGTTGTATAGAAGTCTATGAGAAAATGGTCCTACTTCTCTCTGCTGGCCACCAGGGGGCGACTCCTCTCTGATTGTATAGAAGTCTATGAGAAAATGGTCCTACTTCTCTCTGCTGGCCACCAGGGGGCGACTCCTCTCTGGTTGTATAGAAGTCTATGAGAAAATGGTCCTACTTCTCTCTGCTGGCCACCAGGGGGCGACTCCTCTCTGGTTGTATAGAAGTCTATGAGAAAATGGTCCTACTTCTCTCTGCTGGCCACCAGGGGGCGACTCCTCTCTGGTTGTATAGAAGTCTATGAGAAATTGGTCCTAATTATCTCTGGTGGCCACCAGGGGGCGACTCCTCTCTGGTTGTATAGAAGTCTATGAGAAAATGGCCCTACTTCTCTCTGCTGGCCACCAGGGGGCGACTCCTCTCTGGTTGTATAGAAGTCTATGAGAAAATGGTCCTACTTCTCTCTGCTGGCCACCAGGGGGCGACTCCTCTCTGGTTGTATAGAAGTCTATGAGAAAATGGTCCTACTTCTCTCTGCTGGCCACCAGGGGGCGACTCCTCTCTGGTTGTATCAATCTCTAGTTTCACGTCTTCTTCATCCAGCATGATGTTCATTTAGTACATTAACAACAATATATCGCTGTGCCAAAGAAATACAAACTACAGGCCGGGGAAAACTTTTAAAGAAGGATCAGAATCAATATGAAGCCCAACTGCAGAGACATTCATCAACAGGTCTTTTTAAACACATCCTGGCTGACTCGGGGACTCAGATATATATATATTTCATTTACAGTTCAAAGTCTCTTATTTTGCTTTATGCTTCAAGCAGTTCACACGATATACAGTATATTATATATATATATATATATATATATATATATATCTATATCTGTGAAACCAAACGTGCTTGTTGGGTGTTTGGGAAATGAGCCGAGCTGATTATCTGCTTGTTAAAAAGAATG
Source organism: Chelidonichthys spinosus (assembly GCA_029853015.1). NCBI lineage: Eukaryota > Metazoa > Chordata > Actinopteri > Perciformes > Triglidae > Chelidonichthys > Chelidonichthys spinosus. The sequence continues at coordinate 1,441,622 of CM056823.1, forward strand.
AAAGAGACTATATCTGTGTGAGGAGTTGCAGTCAAATTAAAATAGCCTCACCAAACAAATACAATGCTCTGTCTAGTCGGGGCTGCCTTGAGTTCAGATTCTATTTCTGTGTTGTTTCTCAGTGTCTGTGTGTTTTTGGCCTCATCAAAGTCATCATTAGCAGAGGATATAGTGTCACACAGGTATACGAGTGGACACATGCAGAATGCAGGAACCTGTGCGCCGCCGCCATCATTAGTGAGGTAAACACACACAGACACACACACACACACACACACACACACACAAACACACACACACACACACACACAAACACACACACACACACACACACACACACACACACACACAGACAGACACACACACACACAGTCACGGCGAGTCTGTGAGGCAGATGGTCTAAATGATCCCGGGGAGGAGAAACTGGAAGTCACCCAGAGGTGCTGAGCTCTCCTTTAACTCCCTCTCTGGTTTTTATCGGTCTACCTGCCCAGGACAGCCTGCAGGGGGGGTCCTGGTCTCAGGCGGTCCACGGGGGTCCGCTGTCAGCAAACTCCTTAGAATCCACAACTAAATATCGGAGATACGGCAACATCATCTGAGAGTAACGGTGACAGGTGTACGATGTGAAACATTCGCAGTTTTAAAATACGTACTTACTGTTGTGAATTTAAATTAAACTATGTGGTTCGGTGTAGGCAACGAATCTATGTGGTTAGGTTTAGGCAACAAATCTATGTTGATAGGTTTAGGCAACAAAACTATGTGGATAGGTTTAGGCAACAAAACTATGTGGATAGGTTTAGGAAACAAATCTATGTGGAGAGGTTTAGGCAACAAAAGGTGGTTCGGTTCAGGCAACAAAACAAGGTGGATCAGTTTAGGCAACAAAACAAGGTGGTTTGGGTTTAGGCAACAAAACGATGTGGATAGGTGTAGGCAACAAAAGGTGGTTTGGTTTAGGCAACAAAACAAGGTGGATCAGTTTAGGCAACAAAAGGTGGTTCGGTTTAGGCAACAAAACAAGGTGGATCAGTTTAGGCAACAAAACAAGGTGGTTTGGGTTTAGGCAACAAATCTCTGTGGAGAGGTTTAGGCAACAAAGCAAGGTGGTTAGGTTTAGGCAACAAAACAAGGTGGATAGGTTTAGGCAACAAAGCAAGGTGGTTAGGTTTAGGCAACAAATCTATGTCGATAGGTTTAGGCAACAAAGCAAGGTGGTTAGGTTTAGGCAACAAATCTATGTGGATAGGTTTAGGCAACAAAACAAGGTGGATAGGTTTAGGCAACAAAGCAAGGTGGATAGGTTTAGGCAACAAAGCAAGGTGGTTAGGTTTAGGCAACAAATCTATGTGGATAGGTTTAGGCAACAAAACAAGGTGGATAGGTTTAGGCAACAAAACAAGGTGGATAGGTTTAGGCAACAAAGCAAGGTGGTTAGGTTTAGGCAACAAATCTATGTGGATAGGTTTAGGCAACAAAGCAAGGTGGTTAGGTTTAGGCAACAAAACAAGGTGGTTTGGGTTTAGGCAACAAATCTATGTGGATAGGTTTAGGCAACAAATCTATGTGGACAGGTTTAGGCAACAAAGCAAGGTGGTTAGGTTTAGGCAACAAAACAAGGTGGATAGGTTTAGGCAACAAATCTATGTGGATAGGTTTAGGCAACAAATCTATGTGGATAGGTTTAGGCAACAAAGCAAGGTGGATAGGTTTAGGCAACAAAACAAGGTGGATAGGTTTAGGCAACAAAACTATGTGGATAGGCTTAGGCAACAAATCTATGTGGATAGGTTTAGGCAACAAATCTATGTGGATAGGTTTAGGCAACAAATCTATGTGGATAGGTTTAGGCAACAAAGCAAGGTGGATAGGTTTAGGCAACAAAACAAGGTGGATAGGTTTAGGCAACAAAACAAGGTGGATAGGTTTAGGCTACAAATCTATGTGGATAGTTTTAGGCAACAAAACAAGGTGGATAGGTTTAGGCAACAAAGCAAGGTGGTTAGGTTTAGGCAACAAATCTATGTGGATAGGTTTAGGCAACAAAGCAAGGTGGTTAGGTTTAGGCAACAACTCTATGTGGATAGGTTTAGGCAACAAAGCAAGGTGGTTAGGTTTAGGCAACAAAACAAGGTGGATAGGTTTAGGCAACAAAGCAAGGTGGTTAGGTTTAGGCAACAAATCTATGTGGATAGGTTTAGGCAACAAAGCAAGGTGGTTAGGTTTAGGCAACAAAACAAGGTGGTTTGGGTTTAGGCAACAAATCTATGTGGACAGGTTTAGGCAACAAAGCAAGGTGGTTAGGTTTAGGCAACAAAACAAGGTGGATAGGTTTAGGCCACAAATCTATGTGGATAGGTTTAGGCAACAAATCTATGTGGATAGGTTTAGGCAACAAAACAAGGTGGATAGGTTTAGGCAACAAAACTATGTGGATAGGCTTAGGCAACAAATCTATGTGGATAGGTTTAGGCAACTAATCTATGTGGATAGGTTTAGGCAACAAAGCAAGGTGGATAGGTTTAGGCAACAAAACAAGGTGGATAGGCTTAGGCAACAAATATATGTGGATAGGTTTAGGCAACAAATCTATGTGGATAGTTTTAGGCAACAAAACAAGGTGGATAGATTTAGGCAACAAATCTATGTGGATAGGTTTAGGCAACAAAACAAGGTGGATAGGTTTAGGCAACAAATCTATGTGGATAGGTTTAGGCAACAAAGCAAGGTGGTTAGGTTTAGGCAACAAATCTATGTGGATAGGTTTAGGCAACAAAGCAAGGTGGTTAGGTTCAGGCAACAAAACAAGGTGGATAGGTTTAGGCAACAAAACAAGGTGGATAGGTTTAGGCAACAAAGCAAGGTGGATAGGTTTAGGCAACAAAACAAGGTGGTTCGGTTTAGGCAACAAATCTATGTGGATAGGTTTAGGCAACAAAGCAAGGTGGTTAGGTTCAGGCAACAAAACAAGGTGGATAGGTTTAGGCAACAAAACAAGGTGGATAGGTTTAGGCAACAAAGCAAGGTGGATAGGTTTAGGCAACAAAACAAGATGGATAGGTTTAGGCAACAAAACAAGGTGGATAGGTTTAGGCAACAAATCTATGTGGATAGTTTTAGGCAACAAAACAAGGTGGATAGGTTTAGGCAACAAAGCAAGGTGGTTAGGTTTAGGCAACAAATCTATGTGGATAGGTTTAGGCAACAAAGCAAGGTGGTTAGGTTTAGGCAACAACTCTATGTGGATAGGTTTAGGCAACAAAGCAAGGTCGTTAGGTTTAGGCAACAAAACAAGGTGGATAGGTTTAGGCAACAAAGCAAGGTGGTTAGGTTTAGGCAACAAATCTATGTGGATAGGTTTAGGCAACAAAGCAAGGTGGTTAGGTTTAGGCAACAAAACAAGGTGGTTTGGGTTTAGGCAACAAATCTATGTGGACAGGTTTAGGCAACAAAGCAAGGTGGTTAAGTTTAGGCAACAAAACAAGGTGGATAGGTTTAGGCAACAAATCTATGTGGATAGGTTTAGGCAACAAATCTATGTGGATAGGTTTAGGCAACAAAGCAAGGTGGATAGGTTTAGGCAACAAAACAAGGTGGATAGGTTTAGGCAACAAAACTATGTGGATAGGCTTAGGCAACAAATCTATGTGGATAGGTTTAGGCAACAAATCTATGTGGATAGGTTTAGGCAACAAATCTATGTGGATAGGTTTAGGCAACAAAGCAAGGTGGATAGGTTTAGGCAACAAAACAAGGTGGATAGGTTTAGGCAACAAAACAAGGTGGATAGGTTTAGGCAACAAATCTATGTGGATAGTTTTAGGCAACAAAACAAGGTGGATAGGTTTAGGCAACAAAGCAAGGTGGATAGGTTTAGGCAACAAATCTATTTGGATAGGTTTAGGCAACAAAACAAGGTGGATAGGTTTAGGCAACAAATCTATGTGGATAGGTTTAGGCAACAAAACAAGGTGGATAGGTTTAGGCAACAAATCTATGTGGATAGGTTTAGGCAACAAAGCAAGGTGGTTAGGTTTAGGCAACAAAACAAGGTGGATAGGTTTAGGCAACAAAGCAAGGTGGTTAGGTTCAGGCAACAAAACAAGGTGGATAGGTTTAGGCAACAAAACAAGGTGGATAGGTTTAGGCAACAAATCTATGTGGATAGGTTTAGGCAACAAAGCAAGGTGGATAGGTTTAGGCAACAAAACAAGGTGGTTCGGTTTAGGCAACAAAGCTATGTGTCAAGCTTACACCTACATGGTAAAGTTTAGGATGGAGTGGATCTGGAGTTGTTCTAGAATATATGAGTCATTCTAAACTGGTTGGGAAATAATTTCCATACTTCTAGAGAAAGGCCAGCTCTGGCCTGTGATTTGTCTTTCCAAACATGGAGGCCACGGAGTAAACTAATATTAATTTCTTTTGAATGTAATTATCATTCCCTGACTCATGAAAGAAGCCAGGTGCTGGAGAGTAACGGATCTGTTCAGTCTCACATCAGTCTTCTGTTGGACGCTCATTTCCACAAGAATATGGATTTCTAATCAGCTCATGAATGTGAGGCAAAAGAATAGATGGTGCTGCATTAATCTGTTATTGCTCTTTTGTATTCATTTACTTCTGACGGTAGAACTAAAGATTTACATTTACATTTACATTTACATTAACATTTACATTTACATTTAGGTCATTTAGCAGACGCTTTTGTCCAAAGCGACTTACAATAAGTACATTTGTCAAAAGAAGGAATCAAAGAAACCACGACGTATCATTGCCGATAAAGTAAGAGCTAAAAATAGAACAAGTGTTAGATCGTCATCTGAGTAAAGTAGTACTTCAAGAGCAACAGTGCTAAGATCAGAGTGCTATAGGTAAGGTTGTTTTTTTGTTTTGTTTTTGTTTTTTTGTTGTTGTTTTTTTTGTTGTTTTTTTTTGGGGGGGGGTGTCGAGGGTGGGTGCTAGTGGGTCATGCTATGTAGATCATCACAAACTAATATTTGTGTGAAAACATAATTCTAGTCCTCTATGCCGTTGTTTCATCTTGGACTGATGATGTAACACTAGATTATAAATAGTGAATATTGCTGTTTGTTGTACTTCATGTAATAGAAGCTAGATGCACTAATCAGGTAAACAGAGAAATAAGAGCATCAAGGCTAAATATATTTTTATTTTTACAAATTAGACAAGTCTGGTCACTTCATCATTTTCCAACCGTGTCCTTTTTATTCACAACGCCAAATGTAACACTTAAACACACCTTTAATGCTCACTGGAAGTGAATTTACAGACAGTTTTTTATTTTTATATTCAAACCAATTTGAAAGAGGAAGAAAAATCTGGCAAACAAGAATATTCCCCACTGAGATTAGCTAATGGAATTTCTGTAACTACAAAAAGGGACGAGCAAGGACAAGAGGAAACCAAGTCCGTCTGTGATTATTCAAACAAATAGGATTTGTGTTGTACAACCAACTCTGTTCTGTATTCATCTGGGAGAGAACAACCTCACTGTTTAGTGTAGAGAGGAAGTATTCTGATGAAATGCATCAAGCATCACAAGTAACTAGCCGCCTAGCTCGCTAAATCAAACATAGAGCTGGATTTAAAAAAAGGCATCCAGGAAAGAAGAACACACAATGTTGATATTTATCTTTTAAATTGTTCTTTACAATCATCACTGAAAAATATGCCTTTCCTCTGTGATGCAAAAACACATTGTCTAAATCTGAGGCAAAGACATCACAGCTTTTTTATAATCATCAGAATATCGTGAATCGTGATTATTTTGGCAGGATAATTATGAATTATTAACTATTATTTTAAATTAGTATTTCAATTGTGACTAGGGATGTTGGGATTAAGGTTTTATAATTAACCGTGATTAAAAACACGACGGAAGGATAACCGTAGGAATTTGTTATTTTACTTTTTACCCAAGTTTTACTGTTGGAAATCAAGAAATAGCAACAGGAAGTGACATCATTCAATAATCAAAGCAGAAGAAAATAAAACTGACTTGAAAATGTGAAAGTGCAGGTTAATTCATCAGGCTGTAATCATTCATGATGTTTACATCCCGTTTCTTTCCCTCCTTCTGTCACAGCCTCTCATTCTCTCCATCGTTTCTCCCTTATTTTTTTACTTTGCCCTTCATCATCCCTCACTCTTCACATGCTTCTCACACACACACACACACACACACACACACACACACACACAGGTGAGCACATAGATGACTTCACACACACATCTGCAGTACTTCTGGAGAGGACCCCGCGAGGATATGAGGATGCACATAATTACTGAAATGAAAATGCCAGGATTCATGAAGCGGGAGAAGCGAGCGACGGGATTCGCCGGTCGGGGAGGTCAGGTGACCGCCCCCGGAGGCGCGAAGCAATAGACAAGTCGACCTGACTTAAACGAACAGATGATCTGGCTCTCCCTCGCCGCCGCTCTTCACCTTTTCAGCTTCCGTGCTGCACATTTCTCCGGTCACCACGCCGGAGTAATTAATTCTCCTCCTCCAGGCTTCGGATGCATAAATGAATGTGATCAGCAGCTTGGAACTGCTCGAGTCCTGATACCTGAGCCTCGTCGCCTGGGTGTTTGAGCAACACTGATCTGATTGGGGTGACTTTTCTCCAGGACTCGTATTTAACAAACACACACACACACACACACGGCGGCGGCTGGAGGCTACCGGAGTTCTTCTGGGTTATTTATTTCAAACCAACTTCTGTCTCAGTTTGTAAAATACAAGCATGTCATGTGAACTTGTTTCCACAAAGTCTCAGGCTGCTAAGTTAAGAGAGTAAGTTTATAGCAGAGATAAACACATTTAAATGCCCAGTCAAGAAGAAAAACACAGGACTTTCATCCAGGAGACGTGTGTTCATGTCCCATGTGAAAGTAAAAGTCAATTCTGTACCTTCCTGAAGAAGACTGGACGGTGAAACACGTTGAACTAATGCTTTTAATGATTTTTTCCTGTATATATATATATATATATATATATATATATATTATATATTTTTTTTTTTTTTTTTTTTTTTTTTTGCTGAACTAACTCATTGTCAACATGAGAAATATGCACATTACTCAAAAAGGTGTTGAACATTTTCCCTGCTGTTCTTTTCTGCATCTCTATATTTCCATCTCTCTGTCTGTCCTTTCACAATGAAGTAATTAAGTTTGAACATGTGCAACAAGGCTTCACAGAGAGATAAGACAATCTAAATTCAAACTTCCCTTGTCAACGAGAGGGGAACTATCTGTCCATCAGGTTTTAATATCTATCTGGATTTCCTGCTCCGCCTCTCTGTTCCCCCACTTTCCACTTGGAGGAACCATTCACCACAAGCCAAGACAACCCATTAAATACTTCCTCTTGGCATATGATGACAGACGGAACTAGCCGGTGTCATGTTCATTTTCCATTTGTCATTTTCCACTTTAATGTGAAGAAAAAGGACCAGAGAAGAACAGCAAGTTTACATTTAGTACTTAAGGCCGACAGAGTGTGACATGAAACCAGAAAAATAAGCTTTCTTTCTTGACGATCGTTCCATGTTTCACTGACAAGCTGACTACTTATGCCTCTGAAAATGAATAACTAGTGTAGGAATTCTTGCACAGATGTCTTTCATAGACCTTTTTATAAAGCCCTTCCTTTGGTAGAGTACATATTTACTGGCTGTTATGTTTTGGATAAACACGGAGGTATTTAGCGTTTGGTGATGCACACATCTACACTCTGACCTATAACGTCTTCTTTACAACCTATGCAGACTATACTGTGACCTTTCAAAGCAACGTCATCTGGACGTGCAACTTTTTTAAAGCACAAAGGAAAAACATTCCTGATTTTAGTGAGACTGTTGTCTTGTAAACGTAGCCTAAGTTCTGGTTACGTTTTAAAAATGTAGACTTCCTGGTTTAAGGTGAGGAATAGCAACACTGCAGAAGATGACGTCATTCTAAAATGAACACTGAAACACAATCAAACAAACTCTGGTGGACTCTAAATGGACCATAATATACTAAATGAACATCATGCTGGATTGAAGAAGACTTGAAACTAGAGATTGAGACCATAAACTCATGTTTACAATGTTTACTGAGATAATACATCAAGAGAGAAGTAGGACCATTTTCTCATAGACTTCTATACAACCAGAGAGGAGTCGCCCCCTGGTGGCCAGCAGAGAGAAGTAGGACCATTTTCTCATAGACTTCTACACAACCAGAGAGGAGTCGCCCCCTGGTGGCCAGCAGAGAGAAGTAGGACCATTTTCTCATAGACTTCTATACAACCAGAGAGGAGTCGCCCCCTGGTGGCCAGCAGAGAGAAGTAGGACCATTTTCTCATAGACTTCTATACAACCAGAGAGGAGTCGCCCCCTGGTGGCCAGCAGAGAGAAGTAGGACCATTTTCTTATAGACTTCTATACAACCAGAGAGGAGTCGCCCCCTGGTGGCCAGCAGAGAGAAGTAGGACCATTTTCTCATAGACTTCTATACAACCAGAGAGGAGTGCCCCCTGGTGGCCAGCAGAGAGAAGTAGGACCATTTTCTCATAGACTTCTATACAACCAGAGAGGAGTCGCCCCCTGGTGGCCAGCAGAGAGAAGTAGGACCATTTTCTCATAGACTTCTATACAACCAGAGAGGAGTCGCCCCCTGGTGGCCAGCAGAGAGAAGTAGGACCATTTTATCATAGACTTCTATACAACCAGAGAGGAGTCGCCCCCTGGTGGACCCCTGGTGGACTCCCTGGCCCCCAGGAGAATGACAGTTGAAGGTACACGACTCTGTTGCCGATATGAAAGGCTAGCAGCTCTGAACGTGACAGTACTGGACTGGAGGAGACCAAAGGGACTGACGGGGCTAACAGTAGAGTAACTCAGTAGAGTGTTACTCCTCATTGATAGCTTCCCTTCTAAAAGAACAGAACCTAAAACCTCCTAACGGACGGCCCATTGTGCGGATCAAAGCGTCTCTTTTCCAGTACGGACGGAGGGTCTGGATCAGAGGGTCTACAGTATGTCAGAGGCTTGTTAGCACGGGGACGCTCCATGGGGAGGTCTGTTATCTGCAGTTGTATTTTCTCTGTAGCTTAATGAACTGCAGCTCCATAGTTTCAGCACAGCCTTTTAAATATGCTGATGACATCGGCTTCAGAGGGCCTTTCACAAAAGGATAATACATGTGATTGAAAGTGGCTATACGAAACTAGCAGTGGCCCTACAGGAAATGTACAAAGGGGATTATAAAACGAATAGTTAATCTCTGGAGGGAAAAGACCAAAAGCTTGTTATCTGCAGGACCAAATATAGAATTACACCCGCGGTTTGAAAACTACTAGTTCCTGTGGTTGATTTAAAAAGATAAGACTTATATAAAGATACAACACTTTCTGAAAGTATTTCTCATCATGAATTAAATTCAGATTTTAAACAAATAACTGATTATAATTAATCATTAAAATCGTGTTGGGTGGTAGAAAAGCAATTCTTCTTGAAAGAACACTTCATGTTGAAAAACACTAGAATCCAAACCATAGAGACTCATCCGATCCTGGTCTAGTTTGAACAGGTCTGAGTGGAGCGTCGGTGTCGTGAGGCTGAACTCGGGCACAGCGGTGCTTTGAGCTAAATGTCATGCTCACAATGCCAAACATTCGCTAAGTAGCACTCAATGCAATCTGAGGCTGAGGAGAATGAGTTCATTAGTTTTACGAGTATTTGATCCTAAACCAAAGTATGGAATGCCAAGATGAGTGCAATTCACCCAGAGGTCAACGGGAAACGCTGAAGCACATTTCACTGCAATCCGTTTAATAGAGAAACACAGATATGAAGCTCACCGGGGGTCCAAGAGGACAAGTTCATCATCTGGGAAACAATGGGATGGATTAAATGGATTTCAAAGGGTCAGTTAACCAAATCATGGGGATCTATACAGTGGTGAAAATATATTTTACTAAAGGAAAACCATGCCACGTGTTCTTAGGAGCAATAAAACACACCCACGGCATCATTGGTACCTTTCTATCCCTGCATCAGTGATATTGGTGACAAGAGGTGCCTGCAAAGAGCTCAAAAAAGAGATATTAAAAGATGAAAACCTACCCAGTCACCCAGCTTGTTCAATGTAGCAATCAGGACTACAAACAACAAATGTGTTGTAAAAATCAAATGAATAGATATGACCATTAATATGTGATTTATAGGCACACACAGCCAGGTTAAAAATGTATCTTCTTCCCAAAGAAATGGAGCATATTTTGTTTTTTATTCCCTATAATTTACGGCTGGTTTCTTGTTAACTTCACTCAAAGTCTGCATCCTGTATCAAAGGTTCGATATATAAACCAGACAGGTCAGGGGATTATGGTGGACTAGCTCCTGAAACACGATGTGAGCATGACTCGCCTGGAACCGCCGTTATAAATGCTCATACGGTTGACTTTAGGAAGTCACCTTTTACCAAGAGACCTTAATCACCCTGAAAGTGTTTCTGCACGGTTCTGTCCCGCTTGTCCTTGTGTATGAGAATCACCTCGAGGCCAACGGAAAGCAGTTTGCTGCTGCGGCTGACTGACATCAGGCAACGCAGACTGTTCTGGCATGTTGTTTTCTCTTAAGTGCTCTTTGACGAAGGCAGCGCCAGTCACCCCGGGTTCAGCGGCCCTCCATCCTGACGCCACATGAGGACGACCCACAGTGTTTATTCCCCTGATGGGAAGCTGCTACGATTATGTCTGGGTGAACTCACTGACCCCGGGTGTCTGATACTGTAATAAAGCCAGATGAAGAGATGCCCAGAGAGGCGGGGGGGGGGCGGGGACGAAGAAGCATATCTTTTTATATCTCTTCTCTTGTGGTGAAGGGCACAGAGGGGACAGGGCTGCTGTCCTTATCCAGACCAGGGCCTCTCAGCCCTGGGACAGCATCCAACTAACCCCATCCCCCTCTCCTACGTACTGGCAGAGAGCTAGTTCCCATCCAACCTTCGGCACACTTGAACTCTGATGCTGTGAAGACATATCCTTGTACACCCGGGAAATACTGTCCAACACAGCAGTGCTTCTGAGAGGCTGCCGAGTCCAGATATATAGCATTTCCAGGTGCATTTCCATGCTTTTCCAGCCCCTTCCAGCGGTGGTAAACTCCATCTTTGTACCAATCCAATGGTCAGTATTCAGTCTACTTATTCTGTCACTTGTTCATCACATTAAATGAGATGTTATTGTCCTCTAAACAACCAACATGATGTTTGGAGACAGCTTTTTACAGAAGGACCACAAATGAAAGGAAAACTAATTCCACTAACAGATCCACAGAAATATAATCACCAACTATTTTCATCATCTGTTCATCATCAAAAGTCATTTTTCATAAAGAAATGTCAGGAAATGCTGTTTTCAGTCCCTCAGATATGGAGATCTTCTTTCCTCTGTTCTATCATAGATGTCATCACATAGAACACACATTTCAAGACCTTTAGTCTACATCCAAGACCTTTCAAACCTTGAAAACACCAGACTAAAACTCAAGTGTTTTGAAGGATTTCCAGCACCGTACCAGCCCTGGGTGTGGTAACGTGCTAACCAGCCGTCAGTGTAACATCAGTGTGAACAGCACGGTGTGATGCTGGAGGGAACGCATTTTAGTTCAGCAGAATTTAAATAAGAACGGCAACAAACATCAAGGGAGGCATCTCCTCCTTTTATCCCTCTGCTGTATGCTTGTCTTGAGTTTCATGCATCCTGACGGCCTTCATGTTCCTCCGTCTGGCCGTGCTGAGATCTCCTCACTTGATCCAGGCTTCGTTCCTGGAAGGTGCGACGTACGACAGGATGCATGAATCCAAGAGACAGCTGAGAATCCTGAGAACTACGTCCACATTTAGATGATTCCCGGTTAAGGTCCGGTGCCAGGAAAGAAGTGTGCTTGTGTATTTGTATGTAACCGGGTTAATCTGCCACAACCACCGTGGCTGGAATACCCCGTTTCTCTGCCATCGCAATGTGACAACGTGAAGTTAGAGTCCTTATATGCAAGTGTTTTACCATTAAAAAATGTTTGTTTGGATCCTAAGTGCTGCTAGCAGAAACAAAGGCCATGACTAGAAGGTGGTTAAAACCAGGAAAACCTACCATGGAGGAATGGATTGACATCATACTTTGATATTTTTAAGATGGAAAGGATAACCTTTGCCATTTTGTTTTTGATAGGTGGGAAATATGTTTTGTTTTCTTATACATCCCCTTCCTAGAGGGATCTTTGACATTTAATGTTGTTCTAATTTTATTTAGTTTATGTGCTTTTCTTATTTTACTTGATTGTAAAATATGGTGAGGTGTATATTGCAGTGTGCATGTATGTAAACATGGCCAGTGAGTACTTGTTGTGGGCTACAAATGTACATCTGCAGATGGCTTATTGAGAAGAATGATATGTTTTATAAATTATTGTATAGACCTGGAAATCCTAATAAAAACAGAATAAAAAAAACAATGCAACAACGTGACCTCCACTCCTAAATGCTCTACATTAGCCAAAACTGATAAAAGATTTTTGTTGTATACCCAGTTACTTCATGCTTTACTGCTCCCATCACAGCAAACACTTTTTTTTTACTTCACATGACGTGAAGTCTGTTGAAAGGCTTTTAGAGAGCACAGCGGTATGGATCGGACTCACAGCTGCTGCTTTTGTGCTGCAGAGGCGAGGTGTTACTCTTCCCTTCCATCCAGCCGATCCTGCTCCCAGAGCTGCTGGCCATCTTAGCGGGGCAACAAACCCCGGAAACAACACCATTCATCTCTCCCTTATTGATTTTTGAGGCTGGAATAGACAAAGCTGCAGTGAATTAACGAGAGACGTTAGGATAGCCATCTACCTCTAATGGATTTTAATGTCTCCACTCAGCAGCAGCACACGCTCCTCTACACGCAGATAAACATTACAAACTGTGTTATTTTAATTAGAAGCCCCCATTAATGTGCCATTGGAAAATAAGTGCAGGAGCACACAAGGCCATCGCAATTTGTTGGTCCATTTATCTGCAGCCACACCTTCATTCCTTCATCATCCATTAACCCATGCATTCCCAAACACCCATCAGTCTGCCATCCGTCATCATTGCCCCTCCACCCAGAATAAAACCCCACAGACAGCAGATCAGTCATCCATCTATCAGTTAGCCAGTCAATTAGCCGCCCGTCCAGCCAGTCAGCGAGTGGCGAGTCCAGTTGAAGCAACCAGCCGGGTCGGGTCACGTGAGTAATGAGGAGGAAGAGACCGATCCACGGCGAGACGCCGAGTCGTGACCCACATATCATCGCCACTCTGACTCACTTCACGGCTCCCTCTCATCATTCTGTCTCTTTTCTTTCTCCCCACCAACTGTTTTTAAACTCTTCACACACAAACACAGACTGTGGCCTCTCCAGGAACCTAAAACGAACCGCGTTTTCTTCTCAGTTCAGTCACAGGTTTCACACGACAGCAGTCATTTGAAACCACGGGTTCTGAGAAGATGTTGAAAGGAAATACAGTTTTCTAGTGTCTCACTTTAATTCACAGTGATGACGCCTCCCTGAAGATCTTTAGTGTCACTCTGTCATATTTCATAAAAAGGGAAGGGTGGTTGGGGCTACACTGGGCTCACCTGATTCACAAAATGCACTCACTGCTCCAACGCTGAGTTTGGACCGTTTGATGACATTATACGGGCTGGCTGAACTGCATGTCTAAGGGTTCCCAAGGAGGAGGCGAATCACTTCCTCTTCCTGCCAATAAAGTGTGAAATCAAATGTAGACTGTTTAGCCCCACAGGATGAGAAGATAAAATACCATAACCTTTACATAAAACATCTGCTTTGGGTGTTAGAAAACGCCCCTCTTAAGAATCGAGTCAAGTTCTACGGAGCAAACTAAACTTAATTTGCTGCATTTCATTAGATTAGAAACAAGCGCTTAGTGAGGTGTAAGAGCACACAGAGGGATGTCTGAAACCACGGGGAATAAAAACTCACTCAGTCAAACACTGGCATCAACAACACGGGAGGTATTTTACTTTTATAGTAGTAGAATAGTACTTCTCTCCTGATGTATTATCTCAGTAAACATTGTAAACATGGGTTTATGTCTCAATCTCTAGTTTAGCAAAGGTAAAGCATAAAAGCATTCAAACGCGGTCATGCCGTCTGTCTTGTGAAGAGGGCCCCTTGTGTCTCCATTGAGGGCCCTTGTATTCTGTACTCTGCAGGCTGGTGAGAAGGAGGACTGGATGAGAAGAGCTGCTGTGTTAGCTTTAAGGAAGCCCTTGACCGGTGTGGGTGCCTTGCCAATGTACAGTGGAGTGTGTATGTACATTAACCCGACAGAGAGAGAGGAACAGGCCCAGCTGTGGTTATACAACTACAACACTTTCATCACACAGGGGGCTAAATCTGGCTGCTGCTGCTGCTGCTGCTTGTATAACTAGAGGCGCCATTGTCCTGAAGAAACCCCCGTCCATCCACCCAACCATCCGTTATGATTAGTCCAGCAGATCTGGGGGGTCACTTTCTTTTATAGCGCCTGTTCTTCAGACATGCATTATTTAAATTCTGCTCATAGCGTCTTTATCAGAGCCTAAACACATGCCGAAATTCATTTGCTTCCATATTTTTCAATAGCTCTCGATTTAGCAGTTGGTCTAAGCTCCAACCCTCCGCTAGAGAAAAGCCCTCCCCCATGAAGAAACCAACATCCAGACTCCCCCAGCAGCCTTTCTCAACCGTGGATCACCATGCCAGAGAGGAGGCCCAGATCCACCAGGAAACCAGACCCAGTCCTGCCAGGGTTCATGACATCATCATGACATCATCCAGAGGTGGATTTCACCAAGCTGGATTCACTGGATCTAGAGACCCACGTGGGCTGGTTCACCACAGCTGGAGCAACCAGAATAAAGTGTTGATCTGTGATTTAATATCAATAACCAGATGAAAAGGATGCTGAAATAACTCCATCATGATGGTGATCAGTAAAAAGTGCTGAGTCATGCTTTTAAAACGCAGGTTTTCTGAATGGAGTCTGGTTGATGGTGCTAGGCTACGCTCGCTATCGTAGCTGCCCCATCAACACTCCATATAAGGTCATCTAGACATAAATACAGCATCCGTTTGGACAGCCAGCTCTCTGAAAATCACTATATTTGCTGGGAAGAGTCCTTGTAGGGAGGCTTTAACTCAGCAGACCTCAGTTTGTTACTTAGACAACGTATTTTAACTAAAAAAGTAATCCTAAGTGATAACATTTCCTTAAATGTTGCGTAGACAAAAATGTGCAAGTCAAAAGACTTCCATCCTCGGGTCACAGAAGTCTGTGCCTTCAGATTTCTGGGATGCAGAAATAATCATGCAAAAACAAACAGATCTGGCAGATTCCAGAGGACTGGACGGGTAAACAAATCCAAACAGTAATAAGTGATGAACACACATACATATTCAAACCCAGCCAAACTGTTCACACATAATCCCTCGGAAACTGTTTATATGTGATGATTGGAAAAACACTTTCAACTCCGAAAACTAAATAGATCTTTAGATTTCTAAACCCACGCACCAGCGGCGTGTATTTATTTTTACCTGGCTGCAAGCGTGGGCTCTTATTGGACTGTCTTTAAGTGTGTGTGTGTGTGTGTGTGTGTGTGTGTGTGTGAGTGTGTGTGTGTCTGAAGCTCCTGCACTTGTGTGATTTAATCAACCAATTTTCTTTTTATTATTTTCCTGTTTTCGGCCAGAGATTTGTGAAGAGTTCTGCTGCAATGATATACCAAGAGATCAAGTGCAAGACACACACACACACACACACACACACACACACACACACACACACCCCGACGCTGACTCAGAGCCGGGGTTGGATGCTGGCGGATGAGTTGACGAGTGAAAGATGACTAATGTGGTGTCACGTCACCAGGACGGCGGCTCTTCACACATCAGAGAAGAAAACCAGCCTTGCTTATTAGTCAATGGTCACGTATTCCAATTCACTTAAAGGTTGAGAAGGTGATTCTATTCAGAAACACTTTCTGTGATATTACCTCGTAACATACCGATAGCAATGAATACATTTAATGCTCTAACATTAAAACATTTCAAAAGTGTCCTCTGCGAGTGTGGCAGGACTGTAAAAACCCTGTCCAATCAAAGAAGCCGGCCGGAGGAAATGATTGGACGTCCTGCCTGTCTGTCAAAGCTTACTTCCTGATTGTTAGTCTGTCAAGCTCGAGCACTCGTTTGGCGTTCTGGGGAGCGGAGGGGGAGGGACTTTGTCGGCTCGGCGTTTCATTCAAAGTCAAAGTTTCTGTGGGTTTTTCCAAATGAAACCTTGAAATCACCATACTAAAATTATGTTTCAAGGATTTCCAGCACCCTGCATACAACTGAACTGCATAGTTTGGTTTGAGCAATAAAACTACCTGGTTAGGTGTATTCTTCTCTAAAGATGACACAGCTGCATCAACATTTCATCCGTTCTATTCACATACTCGGTCCGTCTACGATTACATCTTTTGCAACACGTTTTTACTGTTTTATATATTATTCATGCTTTGCCTCTAGTTGTTGCTCTTTCCTCTTTGCTGCTGTTACCCTGCAAAAGTCCCTGCTGTGGGACTAATAAAGGATTATTTTATCTTAGAGGAAACAAACATTGAAAATAAAACCCCTGTTCCAACAAACAGCAGTCTCCTGGGTGTGTTTTATGACCCGACCTCCTCCTCACTACGTGGACTTCCTCAGACCCGCTTTAAAGTCATTTGTGATGCACCATGAGCAAACGTAATCCACGACAAACCCGGTTTACATTTACATTCAGGATATTTAGCATACGGTTTCTCTAAAAGCATAAATAACAAACAGCTTTGTTGTGTAGGAACGTGATTTTCTTTTAGGAGATGTCCACATCCAACCCGGAATCACTCCTAAAGTCTCTAAAGCCAACGGCTGCCTGGACCCGACACACCTACGCAGGGAGAACATGCAATCTGTGCTTCTTTCTTATTTTCTGCAACAACTTGAAATGACATGTAAATGAGAATCACGGTTTCTGTAATCGCCAGCTTCCGTGATCACGGCTGGGGAATTACTTCCAAAGAGTTTTACCAGATGGCGTGTTAGGTGGCAAAGAATCTGGACCACTGCTATGATACTTTATCTTTCTGGATAAAAGGGAGAAAATCCAGGTGAAATTGGAACAGACTGCAGACAGCAGGGCACGCAACACATCTATTACATCTTTACAGTTAAATAAATTAATGTGTAAATATGTTTCCGCAGCTAAAGAGTAGGTTTCCTTTCCCCCATGTTCAAACATGGATAAAACCTAATACCACGTGTAAAAGTAGTTTAAAGTCTAATCCATGTACTATAAGGAACGATGGAAGAGCATGGCAGCATCCTTGGGTCTCATGAAAGGCACTTTATGAATTAAAGTTACTATTGTTAAGAAAATAAAGAGTTGTGTGTGAATATTTTAAGGATTTTTATTTTTTTCAAACATTTTTGGTCTTCTAATTCTTTCTCTTATCCATATGTATGTTAATGTATGTAAGAATTGGACATAGTGATTGTGACACCATCCGTTTGGTTGTGGACAACGGTTACAAAGCCTCCAGTTTGGCATTTTGGACGTCGTCATCTTGGAGTTTAGTTAGGGAAGACGTGAAACTAGAGATTGAGACGATAAACTCATGTTTACAATGTTTACTGAGATAATACATCAAGAGAGAAGTAGGACCATTTTCCAATAGACTTCTATACAACCAGAGAGGAGTCGCCCCCTGGTGGCCAGCAGAGAGAAGTAGGACCATTTTCTCATAGACTTCTATACAACCAGAGAGGAGTCGCCCCCTGGTGGCCAGCAGAGAGAAGTAGGACCATTTTCTCATAGACTTCTATACAACCAGAGAGGAGTCGCCCCCTGGTGGCCAGCAGAGAGAAGTAGGACCATTTTCTCATAGACTTCTATACAACCAGAGAGGAGTCGCCCCCTGGTGGTCAGCAGAGAGAAGTAGGACCATTTTCTCATAGACTTCTATACAACCAGAGAGGAGTCGCCCCCTGGTGGCCAGCAGAGAGAATGACGGATTAAGGCACATCAGTTTTGGCTTCACTTTTCAGCTTTTTCTGTCTGTCCTCTCCTGTTTTATTCCACCACATTTAAACTTTGTCTTTATCTGCCACACACACACACACACACACACACACACACACACACACACACACACACACACACACCCTACTGTAACATTTATCACAGAAGTCAGAGTTCATTGTTCCCGGTATTGAATCATGACCTCTCCCACTCTTTTTTCATTTTGAATTCTTCCCCCTCTCATCTCCTCCATGCGTTATTGATCAGTCCTATGATTCTTTAATACCTCAACTTTTTTCTCCCCTCCTGGAGGTATATAAAGCCCATTAACCATTAAATAACGTGTCAGATTCTCCTCCTCATTATTCATACACAGGGTTGGCCTGCATGACCCTATGCAAGACATACGTCGCTTCATATTAATCACTCTGAACTATTTTCATCTATTTATCTTTTATCAATGCAGCAACACTTTATGATTTGTGATTATCTTATCTTGGGGTTTTACTCCAAAAAGGATGCTCACATAACAAAGATGTGTCTATCTAATCTTAATATTTGTCTCTTTAAGTTTTAAGTACATTTTGATGAATACTGGGAAAATATTGTGAATCTTATTTATGTCGACAGGACAATCGTGACGTTAAATATTCAGATTGCTGTTTTGAAGTCACGATTCTTATTTCCTGTTTGGGTTCAGCTCTGTGTGTTGGACACAAACCATCTAGACAATGGTTTGTAAAGCTGGAGTGGAGATGCAGGAGAGGAGGAATCATCATGGAAAACGTGGATATCAACTGGTGTTTGGGTATGAGCAAACATCTCAACGCAAACCTCTTCAAGAAGCTGGTTGAAGGAATGAAAGAGGGAAGCTGAGCTGACAAGGTCCACCAAGTCCACCAGCACTGGAAAACTTTGGAAATAAACTGATCTAAATGCAAAGTAGCAGAACGGCACGAGACGCCGCCGCCGAAACACTGTTTTCCCATTTCGAGGCGATAAACGACGTGTTAGGGCATTGAACCGGCGTCAATCTGAAAAAATGAACGTTTGGTGCAAACGTGAATATTCGTTTTCATTCGCCATGTTGACAAAACTGAATATTTGCTGCATGTAAACGTTCAGAGTCCTGCATAGTGTGTGTGTGTGTGTGCGATCCCACATTAATTCTAATCAGATTGGTTATTGATCTCTCACACTCTCAGAATCGACCCAGCCTGTGCAGTCTGGCGGAGGCTCCGGTGGACTGAGGGACGTTTTCAGCCAAAGCCTCGTAAAGGCTCGACAAATAAGTGAAATTCAGAGGAGGAACAGCGTGTTACGAGTCTGCACTGTCTGCTCGTTCACATCCACACCATGTACGAGACAAAAACTAGGGAAACTACAGCAGCACATACAGAAACATTCTGATCTAAACCATAGATCAGGTTAAACACACACACTTCCTCTTCCATATTAACTACCTGCTATGGAGAGGGAGACCAGGGACGTTAACCAGCTGTTTGGACTCCTGCAGCTGATTGTGGAGAATTACTCATGAATTCATACGTCATGCTCTGATGGTGCCAAGTTCTTACGAGAGTGCTCCCCTTACAAATTCAATCCTTTGATTTTGATAAAGTCGCCTCATGTTGTTATTTGGCCAACATGTTTACACACCGATTGATTTATTCACACACATTAAGGAGATGAACTGAAAGCACAAGAATCCATGTTTTATTAACAGCATCACTGATAGGCTGATAGATGGCCCAACATAGGCTAAATATCGTGTTTAATGTTTAATGTTTTTCCACCACTGTGCGTTAGGCTCCTTGGATTAAATTACCAAATTGAATCAATGAAAAACACATGATGGATTGAAGACTGCGTTACCTTTACAGGGTAAGTATTAAAGACACAAGGTCAGAGTGCTCATCGTAATGAATGCAGGTTGCCTGCTATAAAATATATGGGGACAGGGTATTTCCAGTGAAGCCCTGCTTTATTTATTAATTGCCTCCTGCGATGCCTCGTGATGATCGCCGCCTACACGACTCATAATCTCCATGTAGCGCCGCATCAGTGTCTACAACCGCTGCTCTTTATCTGACAGCTTTAGTCACAGAGGACACAAAGCACTTCCAAGAAGCTCATCCTCCGTACGCCAAGCGAGCTCGTCAGAGGCGAGGGGGAACGCTTCCATCCAAAGGCGCCACAGATTGCCCCTTTAAAAGCCTAAACAGCCATTTCACTGACAATACGGGAGTGTGTGTGCGAGTGGGACGAGAAGCAATAAACAGAAACAGCTTGATGGCCTTCTAGTCTTGGCAAGGCATCCGTTCATCTACATCTTGTTTCATAAATTCACAGCTTGACTCTGATTTCTGCCTCATTACGCTGTGAACAAGAGAACAGGCCTGTGTGTGTGTGTGTGTGTGTGTGTGTGTGTGTGTGTGCGAATGAGACGTGAGATTTTTGTCTCAATCTCAAAGGAGAAATTCTCTCCAGCAATCGAAAAATACACACACGCTTGGACGCACACGCCACCACAGTGAAAGGCATGCACCCATGGGAGCAAATGCAGCGTCGTTCATCCACACACACACACACACACACACACACACACACACACACACACACACACACAAAAACATGACTAATAATCACAGGGGGGTTCAACATCAGTTCAACATTTCCACCAAAGTAAAAAAGATGCTACTTCCTTCAGGGTTCCTACACCTTTTCCAAAGTCAAATTCAAGCCCTTTTCAAGCATTTCAAGGTGCATTTCCATGCTTTTCCAGCACCTTCCAGCTGTGGTAAACTCCATATTTGTACCAATCAAATCGTCAGTATTCAGTCTTTTTATTATTGTTTATAGTCCTCTAAACAAGACAGCTTTTTCCAGAAGGACCACATAAATCCAAGTACTTTTCAAACATTGAAAACACCACACTACAATTCAAGTGTTTTCAAGGATTTTCAGCACCCATAACAACCCTGTATTTTAAGACAGCGAGCTGCATCTCCTAAACATACGTGGACAGTCGGAGGTGAGGCACCTGAGGCATAGAGAACTATGAGGAGGCGGCCGCCTCCGGCCCTCAACAAAACTTCCATGGTGTCGTCATGGAAGTAAGTGTTTTCTAACAATGGATTTGTGTGGCAGCGCTGTAACCGGCACAGTGCAGCAGGAAAAGGTCAAACTGCCAAAGAGGAAGAAAGGATCTGGATCACAGCAAAGCGGACGTGACATCCTTCCCTCCGGTAACTTCTCAAAAAGCAAACTTCTCTCTCTTTTCCCTGCCGTTCAGTGTTTTAATATCATTTATAAATCCAGCTGGTGTTTACACAAACGTTCAAACTCGGGGCTTTAACACCGTAATCCACAGTCACCATGGCAACGTCCACGTCCTACATCTAGTCTGGGATTCATTACAGTATCTGACACACACACACTACAGATACAAAGCAAATAAAGTCAATTAGGAAGTCAAATAATAACAAATGGGAAAAAAATGATATGCTATTTTGTGTCTTGTAGAAGTGTGAGAGGGGATAACTGTTTATCTTTTTTACTTATGTCAAATATTTACAGGAGATTACCTTGTTTTACAACCTGTTTATTTTATCATTAATTACATTAAATATGCAGGATTATCACTTTCAATTCAATTTGTTGAACACATCCACATATGGTAACAGATAAGGAAAGCTCCCTAAACCACCTTTATAAAAAATAATATAGACACCGCTCAGTTTGCCTGTAATTGTCATTTTCTTCAAGCATATCATTATTTATTCATTTCAAGCCGCCACGGATCACATGATCAGGACGCTTCACTGCGAGCAGGAAAAACACCCTGGTTGAACTCCAGATGATGAGAAAAGACGAGAAGAAAAGGGAGGAGACAATAACGAGATGGGGAACGAGGGAGCAGCGAGGGAGGGAGGAGAACTATCTTGGTCAATGTGCTCTGCTCCTTTAATCTCATTAAGCTTCAAAAGGAAACAATTAACTTCTCCATGTTAAATAAATGTGCCCTACTCTACTATCACTATTCATCTTGCTCTCCGATCCACTGAGGCTCTATTTGTTCATTTCCAGCGGGTTTCTTTTTTTAAGTAATCTGTTTCATATTACTAATTGGATTATTGTACACAACATCGCTCCCCAAAATGGAATCTCATTACTGTCAGTTAACTGGTGACTAAATCGGATTATTTGGATTCAGCTAGTCCATCCAAAAGGGCTGAAGAGAAACAATTAGAATCATCAGGAAAAACACGCCTCATTGCTTTGCACTTACGCTGTGGATTTATAGTCAAAACACACCGGTAGTCACGTTCACAAGTGTGTAAAATCATACACCGTATGTGAATGGACATAACCATGGTGATGTCATACATCACTTTGTGGACTACAGGTTTGAAGCTTCAAGTTCAGCATTTTTCCTGTTGCCAACTAGAGAATGAGACCATGAACTCATGTTTACAATGTTTACTGAGATAATACATAAAGAGAGAAGTAGGAGCATTTTCTCATAGACTTCTATACAACCAGAGAGGAGTCGCCCCCTGGTGGCCAGCAGAGAGAAGTAGGACCATTTTCTCATAGATTTCTATACAACCAGAGAGGAGTCGCCCCCTGGTGGCCAGCAGAGAGAAGTAGGACCATTTTCTCATAGACTTCTATGCAACCAGAGAGGAGTCGCCCCCTGGTGGCCAGCAGAGAGAAGTAGGACCATTTTCTCATAGACTTCTATGCAACCAGAGAGGAGTCGCCCCCTGGTGGCCAGCAGAGAGAAGTAGGACCATTTTCTCATAGACTTCTATGCAACCAGAGAGGAGTCGCCCCCTGGTGGCCAGCAGAGAGAAGTAGGACCATTTTCTCATAGACTTCTATACAACCAGAGAGGAGTCGCCCCCTGGTGGCCAGCAGAGAGAAGTAGGACCATTTTCTCATAGACTTCTATACAACCAGAGAGGAGTCGCCCCCTGGCGGTCAGCACGGAGAATGACAGTTTAAGGCTAGTTTTCTATGACTACATGCATACATACTAATAAGGTGAGGGAATTGTAGCACCGTTCTCCTGCTATCAGCCACACTTTTAAATACGTGTAGAGACGCCACCAACACAATACTGTCACTCGTAGACTACTTTAGCTGCAGGACACATATTAATGAACTGCGTGTCTCTGCACTTTAATATCAGTTTGAGTGTGGTGTAAAAATAAAAATACTGGAAAGAACTCTGTTGATTCAGTGGGATTTCAGGTCATTGAGGTGGGTGTTGTTGTGGTTATGCTACTACAATAATGTAACTACAATACAGTCCTTTAGCTGGGAGACACACACTAATAAACCAGAAGACTGGGTCTACGAGGTTCAGGGTGTCAGGTGGAGACTTGCCCCTAGCAAGGTGCAGCAGAAACAAACTTTTTCAGGCCATTTCAAGGAGCTTTGCGAAATCTTCTTTTCTTAAAACGAAGACCACATTTCCAGTAGAATCTGCTCACAAGGACACACTCCTTAAAGGTGAGAATATGTGATAATAAAATGGAAGAAATTCACCGACGTTAGCAGTTCACAGGAGGGGTTTTCCCCCTCTTCTCTACTTTTACTGCAACAGGGAGTTAGTATACGTTAAATAGGGCTGCAGCTATCGAATATTTTAGTAATCGAGTACTCTACTGAAAATTACATCGATTAATCGAGTAATCGGATAAAACGTATTTTTGCTTGGTTAAAGAGCAATTATGAATACACAAGAGAAAATAACATATTTCACTTAATAATGAATGACCAATTGGTTTCCTTTTTTAGAATCAACTGTTTTTATTTCTTAAATTCACAAGCAAGTATTTTCTGGTCTTGAAACATTACCAAAGAGGCAACTGCTAACATAAATAAGAATAAATAAAACACAAATAAAAATAAATGAAATTAAATTACTTTCAAGATATCAAAAATAAATAAAATTACATTACTTTCAAGTTATCAAAAACATGACTTAATACAGTAGGTTCATGGCTGTGCATTTATGAATTTACACCAGCTGACTAGGGATAAATATTTTTTTTAAAGATTTTGAGTTTTTGCAGTGTCCACAATTAAGACAACTACTGTATTGGAACACAATCCTTTTAAATTTTAAATCAACCCTCTATGAAATCATGTCGTCACGCTCATAATAAACTAACCACAAACTTGACAGTAGTCAGTCATAATTAACAAAAACCTAGCCCTCTGCAAGGCTGGCGTTTATGTTCGTAAAATACATTCACGTTGATCACACTGATTTGCTACGTTAATATTACCTTGTCTCCGGTCCTCCGCTCGAGTCCGGGTGTTTTCTGCGGAGATGCTGCAACATAGAAGACGTGCTGTTGTGGTATGCAAGGACCGTGTTACAATGAATACACGTCACGGTGTTCTCCTTTCTTTTCAGTCGGAAATGCTCCCACACTTTCGACATTTTCTGTCTTTTATTATCGCCTTTTTCTTCTGTTTCATCGTCGCTATTTCTCCTCGCCTCTGCCATTTTCCCGCTCCCTCAGTCAAACACCTGTACGTCCGCTTCCTCCTCCTCCTCCTTTCTTCTCCGGTCTTCCTTGCGTAGGCGACGTAAGCACGTTGTGCCAAATTGAAAGTAGTCCGTGCGGCCACTTGAACTACAATTAAATTAACGATTCCTCGAGGCAGAAAAAAATCCTCGGACCATTTTTTGTAATCGAGGTACTCGAATTACTCGAGGAATCGTTTCAGCCCTAACGTTAAAGCTGCACTAATCAATATTTGTATATGCTTCAAAAGGAGTTACTAATCAGAAATGGGTCCCTCGTCAGGATGAAACCCTAATGAATTCTCCTCAGCGTCCGGCAGCCGCACACCACCACCACGCAGCTGACAAGATCAAGCTAGAAACTAGCCAGTCGAGCAGATTCAGCCCGTTCAATAAAACCACACAAGAACAGTGGACTTGAATGAATCCTAGTAATCAGTCGGGGGCTGAAGCCTTTCCATAAAGGTCCATTCAAGCAGTTGGAAAGTAAACAAAAACTCATTAAACGTGTATGCAGGTCAGAGACTGTATAACCGTGTCGGTCTGTGTACTAAACGTTTTGAAGCATCTAGTTCTGCATTAGCTGATCTAAATAAAAAAATCATTTTAATCAGCCTCTATTTTCTCTTCTCTATTATGAAAGCGATATTTACAGCTTCAAGTCACTCGTGATGATATTTAGAATAATCCCTTAATGGAACGTCACCACCACCAACTTACTGTGAGTGTTTTGTGTGGAGATCTGCGATTAAATCCTGTATTGTCCCACATCACTATATAACAGCAACAATACACCAGTAACAGTACGACTGTCATTAATAAAGCAGTGCTTCCCCTCTGGTGGATAAGAGTCGACTCTATTGCACACCTTCAAACAGGTATGCTAATGTGGAACCTGTAAGCCGATTTTAATTATTCCTCCTTTTATTTTCTGGTCCAGGGATCCAAATAAAGGTCTTTAAGCAAAGAGCTGAGGACCATTCATTCACAGATTAGAGCTGATAACCTGGGGCTTTGTTGTGAGCTCACAGTTAAATATGGATCATCTACCCTGACTAAAAGAAATGACGTGGTGTCTATTTATGCCTGACCATGTGTCTGACCTGCAGCCGCCAGGCTATCTGGGTCGTCTGCTCACCTCGGGGTGCAGCACATGAACTGTATCTCCGAAACAACGCCGGCTCATTTGCGAATGTTAGAATAACACGGGTGCTGCAGCGGCAGCCTCGCCGGTTCTGAAATGTCAGCGGTACCTGTGAGGCCTGTTCTACCTCTGCAGACATCAGTGCTGTTACAGCAGCCCAGAGTCACAGGAGGGCTCAGTTGTTATTCCACAAATCTCTCTCTTCACAAAGGTGCTAAAACATTTGTATATACGAAGAACATCAAAAACAGAAGAGAAAGGTTGGCAAGTGAGACCAGTAGAGACAGCTTCATACCCGAGGCTGGGGGTGAGTGCACTTAACTAATGGATAGGAAAGAAAAGCAGCAGTGTTTACCTCCAGGACGGAGGGCAACGGGTTCACGGGACCGCAGAATCTACCAGAACATCCGACCCGCTCTATCAGTTGTATAACTACACTTTACATGTATCTAATTCTGATATCTAAATCTTCACATATTCATTAAGGTTTCAGGGTTTCAGCGGTTCTACTGTAATTGAGTAAATAATGAGCCTTTGTTTATTTTCAGAATGTCTTATAGTGTTAATCGTTGGCACAAAACACTGGTTGTTATTAAAAAAGAAAACAGTCATAAGTGAGATATTAAGTCATGAGAAAACAACAATTCTACAGGGTTAATTGTCATTGTGCGTTATTATAATACGGTTGACAATTAGTTGAAACTAATTGCGTTCTGGTGTCACGGTCCCTGATCTACCTCTCTCTTCATTACCGACGGCGTAGTTATTATTTAGAGAAACACAATAATGCCTGCACACCACGATGTATTCATCGAAAACCGCTTCATTCTGCTTGGAACTACATTAGGTCAGCAAAATATTATTCATTTTAACAGATAAACTTTGTAATGAAAAGCATTTTGCCATTGACGATTGATTATAATCATCATGTTCAAACTTAAAGTGACACTAAAACATATTGGTATCGTATTTAGTTAAAGACACGAATAAAAACAACACTTTTGGATTACTTAAGGATAACTACGGTTATGAAGCCAGAAATAAGATGCCAGTATGATTGTTATTGATTGATGATTTGCACCATGCATGGAAACAAAGACGACGATCACTTGTTGAGTTTGCCTGGATATCAGAGAACTCCTGCAGGAGCACGACTCCGATGGAAGAGCAGCATGCAGAGATGTTAGTGAGAATCACTTCAGTTCCACTGAAGGCTGCTGCTGTATCATTAGGAAGCGTGTGACAGGCAGACGGGTTCAAGTCTTACGTGGTGTAAAAGGAAAATATCAGCAAAGAAAGAGATCCTCTCAAGTGGCTCGTTGGCCTGTTGAGACTCAAGTGGAGGGAAAGAGTTCCCCTCAATATTTAACCACTCGAGCGTCGCCGAGTATGCGGGTGCACCTCATTGACCTTCTATGCTTTTCCTTTGACGTGTCAGTCAGGGTTGCTGCATACATGTTTCATATTCCCTGACACATTCAGTGTTGAACTGGGTCACACACACACACAGGAATTATTTATTTATACCGTATGTATATGTATATATATATATATATGTATATATATATATATATAGTCCGTACTTTTCTGTCCACAGGACAGTGAAAATCAAGGCGTGGAAACTCATTTTGCACATTCTCTGCTCGTACATTAAGAGCACTAGTGACATTTGAGGCGACGATAGCGAGCACACCTGAAACAATCCCATGCATCACCTCCCATTTCTTTATGGCACTTAAGAGTACTTGTGGGAAATGGTTTGGTTCTAAGTGAAAAAAAGGTTTAAAGTACGGTCCTTGTGTGGGACACATCAACGACCCAGATACATTATGGATGAGTGTGTGATCATGATCTAAAGAACGTTTCCAGCATGTAAAAAGTGAAACACGTCCTCCAGGCCTGATCCATTTAGAGATTTGGGGCTAGTTTGCTTTCTTTCAAAATAGCGTAAAGAATCTTTTTAAAATACAGATTTAGAAGAGTTAGTGTGAGATAATGCCACATTTACATTTCAGGAAACTTCTAATCCAAAAAGGATTCTTATAAACCTAAGTAAATAACTGGGGAAGATTCATGGTGATATCTGTGGGTTATTTTTTTTACTATAATCACCTGCAGTATCTTGCAAAATGTGTGGAGTATTAAACACATTACTGTAAAGAACGATTTCTCAAAATGACCCAGAAATCTTCACTTCTGTAGCACTTTCATTCACCAAACTTATGTATAATTAATATATATTCTGCAGCTTAAGCTTCAGTCGACAACCTTTTAGGTCAACATTTGTTTGTTTTTAATTTACTGTCTTATCTTATTTATTCTTTATTCTGAGCAGCAGTTCACAAACCAATGGGTAATGTCACCATGACGACATCCACTTTTATAAACAGTCCATAATACTATTACTATAAAAAATATTCAGATACAAATATATCCAAAATTCCCTCTTTAAATACCTTTGATTTCAACTAAATTACTATCAATTATTTATCAAGAATTCTGAATGTTGGCGTTCTCGTATGTTCCGTGTATTTTGATTATTTTTAAAAACCGGGAAGTTTGGTGGTGATGCCTGTTAGTACAAACGTTCACCTTCTTCACCTTAACAGTATGTAAAACAACGAATGTGAGCAGCTGCAGCTGTTTCATAGCCTGTGACTCTCCGTCACATCCATGCTCCCGTCGGAGCGTCTTATTAAGGAGGGTTTGAAAACACGTCCCACCTTGAAATGCGACAGCTCGCTGCTCCCCTCGCTCACAACAACAGCTGCTGTATGAGCGGTTCCATCGCAGCATATGACAGAGCTCTCATCATACGATTGTACAGCAACGTTTCAATTTGTGCAACATAAGAATATGGATTAAAGCTCAAGTGGTAGAAAGCCACAGAAATGCTTGAAATGCTCACATTAATTATAGTATTCACACTTTGAATGCAAGTATTCCCCTGCATTAAAATCTAACCCAGCTCTGGGACAATGCCTTTGCAGATGGAGGATTTCAATCGTATCACTAGAGAATATTCCACTCAAACACACCACGGCTTTGTAATGATCACACATTGTCTCATCCTGACATTTAGCTCCTGTTATCCAGTCCAGCATAATGGTTGTCCCTGCTTTTTCCTGTCTATTTTGATTTCTTCAGCTCTGATGGTCATTTATTATCCTTTCTTTCTGTATTTCGTGGTGAAATTGCTCATAAAACCTCTGTTTTTTTAAGTGAAAACACTTAAAGCCTTATAATGTCATTCTCTCTGCTGGCCACCAGGGGGCGACTCCTCTCTGGTTGTATAGAAGTCTATGAGAAAATGGTCCTACTTCTCTCTGCTGGCCACCAGGGGGCGACTCCTCTCTGGTTGTATAGAAGTCTATGAGAAAATGGTCCTACTTCTCTCTGCTGGCCACCAGGGGGCGACTCCTCTCTGGTTGTATAGAAGTCTATGAGAAAATGGTCCTACTTCTCTCTGCTGGCCACCAGGGGGCGACTCCTCTCTGGTTGTATAGAAGTCTATGAGAAAATGGTCCTACTTCTCTCTGCTGGCCACCAGGGGCGACTCCTCTCTGGTTGTATAGAAGTCTATGAGAAAATGGTCCTACTTCTCTCTGCTGGCCACCAGGGGGCGACTCCTCTCTGGTTGTATAGAAGTCTATGAGAAAATGGTCCTACTTCTCTCTGCTGGCCACCAGGGGGCGACTCCTCTCTGGTTGTATAGAAGTCTATGAGAAAATGGTCCTACTTCTCTCTGCTGGCCACCAGGGGGCGACTCCTCTCTGGTTGTATAGAAGTCTATGAGAAAATGGTCCTACTTCTCTCTGCTGGCCACCAGGGGGTGACTCCTCTCTGGTTGTATAGGAGTCTATGAGAAAATGGTCCTACTTCTCTCTGCTGGCCACCAGGGGGTGACTCCTCTCTGGTTGTATAGAAGTCTATGAGAAAATGGTCCTACTTCTCTGTTGATGTATTATCCATTTAAACATTGTAAACATGAGTTTATGGTCTCAATCGGGGATATAGGATTTTATGGTGTGGTTTATGTCTATTACTGTCATGTTTGTGCTGGTTTATAGTGTCCTCCGGAGACGGGGCTCTGGTCCTGTTATGTAACATCACACCAGGTGGTGTTGCTTGAAAATAGCAGCGCACTCTGCTGGGTCAACTATGTCACTATTTCCGAGTTACTCTAGCAGCCCGTTCTATATATTAGGTTCTTAAATGTTTCCGTATCTGTGTGAATGTGCTGATATCACACATCAGCTGGGTTTTTAAACGTACTAAAGGTGTGAGGGGCTTCTGTTTCAGTGATTTCTGGTATTTACTGACATATTTAATTGCGGCCCTCTGCAGGGATTTCAGGGTCAGCTCCAGAACGGTATCCTGGAGCGAGAAGAGACTCTTGCTCCTGGACACTTCAGCAGGAGGGATGCTTGCCAACAGCGGGGGCTTGAACCCAAGCCCTTAATTACGCTCTCCCCTACTCCGTTTCTCTCTCACCCCTCCTCCCTCGTCCTTCTCTGTACTTATTCAGCTGGCACTCTCACGCACATACAGCTCCAATAAATGTGTACTTTGCAGGTCCCAGATCAGCAGAATCACAGGCAGCCAAAAGCAAGAAGGTCTACGGTGAGCTGGGAATGATCATGCATGAGCAAAACGCTGGAAAAAAGACTGTTTCATCACTAACTCACCCACTACCTTTCCCCTCCACTTGATTCACTTCCTCTCACACCAAGTCTTTTTCTTGCTCTTTTTTCTTTTTCCTGTTTCACATCTCCCTCTGCCTCCGTCTCTTCCTCCCTGGCGCTCCACTTTTGTTTTGAAGTGAAATGAGTGTGTTTGGGAGCTGAATAGAAGAGGTGGAGGATGGGGGGGTTGTGGGAAGACAGCGGCTCCTATATATAGCAGGGAGCGTGGGTAGGTACCGTATTGACGGGAAAGACACCATTTCTATCCAAAGCCGGAGCAAGAGGCATAATGAGCGAGAGAGAGGTGGGAAGAGACAAATGCTGCCTGTGTGTGTGTGTGTGTGTGTGTGTGTAATACATCATCAGAAGAACAAGCACACGTTAGCGTTATAAGTTCAAGTTCATTAACAAGCTGTCTACTTTAGTTAACTGGCAGAGACGTTAAACCAGCATCCATCAACAACATGGCCACCTCGTTTACATACAAACTACTGGATTCAAACAGCCAAACCTTCACTTCATGAGATCACACAGACCTGCATTTACATGTGAACACATCGCCGGTATGGTTATCACCCAGTACTACTTGTTACTGAATAGAGCCTGAATGCATCACAATGTAACTCAACCGTTAGCTGTTATCTCAACTCAACTTTATTCACAGTGTCATATCACAATAGTTCTTTTCAAAGTCAATGCATTTCATGAGATCCCAGCATGACCCGGAGCAAGCGTGCTCTTCACCATGCCGGTTATTGAAATGTGAGGCTGATCCGACGGCGAGCCTGGAGGGCAGCAAGATGAGGACTAGAGGGTGAGCAGCACAAAAACAACCAACTACAGGAACTCAAGTGTGTATTAGAGTATGGCACATGGGTATGACTTATGGTTCTGTCATCATCATAAATGGATTTAACTATATTGACGTTTTAACATATTGATGTTTCGCCTAATGCTTCCCATTATTTCCTTCCCATTCATGAGGTGGTTCATCCCCTAGCTACTTATTTATCCTCATCTCTCAGTCCACTTCCATTCCATGACACTTCATTTATAAGGCAGTGCTAAACGTAACTGAAACGTACTCAGAGTGATGTGAAAGGAATAAAAAACTTTTAAAAATCTGCTAAATCCACGTTTGCTGTGAGAGAGGTAAAACAAAACCAAAAATGCTTTAGAACAAAGTGCACAAAGTGAAGAGATAAATGTGAGGTAACAATAAAGCAAGGGACAAAAACAGTTTTATGGGACTCTGGATGTGTGTGTGTTTATCTCCCTCTGCCAGTTCACCACTTATTGTGGTTTTGTTCTCGGAGGGGAGAGAAAAAACAAGGAGCAGCTCTTAACTTCCTCAGCTTCAACTGCATTCACAAGGTCCAGGAAAATATATATATATATATATATATATATATATATATTAAAACATCCTTAAAACATCCCACTGTGAGGAGATTAACTTCCCACCCTGGGCTTCAGGTTCACCATCAGCAAAAAGAAACAAACAACCAGGAGAGCCGTTTCACTCAAAGTTCAACGTATTTGACGACATTTCTATGGTGGCACGCCTCGTCTCGCCGCTGGACCTCAGCGGGATTCTCAGCCAACCGTCATCAAGACACAACATGAAACCGCCATCATCATCAACAAGCACACACAACACAGTGATTGTGTCCGGAATAGAGATGGGACGATATAGTTCAAAAAGACTCACAATAAGTGGATCGTGTTGCATTTCCAGTGAAAAACGAGCCTGGTTTTAAATCTCTAGGAATGATCACGTCACAAAGGACAGTTCACAAAGAGCAGACGTGGAAAAGAGGCTTCAATCAGCCCACCTAATTAATGAACCCTACAGAAACTAGAGACCAGTCCCAGCAGGTGTCTCCCAGATGAACCCCCGCCCAGTTGGACCAGTTACTTCTACTTCCTCACCTCCAGCCGAGTCTGGTGACTGACCCGCCATGCTGCCTTTCATCGATCGATCACATGCCTCCCACGGGAACTGTCACACTTATTAACTAATCAATATCACTGTTTACCATTAAAACTTATTTCAGAATCAATACTGCATTCCGATTATTGCTATGAGCTAATCCATAGCTCTAATGTTCCAATCAACGGGTGTGTGATGGCTGGAGATGGGGACTGAATCAGAGCAGCGCTGCATTAAATAAATTAAAGGGTGTATCACTCTGTTGAGCAAACGGCCACGGCCAGCCGATCCTTTACATGGGGCCGGTTACGTTCAGTCTGGGGGGGCGCAGGGGGCCAAGATCACATCAGTTAGGCAGCAGACGCGTTTGTCCAAAGCGACTTAAAATAAGTACATTTGTCCGAAGAAAGAAACCACAGCATAACATCTCCAACTGAGTGTAAAGGTAGAGACAAGTGTTAGGTCCTCGTCTGAGTAAAGTAGTAGTAGTCAAACATACCTTAAGAACAACAGTGCTATGATTATATATATTTTGGTAGATGGCAGTGACCCTGCTGTCCTGAGATTAGTCGGGAGTTCGTTCCACCACTGAGGACCAGAACAGAGAAGAGTCTGGACTTTGCTGAGCCACATTTGTTTGATTTTAGCGATGGTGGTACCATCCGGCCAGCTGAAGTAGAGGAGCGAAGTGCTCGCGTCGGGCGTGTGGTTTGACCAGTGTTTGAAGGTAGATGGGTGCCGTTCCATTGATGGTCTTGACGGCCAGTGTCATCGTCTTGAATTGGATGCAACAGGGAGCCAGTGGAGGTCACGGAGGACCCCCAAGATCAGAACACCACTCACAAAGTTCAGCTGGACAGCGATGGGTGTCTCGTAGCAAAACAGGTTTATATCCAACTGGTGTTTATGGCCCGGTATCGGAGGCTTCGGCTGCACCACGTCGTGTTTGGATTGCATGTATTTCCGCAGGGAGGATGCCTTCAAGGACCCGTTACTCTTTTTTGGACCAGTTTTATAGCAGGTAAACTCATAAGAGCCCTTTTCACTCCACCAAGCCCTGGCAGGAATTTACTGAGATATGAGAATGACACTTAAAAGATGCTCCAGAGTCTGACTAAAGAGTCAAAAGTTCTGCACTGAAAGTGTAGCTTTCAGTAAAATCACCCTTAGGAGCAGCTAGAGTGATCACATCATCAACGCAGCGAGCAGCAACTGAAAATCAGACGGCCACCATCAAATCCACATGTCCTCAGAGCACTATTCTGTATGATCTGTGGCAAATCATCCACATCTCATTTTAAAGAAATGAGCAAAACAAGACTCCAATCACATAAAAGTATTGTTTCAAAACAGAAAAGAAAATGCTATGAATCTGTAACGAATGACGGCTTGATTTGTTTAGTTTTCCCTTTCCATTCTGAATTACAAATATTGCTTGTTTTCCTGTTTTTTTCACCCCCAAATCACATTTTTATTGGAAACAAATTATGTTCAGGATGGGTCATGAAAACCTTTTTATGTTTTACAGGAAGAAGAAAGTGTGAGTGATCCAAAAAGCCTTTAAAAACATTTACTTAGCATGCAGCAGGAGACAATATACTCCGATTGACTGATGCTGCTGTTGTTGTTGTCATTGCAACTAAAGATATGGACATTTTCAGAATTATGTCGCCAGCTTAAAGAGCACCTGAACCAGTTTACCTCCCTAACATAATGGTAGAAAAAATTAAAAAACACTTTTACATCATGCATGCATCATCAGGTCTAGTCTGGCTCTGCAGGGAGAGAAATCCTAACAAATTGTATTGGGTTTTATTTGAAGGACATGTGTTCACAGCAATAATAAAATAGATAATTGAGGAGGAATTCAATGGAAACGACAGAGACAGAAGCAACCCTGAGTATGTTGTTCCAAGGGGCAGATCAGGGATTACAGAGCCACGTCAGATCTGAAGTGGACCAGAAATAAAACAGAGGCCTCCTTCAAATGGACTGACAATGTGAACAAACACCCTTTCTGTTGGTCTCCTGTAAGAGGACTGAGTGTGGTTTAAAGAGGACTCCGTGTGAAAACACCCTTAGCTGACAGAAGTGAGCTTCTCTTCAGTGATTTATCAACATCCATCCACAAAGTCTCCCCAAGCTGCTGCAATAAAAACATAATAGCTGCTTCTTAAGACCCTCCTGATAACTGCAGTTACGCTGGCCATGTTCACACAGAGAAGACAAGCTGTCCACCTTACGGTACAAGGACGAAGACATCCTTTTATCTGCCGGTGTCTCCGTGTTCTCGTCCCGGTTAAACAAGGAACATGTTCTTCTTCCCGTCCACTGCTGCAGCCAGTGTTCACTAGAGAAAGAGTCCTCGGCGGGTGTCCGGAGCGAGGTTCACCTGAGGTTAATATAAAGGGAAGCTTCACCCTGGAGGAATCGTCTGCTTCAGAGCTGCATCCCTGCAGGCAACACAGCACCGCCGCCCTTCAGGTGCAGCGTGGTATTTATGGAGCAGACAAACAAAAGCTTGGTCTGGTTCTTCATACCGTCCTTACCATTCAGCCCAGTATACGGTACATAACCTATATGATGTCAGCAGGAACAAGGTTGTCAAGGACGTCTGTAGGTTAATTTACGTCTATATATGAACCACTTGAGCTGCTCAGACAGGACGCATTGCAGCCATCTCAGTGGAGACACGCTAAACACCAGCCGCTACACACACACAGCGGGCTCGGCATCACGGATCTCACGTAGTGTCGCTCCCGAGAGCCAATAAACGAGCAGGCTTGAAAGAAGACAAACGCAATCGGAGGCACTAGAGATCAAATTTAATATATTATATTCAA
The DNA here is from genome assembly GCA_029853015.1 of Chelidonichthys spinosus. Classification (NCBI taxonomy): domain Eukaryota; kingdom Metazoa; phylum Chordata; class Actinopteri; order Perciformes; family Triglidae; genus Chelidonichthys; species Chelidonichthys spinosus. The sequence continues at coordinate 1,476,941 of CM056823.1, forward strand.
TATCAGCTTCATCTGTAACCTTATCAAAATGCAAAAAAGAGAAAATAATTTATATCTCAAAATATTAAAACTGGATATATCCCGTTAAAATGCAGCAGCAGAGCTCGTTGAGTCAGTGGATGTCGGAGTGAAAGGAAAGTGACTGACAGCCCAACTATAAACTCAGCTTTGTAATGCAACAAAAGATGAAAACACTGAGTCTTCATGTTTCGGAGCTCAGCTTCCAGTGATACTGACCTCTGGTGGCGCCTGCTGGTCACTACAACACACCACATCCATACAGCATCGTAGAAAGAGCAGCATCTGGATTTATGACGGTGTGGACAATCATACCGTCTGGATGTCTAAATCCGTGGTACACCGTAACACCGGCAGATCATAGTAACTCACATCTCCGGCTGGCTGACGAGCAGCAAGCAACAGTACTTCAGATACACTCCGAACAAAACACACAGCCACGCACACACTCGCAAAAAAAACAACAAAGTAGGTCTCGGCAGCGCCAGGTCGGAGCAGCAAAGCAAAGCTAATGGATGCAGACAATAGGTGTGTGTGTGTGTATGAGAACGTTTCCATGCATTTCATATGAAGACAGACTGTGTGTGTGTGTGTGTGTGTGTATTGCTAAGGGCCATGTGTGACCCTGACCTCACTTGCGTGACCTCAGCATGTGTGTAGCTACTGTGGCCGCATGGTGCAATGACGTGTGTGTGTGTGTGTGGGTGTGTGTGTGTGAAGACATCAAAGTGCAGAAGCACAGAAGCAGCATCTTTTTAGATGAAAGTTAGCGAGACGTAACCTAATAGGGCTCTTAAAGGAAACCTGTGATCTGAATACTGTGAGTTAATGACTGTTTAAGTATCTTTCCATTCTCATTTTAACATAGAATAACGTCTTAATAGATCTTAATTTACTTAAATAATGTAATAAATTATATTAATAATATAGAATCCGAATGTATTTTATGATCACCTCTATTAATCACCACAGTGTTCTAAGTTCAAGTGAAATCTTTGAAATAATTCACTCACGGTTTATAAACATGACAAAATGAGGTAATAATGACGAGATAGAAGAGAAAACATGACATTTACTTTATGATTTGCCCTTTTGAGTAAAGTCAAGTGTAATAACATTGTGTATTGGCTGATCAGAGTGGACTATAATTCCTGCACTTTCAACTCATTCATCACTGTGATAGTTTCCCTAAATGGTCATTGTTTGCTTCATGCAAAGTCAAATTTAAATTTACCAAATTGTTTTTTTTTTATTACATTTCACTAATCTTTTTATAAATTATTATTATGTCTAACAGGGCGTACCCACCAAACGCGATGAAACTTCATCGCGCGACAAGATTACATGTAAAGTCAATGCAAAGACGCGATTAGACGCTTCATCGCGCCGGGCGACGCGATGGACGCGATAGCGCGGCGCGATGGACGCGAAAAATCGCTTCATCGCGCCATCGCTCGAGATGAAATAATTGAACTTTTGCGGCGAATTCGCGTGAAGACACGCCGCGACAGCCTATCAGCGTTGAGATCGTCACCGACGTGCTGACGTACGGACGTCCTGGTGTTCCCTCGCTTTTTGCCGGCTTGCCGCTCCAGTGAAGAAGATGGAGGAGACACTGATAGTCGCCGTGACCGCTCACCCAGAGCTATATGATAGTTCCTGTCCCCTCTACAGGGACAGGAACAAAAAGGACCGGGCCTGGGTGAGCGTGAGCTAGAGTAGATACAGTGCAGCGATGGTGGTTATCTCAGCCATGATCGACGAGAGAATGAAATGGCGGAAGAAATGTTGTTGTTTGGGCAGGCTCGTCGCGCGACGCGATGCCGCGATGAGGCGTTTTTTGGCATATTGGACCGGCGTCAAAACTGGAGCGTCTAGCGCGACGCGATTTCATTTGTCGCGCGATTAAATCGCGTTCATCGCGTTTGGTGGGTACGCCCTGTAAGAAAGTCCGCTATAAACTAACGACTCAGATAAAAACACAGGACTTTCACGCAGGAGTCAGCTGTTCATGTCTTTCACAAACCATGATCTTTTTTCTGAACTGAAAGATTAATTTTGCAACATCAAGTGTGATACGTGGCCGATACACAACATGTGTAATGTTGTACATATTTTTGGCTGAGAAAAATGGACTTTCAACATTTGCAGAAACATGTTTTTTCCTGTCGACTGGGTTAAAGTCTGACTGGAGTGGGATTAGCTGAATGCGGTCTCTCTTCTCTGCATGGAGGTTTTTCTTCTCCTGCCCCCAGATGCTGCAGAAACACATCTTACAGAGTGACATCAGAGATGAGTGCCGCATACGCAACGTACGTAATTAGACGCTATCAAGGCTAAACAGACTGTCATAAAAGATGTAGATCATTTAGCCTCTCGTTCAGCATGACAGAGAGAGATACAGAGACGGGAAGAGAGAGGCAGGGAAACCCAAAAAAACGAAACAAAAAAAGCTGTGAGTCACGAAAGACTGAGAGAAATAGTCTCCAAAGGCTGTTAAAATAAAACCAGCTCAATGAGTTGATTATATAAATAAGCTCAGAAAAAACACAGAGCGAGGGAGAGGGAGGAAATGAAAGCCCGGAGGGAAGGAGAGAAGACGGGAAGAAAGAAGTGGTAAATTCATTTTGAGGTTTGAAATTAAAACAGCTAAATGATCCGATTATCTAAAACAAACTGAGCGACTTGAGTTGGACACCAGCAAATTCAAAAGGCAGACGTGGGAAAGAGGAGGAGGAAGCAAGAGTCATTCAATTAAAAACAACCAAATGAGCTGATGTTCCTCAACAAGCACAGAGATTTACAATGTTGATGATCGCGGGATCACATCGGACTCTGGTGTGTAGCTGCTAACGAAGTTAGCTTCATCGTTCAAGGTCAACTTTACAGCTAAGTGTTTAAGTCATCTTAGTAGCTAACTAGCATTGGTAGCATGGTAGCGAGCTGTCAATCAGCAGGTAAGCCCCGCCCCCTAAAGCATCCCCTGCTTTCTGGTCTGGTGGACTCTAAATGGACCATAATGTACTAAATGAACATCATGCTGGATTGAAGAAGACTTGAAACTAGAGATTGAGACCATAAACTCATGTTTACAATGTTTACTGAGATAATACATCAAGAGAGAAGTAGGACCATTTTCTCATAGACTTCTATACAACCAGAGAGGAGTCGCCCCCTGGTGGCCAGCAGAGAGAAGTAGGACCATTTTCTCATAGACTTCTATACAACCAGAGAGGAGTCGCCCCCTGGTGGCCAGCAGAGAGAAGTAGGACCATTTTCTCATAGACTTCTATACAACCAGACTTCGCTGGATTTTACACAGTCTTTCTTTGGTGTAAAGCTCATCAAAATATATGCCACACACACACACACACACACCAACTTTCTAAACTGTATCCATTAGCCGAGGGCTTCCGAGTCAATTTGCCGGAGGGTAACAAAACAAAACATAATAGGAGAAAACCCAAAATATTCAAATAGGGTGTGTATCTGAATGTGTAAAATGAAGAATTGAGATGTGTTACGAGTACCACGATCACTGTAGGAAAATACTCTAGCATTCAAGATTTCACTTAAGGAAAATGTATACTACAGGGGTGTGAATCTTTGGCTTCACAGCGATTCAATTCGATTAACGATACAGTAGTTGGCGATTCGATCCAAGGACGATTTTTTTTTTTGTAACGATTCGATTTGATTCTGTAAACCACGATTCGATTCAGTAACTTGTAACCAAAATTCTATATCCATGAAATAAACATGCAATAATGTGAGTGAGACTATCTGTATTCTTCTGAAAGGTGAAAAATAACATATTTATTCTATAACAAAAGTAAACCTGCTGAATATAAAAATGTAATTAAACAATGCTCAGTTATTTTGAACATTATTCAATAGACTACATGCTGGCAGGGGAGAGAGTGTCTTTACAGATTAAAACATTAATCATAAGTAAGAATCACGATTAATCCAATTAAATGCATTTATATCGATTATCGGTCAGAGTCAAAACGATTCATTCTATTTATTTATTTTAGCAGATCGATTTAGTAGAATCTATAGGACTGACAATAGAATCGTTACACATCTAGTATACTGAAAGTATGTGATCATGATATAATTTTCTGTTCTGAATCCCATGTTGCTAAATGAAGACTTCAGGACTTGAAACACTTTGTTGGTATTCAGAAATACCTTGTTTTGCACTTGGCCGTGAAGTCGGGTCCATGTTGCTGACGCTTTCACAGTTTGTGAGACTTTCAGCTGGAAGCTGCAACTTTTCAACTCGCCTCCATTTGGAGAGAGAGAGGGGGGGGGGGGGGTCCTACTCTCTGCTTGCATTTAAAATCACCTTGCACCCAGCGTGGGCGCTAATAATTTGTTAAGGGTAAGAACACCTCGTGTACCTTTGTGGTTCTAAGTGGAGGCACAGATGTGTGTGCCCTCCTCCCCGGCTGGTTTTCCCTGACAGCCAAAAACACCTTTCCTGAATAAAACATCAGGTATAAAGCCTCCGTATATAATCCAATCTGACGGCCGTAGGGCTGGCTGCAGATGGTTGCTGATGGGGGGGTGTATAAAGAATACATGAATGTGATCACGTATTTGTAGTCAATAATTGGACCGTTGGTCAGCAACGCTTCATCACAGAAGCAAGTTCTATGATCCGTGCTCGTTCCCATTTCACGCCACAATTTTATCAGTTATTCATTTATTTGTCATTGTGTGATAACAAACAAGCATCCGCTGATAGTAGTTTCTACGTTTGCCAAACACACCAGCTTCTCCACCTCACCCTAAAAGCTTCTGTGTAATGTTGGAAGTGAAACATACCATTTCAAATAAAGTGACAAAGGCAAAAAATAAATCCATCTTGCTTGTGTAAGCACCCAACTAGACATCAACTCGCTCTACGCTGTGATACAGGAACAACAGCACTCTCTGGGATGTGTAGCCTGTAGCGTATAGCGCACATTTAGCTAATTGTTTGTGAATTTAAAGTCATCAGGAAACATTCAAAAGTCATCTGGAGACGGTGTTTTATACCAACTCATGATGAAAATATAAGATAGCTACAGCTGATAAAATGTGCAACACGTAGCTAGCCGAGCTAACAGATGAAAATGTAAATCTTGACAGGAAGAATAAAGAAAACAATGATTTGAATGCATGTAAAGTCTAAAAGAGCTGCTAGCGTGCAACCAGAGCCGTTTAGAGTGTTTGTGTGCACCCGCAAGAAAAAACCCCACACACCACGAAGTCTGGCACAGGCTAATCTGTTTACATTTTAATTTTCATAAATCACCAAACATTATTACCATGCAAACAAGGCTTAGCAGTGGGTGAGAACAAACAGTAAATGGGATGAGGGGTAAACATGCCTCGGTATTAAAACAGCTATTTCCATCCATCTTGTTCAGGTTTGTCATAATTGGGGTATGAGAGTTATTATGGGATGGGCAGAGGTGTCGAGACGCAGCCTTTCTGGGTGGAAGTAATCTCTCCTGACTTTTGGGAGCCGGTGTGCAGTCAGTGAGGTCAATCACTGTGGACTTGAACTTCCACGGGTTATTTAAATAGGGCAGGCCATCGTTGTGTGAGTGTGGTCTTTTCCTTGACAACTAAAAACACCTGTAATGAATAATACATCATTTAAGCTCCACGACATAATCCCATCTGAAGGTCTCGACCGTGAGCAACACCGCTATTCTCCGGTGATCGACTCGAGGGTTTTAATTGCGAAGTGGACTCTGTGTGAAGGTCCGGGTTCGTCCTGAGGATCTAGAAGATCCACGTCAAAGTCCAAACGCGCCATGAAAGCTCTGATATTTGTGTTTGCATTTTTGTTGATTATTGCGTTTCATCAGAAGATCATATTAAGGGTGTTTAAACGGTTTGTGATATTTCCCCCAAAACATATAGAAAGCATGTGTTATTTTGTGTTCACACCAAACGTAAAGGGAATCTTTGACCACGTGATCATTTGTGTTTATTCACATCACTCAAACCAGACTCCCGGAGAGGAGGTGGGGCTTAGCTTTCATCATCACCACAGCTGGAGGAACCAGAATAAAGTATGGATTCGTGATTTAATATCAATGACCAGATGAAAAGGATGCAGAAATTACATAATGATAGTGATCAGTAAAAAGTGCTGAGTCATGCTTCATCAACACTCCAAATAACGTCAACAATTTGCCTCGCGTTTAGTGTGAACACACCTTTAGAGCTCTAGAGCTTATAGGTGAAATCGTGTCAAGCTAAATGAAAGTCTTGTCATAACCATAACACCCATTACAAACATGTCATTGAGTGTGTGTGTGTGTGTGTGTGTGTGTGTGTGTGTGTGCGCGCTAAAATTACATGAACTCAGCAAGACACTTTTGTCTTGTGTCAAGTCTCCTGGAAATAGCTTGAAGGGTGAGGTGGGGGTTTGGCGGGTGGATGTAGTGAGCGGATGGAGAGACGAGTGACGAGAGAGCAGACAGAGCGAGCATATAAAACACAGAAAACATTCAGAGAGAGAGAGAGAGAGAGAGAGAGAGAAGAAACAGAGCAGAAGACAGAAACAAAAAGACACACACAGAGAGCCGTTGGCCTGTTCTAGTTCTTCTTGTTTTGGAGTGGTTTAATGGCTGCTGCAAAACACAGACTCACACATTCACTCACACACACACACACTCTGGACCAGACAACTCACAGACCATGCATCTTGTGCTGCATTAAAGTGCCGTTGGAAATATTGCTATTACAAATCAAGTGGACACAAGCACCATGTGGTAGTAGCTAAATATACTGCGGCCTGACACGAGGGTAAATTTGAAACTACATCACATGTGTTGTGAAAAAAAAAACAGAAAGATAAAAGTATCTATTTCCTGTGCGAGAATGTACTGGAGTTCAATGGTGAACACTGGTGAGACTGGAAAGAGACAATGCAGTTGACATTTTGAAAACAAATGTTTCAGTGGAAATCCATTCACTTCCACAGAAATTATTATTATTGTTCTAAGTATGTGATCCACTGACACCCAACGAAAGAAGAGCAGGGTAAGACGTGATAAAACAAAATAAAACTTAAAATCCCTGAGTTGAAAGTGGACCCATTGTTCCACCAGTGTGTCTTTTATATTCCGGTTACTGGATAAAACCTCTCTTTATTTGGGTGGTTTTCTATCCACGTACTGACCCACACTGGGTCACATTTAAACCTCTGGGCTATAAATTATATTCAGCCCATATTTCTAGCTATTCAATGTCCTTCAACACACTGAGTAGGTATTTCATAATGTTACAGTGAATGACTGGTGCTGACATTCTTATTGATTTATTTTTTTTTTTAACAAAAGGGTCAAATATCATATCACCATCCAACTCTTTGTATGAGAGCCAAAAAACACCACAGTGGCAGAAAACTGTTGGTTGAAAAGTGAAATTGTTGGATGTCTTCAAAACCAACACTGGAGGCATGCTGATATAAATATGAATGAAATAAAATAGATTTCAACATGCAAGTTGCAGATGGATATGTTGAAGAATAAAAGGAAAAGATGGAAGCATATTCTGTGCACATATTTCTGATCCTTCACCAACCGAAGGCCATAAGTTTTTACCCCAGTTTTTTATCCATCATTAAATTGTTAGATTCAAGGACTCCGTTTTTCCACAACACAATAAACGGCAGATGTGACATTTAGATAGCAGCAAATGTCGAAACCGAACCGACAACTGGCGGTAAATGTCACTCTTCACACACATACAGCGACTTCTAGCTGCCCCGTGGAAACGTAAATGCCCGCTACCTGAAATAAAACGGCAGGAGGCCTGCACTCCCACCACCGACAAGAGTCGCAACTACACAGAAATGTGACTGACCTCTCTCACACCTCCACCCACGGGAAGTTAACTCCACCGGCATTCATCAGAGACCAGTCTGAGGTGTTGGACAGAGCGATAGATAGCTCCATAAAGACGGAGGGATTTGTAGCTCCGACCTGTGTGTTTTGTGTGCATGTGGGTTTGATGAGATGGGGACAAAGTTTATGAACCCAATAAAGTCTTTGGGGATAAAAGTCTGGCACAACACTACGAGGCAAAACAGCAAGAAAGAAAGAAAGAAAGAAAGAGCTATGAGGTTCATTTAAAAGACAGCTGACAGTAAGATGGAGTGTGGAGCGTTGCTGTTTCTACTTTGGTTAAAAGCCTGTTCCTCCATCCGCTGCCTAAAAACCCTTATGTAAGCTCCATCTACTCGCTGTGTGCTTGGGTATTTTCATGCATGCATGTGGATTTTGTGTGTGTGTGTAAAGTATTCATGCTTGTGTGTAATGCAGGTGAAGCTCGAGGGTGTCAACACGCAGGTATGACTGGTATCTGTTGACGCTGATTATCTGGTGGACGTTAGCTTGTCTAGATCATTTTGGAATATTATACAAATTATTTCCGGTAGCTTTGTAATCTATCATGAACTTTCTGAGCAAGAGTATAGTTTTCTCAGACTTCTCCCCAAAAAACCTCCCTTTTAACACGAGAAAGAACCGTTAAAGACAAGGAGATTCAGTGTAATTCCATAATATCCTCAAATAAACTGTTGAGGCTTACAGAATAATATAAGAATGTAGAAAGATGCTTCAGCAACATTGTGACTGCAGCAACTTTTTAAAAAACGTGAATTCCTTTTCATTTTTAAAACTATACATTATGTAAATCTGATGAATGGAAGTCTCCTTTGAAACATTACAGCTCATTAAAAATTTGACCCAAACTACAGAACACTAGAAGAATCCCAGCCTTCAACCAATGTTTGATCATCCTCGACAAAGCAGCTTGAATTTGCTTTTTAAAATGTGTTTTGTGAGCAAAACTCTTTCCCAGGGGTCACTTTGCTTTTCTACTTCTTCCAGTCTGGAAGAACTTAGAGCTCCAACTATCAGTGGCCCGACCGGAGAAAAGAAATAAATTAACCACAAGAGAAAGAGCTTTACACTTCATCTAATTCAACACCGCTGCCCCTATCAATAACTTGTGTGGTTGTAACAAGCCTGCCGAGTGTTGGGAAGCAGTTCCTGTTGCCAGAGCGACAAAACCAGAACCAGCAAGCGACATTATTAGCATCGAAACCAACAACAACCCAGACAGAGCCAGCATTCAGCTTTTCATTAATATTCAGGACGCAGGTGGAGGACAGCAGCCTGGCACTGTGGGGGTGTAACACACACACACGCACACACACACACACACACACACACACAGACAGACACACACACACCTCTCCTTGAACCCTTGTTCTAAGTCCTGCTTCCATCAAAACACCACAGCAGCAACTCATTGTTCTTCCAGCCTCTGCTTCATACAACACTGAATCTCTCTCTCTCTCTCTCTCTCTCTCTCTCTCTCTCTCTCTCTCTCTCTCTCACACCCTCTACCTCTCTCTCCCATAAAAACTGATCCCGACTCGTCAGCTGTGTGACGGCTTTTCTGAGAGTGAAATAAAAATCACTTCAGGGGTGCGTGGGAGGATATTGTTCAAACCCTTCAAACCAGAGGAAAACTTGAACAGTACTGTATTTTACTGGAGAGATTATTGGTGGTAGTATATACAGTAGTAATAGTACATAGTTTGGCCATCAGAGAGAACATCATGTTGTTTTTTTATCCCGATGCACAATGAAACCGTTAATAGTCCTGACACCAAACAGGGCGCCAAACAGAGGTACGACAAATATAAATAACAGTCAATATTGCAACAAATGTCCGGCTGCAGGCATTAAAAAGCTGTCATCCTAACTAATAGCCGTTTCCGCCATTAACCTCTGACGCTGTCTTTCTCCTCCGCCCAGCTGTACGTGATCCAACCTTCATCCCATCACTTCCTGCTCCTCTGTCATTTCCTTCCCCTCTCACCCCTCCTTCCCCCTGGACAGCAAAAGCTCTTCAGTCTCCCTGAAGGTCTACTGTCAAATACCCGCTTACCTCGGCACTCTGGGCTGGTGTGTGTGTGTGTGTGTGTGTGTGTGTGTGTGTGTGTGTGTGTGTGTATCCCAGCACACCACTGCGTCTCTGGGATTTGGCAGTTTTACCCAACTCTGTCTTTTGGGAAACACACACTGGGATGAGAGGGCGTGCAGAGGGTTTACTGTATAGGGGGATCTGTGCATGTTTGTATGTGTGTGTGTGTGTGTGTGTGTGTGTGTGTGTGTGTGTGTCTCAGCATGGGGAACCCCCAGAGATTTCACAGCTCAAATCGAACACAGCAGGAGTTTTAAAAGTTTGCTAAGAAGTACCATCACTCATGTACATGAAAGGTCATGAAACAGTACAAGCACCATGAAAACTATATACAGTATATATATATATATATATATATATATATATAATAATTAAATTTTGATTGAAGAATTGATTTCAGGTTATTTCAAAGAACAAAAATATAGAAAAAAGAATAAAAATCACCAAAACAATAAGTGTGCCAAGAAAGGTATAGGTTGTGGCAGTTTCACAGTTTCTTCTGCTGCTGTAGAGACGGAGGGACCTCCATCATCATAGGTGATGAATGATAAAAAGGTCTAAATCGGCTCATATCAGCAAACAGATGCAATGCATAGGGGACAAGCCCTCGGCCTTGAGTGTGTGTGAGTGTGTGTGTGAGTGTGTGTGAGTGTGTGTGTGCGTGAGCAGCACGTGTACTGTAAATCAGTGATAATAATTGTGGGAAAAGTGTTCCATCTAGATTTACTTCACAATCCTTGACCCTCATCATTACATGCCGGACCAAACACATCAATCACCTTAATTACATTTAGTGGATATTAAGATGAATGGGGGGACAGTACGTTGTTAAAATATGTATTGATTTTGATTTAATTGTAAAATTAGATCACTTACTCACACATTGTCTAATCGTGTGGTGAGTGTCTGGTCCCAAAGCTGCAACACGTGGTCTACGAGCCCAGACCCTCTCTGATGGACCCAGCAGGCCTCCCTGGGCCAGAACCCCCCCTCTCTCTCCTTGCATCGTGTTATACCCTTTCACCTTCAAGTGCCCAGCAAGTAGAGAGCACACTGCAAACTATACTTGGCAGCTTAATTATATTTTGCCTACAGCCCCAGAAAACAAACCACCAACCCCGAGTTGGAACACCACCTTCCCCCGGGTGTGTTGATTTAAACCTTCAACACACTTTTCATGTACTGTAGGCTCGACTCAAGTTTGTAGTCTCACTGTATATAAATTGAAAATACAGAGACGGCATCTTAAAATGATTAAATTGAACTTTGGAAAATGCTCCCTCTGGACTGGTCTTGTTGCTTTGAATCAAAGCAGCAGCTTGTACAGCGCAGGTGTTGTGGTCATTAAAGAGAAATATTAAACGGCAAATTTTCACTAATGTTTAAACAGTATAGGGCGAACGATTTGAACTATATTTGGAGAAGGGTCTTACTTGTTTTTTTAAACGACGTACTGGAGTAAAGGGATTTGACTGAGTTGACTTTATATATATGTATTTTTAGTTTTCTCGGCCTCTCAGTTGTACTTCATTGGTCCTTTTCCCTGTTGGAGGGAAACACCCAGTGTGCACTGCAAATTCAGCACCCTGACTCACATTCAGATGCACCCAGTAGCTAGCGAGTTTTAGCCTTTATAGTTGGCTAATCAAAGCTGCCGAGCGCTCTGCTGTCGGCCATGGAGCTGCTCCGCTGCAGCAGGATAAGACGGCCAGCGTAACGAGGCCTTCAGGGCTGTGATGCTTTTAGAAACTAGGTTGAGAGAGTTACTCATAATTTGGCCTTTGGAGCACTGAATTATGAAGTTTGGTAGCTCGTTTAACCTGGCGCCAGACAAAACTGCAACGAAGGGGTCCGTGTGAGCTCACCACTGACGATGGCGTGCTTTGGCTTGTTTTAACGTCGTCGGGCTAAACGAGGCGTTGAACTGCTGTTGAGTGCAACGTTTTTCACTTGATAGTATTTGGTGCAAAGATGTAGAGAGAGGGGGGGGGGGGGTAAGGGCTCATACTGAGTCAGAGTTTTGCCCTGGGGGGCCACAACAGAACACACCAGGCCCAGCTTTCAGTGTCTCCGTTTCATGCTGGCATTAAAAAGCAACCAAACAAAAATAGATAGCATGCTAGCACGCTAACATGAAACGACCAGCCAGAGGAAAACGTGGATTAGCATGCTACCCATTAGCTATTCATACCTGAAACAGTAGACTGCTTAAAAATAGGTCAGATGGTGGTTAAAACACGGCTCCATGGCCCGAGGTGGTTCAGAGCAGACAAAGATGAGAGGACATGGGGATCCAGCATGGTGCCACCATGCTTTTAAATAGTCACGAGTGATGAAGAAAAAGAAGTGATGCATGGATGGTGGGAAGGCACACATTCAGGATGCAAAAATAAAAATGTGTCAGCATTTCCATAGTAGCTGTCAGGCAAAAAAGAGTCCTAAAAGCCAACCATATCTTTGAGAAAAGAGTATTTCTGCAGAAACACGCCGTGGCTGCCAATAAATGTATTTATAATGGTTAACGTTAAGGAGTTATTGGGCCACTTTTAAGGTAATTTAGCTCTGACTTTATATTTTAGAGTTGTATGGCATGGGAAATGTAACATTTGTGCAAGAAGGCAGGTGCCTCTAAATTAAAAGTTAGCCCTTGGGCTTTATGCTCATTGTTCTAGCTGATTCATTCCACTGTTGTCTGAACCACAGTCTGGGTTGTATGCACTTTCATTCATACACATAATATGGGGTATTGTGAAACACAGCTAGGATATTTTCCCCTCCATTTCCGATCCAACAGCACCCAGAAGTCGACGGAGGAACCTCAACACTGATAAGCTTCTTGCGACAGAAAATATTTCCCCTCAAGTTGAAATATTCCAACGTGAGAAATGTGCGTTTTTTCATATCTTTGCATTGATGTTGTTGGAATGAACTTCGGGAAACAAATATAATTCAAACAGGAAAAAAATCAGTACTATTGCACCCTTAAATTAGTATTTTGATGTATTTATTTTTTCTAGAAATGTGTTTTCTAATGTTGTGATCTCACCGTCCTCTCTTTGGCCTACCCGCATAAACTGATGCTTTTGACACATTGATGAACAATAAAGTTTTCTGAATCACAATGTCACGATCAGATGAGTGCACGCGGAGATAACGCCCGGCAGCACTCGGTGAAATGAAACGAAGATATGGACGGACTTCTAGAAGCGATGCTGTCATTCAACATATTTATTGGTAAAGTTTTTGGAACGCCCTCTAGTGGACAGGAAGTAAAACAACCACATTGCCAATAATGGCATTGGCAACTTATAAGCCTGTTTAGTGTACTGAATAATAATAGGCTGAATTTGAGCATTACATATTCAAATATAATTTGAATATTGAAAAAAATCTGGAATGGAATTCTGATAGTATTATAGAGGAACATTGACAGCTCTACTTTGCATTGACGGTGCGATACGTTTGCTTTGTGTGTTGTTACGTTTGTGTGAACACACCAGGCAGGTGTAGTCCACGGCTGATGAGTCATTATTTATTCTAAAATAAAAAATCTCTGCAGAGAAGCTGGTAAAAAAAAAAAAAAAAAACGTTGAGCGAGCAATGCAGGAGGAAAATATAGATAGAAGTAGATGTTTATCTGCCTTCATATCTCATCCCCCAACACACACACACACACACACACACACAGCCTCAGTGAAGTTGCCGTCTCAGCACAGTTCTCCGTCAGCCTTTGGTTGTCAGAAAGATGATGAGGTCAGAGTTTTGGGGGCGGAGTTTGATCCTGATTGACAAAGACAGGCCTGACATAATCTCTACCAGTCAACCAGCCTCCCACTAGGCCCTGTGTGTGTGTACGTGTGTGTGTGTTTGCGTGTGTGCTGCTCAGCGTGTCCAGAACATATCATAGCACAAAAGGGGTGAAACTGACAGAACTCGGAGCAATGTTTTTTTTTGACATATATCTCTTTATATACGAGTGTGTGCGTTTGTGTGTGTTTTTGGGAGATGGAGTAAAAGTGACATGGACGAGAGACAGATATATTTGGACATGAGACTGTGTCAATCTTTTGGTGAAATCCCATCTTCCCTCAGGATTTCCGCTGCCTCTCTCTGTCAGCACAGAACACACTCACCAGATATTGGCCCTGTCCAAACACTTCAACGGACAAACATGTCGAGTGTCTGTTTGTTTCTCCCGGCGAAGGCTGAACCGCAATACGTTGCACTCTTCAATTAAAAAAGTGCTAACTTTTGCATTTTCCACTTCAGAATGAGATCACAACCATGCTCATGCTGATACAGTTGCATGATTAGAGCAAACAACTAAGACCACTGAGAAGCCTCTATCTGCACCGCAGGCTGCTGGGAAAATCACTTCTCGCATGTTAAAGCCAAAGATGACAGAGGAGGGGGTGGGCTGGCCCGAGGCAAGTAGGCTTATGAGAAATGTCTCCAATCATCTCCACTCCTGGCTCATTTGTCCACAGTAATTACAGAAACACTCATTTTGAGAATTGATTCATTTAATTGTTGTACCTGTCAGAATGCAACACATGTCGGTTGGTTGACTTGCTGGTGGCACTAGAGGAAAAGCAAGTAGATCACTGAAGTCAATAGGATTCATCCTCATATCAACGACTACTAATTTTCATGGAAAGCCATCAGAATTTCTGTCACGTGGCCGATCGCCGCAAGCAGCAGTCTATCTGAAGCCATTTCTCTGCTGCTAAACATGTGATCGCCTCTCTCACTCTCTGTCAGACACCACTGACACGTGTGGAATAAGTACCTACAACACAAACAGCAGCAAAGTAGTCTACAAGGCTAGGGAAGAAAAAAACACCAGATTGAGAGCTCCGTACTGGCTGACCGGACAGGACACGCCACAGAGGGTCCGGTGTGTGTTTGTGTGGTGTATAAAGGCTGACACAGAACTGCATTATTCACTGCATGGAGATCAGTTTGACCTCCAGGTCGACCTGTTTCTTTTTTCCAGATCTAACATCCTCTGGGACCACACACACACACAAAAATACACTCGGCTCATTGGTTCGACACAGATGTCGTCCCGTGTAAATGTGTGTGTGTGTGTCGGGGTTGGTTCATTGAAAGCTAATACAGAAGCTGTGTGGTCTAAGCGGATCAATATTGTTATTCAAACAAGCTGGAGGAGAAAAGAAAGCAGTTGCTCCCTTTCTTCCATTAACCATCTCTCTCTTTATCCTTCAATCCTCCCCTCCTCACTCTTCCTCTTCCCACCTCTTCTGTCTTCATTCCCTCTGTGCATCCATCTCTCCAGCTTCCTCCTCTTCCATACATCCTCCTGCCACTTTCTTCCACATCCATTCCCTTTTCCAATCCTTCCCCTATCTCTCCAGCCTCCTACCTTCCTTCCATCCTTTCCTCCCTCCACTCCACTCCCTCCTCCATGAGTCTCGGGGAAAAATATTTAGATCACAAATAAATACCTTTGAAATTGAACTCATGATGTACACATAACTTTACTGCTGAGGACGAGGCCCGTAACATCTATGATGTGCCTGGTAAAGTCAGAAAAGCCAAACCAATAGAGGTGAGAAAAGAAACGTGCCTCTTGATGCAAGTCAATGTTGCCTTTCATATTACAGGACGCTCTCCATCAGATATCGACGTGTCTTGGTTTGCTGTTATTTATGGAATGCCATATGAATCGTGACTCACCTGCTTTTAACGCTGCCAGACTTTCACATTAATGAAGTTTACTCGTGACCTTTTCAGTAATAAGCTTCATGAGCACATGTTGATTTCATGAAAATAATTCAGTACAACTCAATTATTCTGCATCTCATAAATATGGAAAACTTTAAACAGAACTAAATCCACAATAAAAGTACCTATTGCCAAATATTACAAATGTAATTGTGGCTCCAGGTTATATGATCAATAATACAGAAAAAAGTTTGTCAGTTATGGTTTTCTTGTTAATTATTTTTTTGTTATTAGAAGAGGCTTAAAGGTCAAGCCAAAAAAGACGATCTATAGTGGGGTAGATCCCATTTCCACTCCTCGCCACTAGATGGCGACGACGAACGGTAAATGGCAGAAAAAGTTTCCGTTCTGTATGGGTGTTATGGCGACCTCTATAACTAACTTAACATAACACCCTGTACCTGATATAAATGGCATTCTTATACATTTTAAAAGTCATCCGCAAGTTTTAAGTGCGTGGAATCAAACAGATAACTAAACTGTAATTATTGGTCATTGATTGAAGATCCAAAAACTACATGTAACTTCAGTTCTAATGCCACACCCACATTTTTGCCACACCTTTTAGTCTTCCGCTCCGACCGTTGCTGACTTAAGTGACATCTATTTATTTGATTTTGCACAGCTTCCCCTGGAAGCCACAAAAGGCTTCATACGTGTTTGTTTGTTTGCATTCATGCAGTTGTGCCCCCCCGACAACTATAATCAGACGTTGATGCGTGACATCGGATCAGGCAAAGCCTGTGAAGAAGGAAGTTAATGACTTTAAGAACAGCTGTGCAGGCCGGTGGCTAAAAGTCAGGTGACTGGATAAGAAGGGGACAGATCCAACTAGATCCTAAAGTACCTAAAGACACAATGGATGGACCTGCTTTTAGACTCCTTCAGCCACTCAAAGCACGTTACACCAGGGACGATATGGAGTCTCACAAAAAAAAAAAAACACTCACAATAATCTGATCGGGATAATCATGAATATCTTCACTCATCATGGTAGAGAAGTGGAAAATAGAGCCTGATTATTTTTATTTTTACACATACCAAAATACCTCATGGTGCATATAATGACTAATCACCTCAGGTGTAACTAATAACATTAATGGTGGCTCTGGTTTCAGAGTCCTGGTAGCTGTTCCAGGGTCCTGGTAGCCGCTCCAGGGTCCTGGTAGCCGCTCCAGGGTCCTGGTAGCCTGCTGTGTGTCACGTGCCCTTCTACAGTACATGGGACAGAGCTAATGTTTCCTACTATGACTATTATTTAACACTAAATAAGCAAATGGCAGCATCCCGAGTGTGAAAACGGTGTGAGAAGACTTAACATTAACTTTAACAGCTGTTTAGTTTGAAAATGGGTCACTTTACATTCGCCAACGGAACAACCGGAAACTCATAACGAAGCACCCACAGAGCAGGTGTTACTGCTACGCCTCACCTGCAGTACATTAAAGCTCTGAAGATCCCATTTGGAGTCTGGCCTTTGTTATAATGTGTCTGTATGAGCTATTAATGGCTGTTTAGTGACGAGTCGTGACATTTCTATTGCAACCTCAAAGCATTTAGTCATAACTTCCTGCCACCCCCGCTCTAAAAAAATCCTCCCTCGCATCCCTCGATCAGAACCATAAAAACAGGTGGTTGAGGCCGACTCATAAGACAATTAAAACGGGATGTCTTGGTTTCTGAGCTCACGCTTCCAGCAGCATCTGCTGACACATCGTTTTCTATTAGTGTTCTTCTTTTTTTTTACTTTTGTGCAAAATGGCAAATGTCTTGACAGTAAGCCTAGCAGCAGGTCATAGTTTGACGTACCACGTTTCCTGGGTGAAAAACTACAGTATAGACCCAGATTTTTTTTAAAGCCTGGTCTCAATTCCCAGGGTCGCAAATACTGACGTATGGGCAGCGACCCTGAATGCACCCTTTAGGTGTGTAAGAGTAACAGACGTATTAAGAGCGAGAAGTAGGCCAAGTAGTGGACGGGTCAAACCAACTGGGAAACCAAAGGTTGAGGGATTTTTGAGTCACGTGACGTTACTTCCTTAAATTACGTCACGATTCTTATCTTCACCCAAACCATGAGGTTTTTATAACCCTAACCAAGTAGTTAAAACCCGGCAGCAACCGTTTCATAATGTTAACCGTGCAAATGTTTCACGTTAACCCGGGGTGGAGAAAACGGCCAAAAGTTAAACCTGATCCTGTCTGCCATTCCAACGATGCAGACCTTCTTACAATTGCAGGTTATGTCATGAACGAATCTTTGTCTGGCAGGTCCACAGGTGGACATAAAGACACAAAGAATACACCATAGTATAACCTTTCCCCCCCCATTCATAGTTCATAACTCAGAAAAAAGCAGCCTTGTAATAAGATGAAACCATCTATGCTTTCTGCCTGAGAGGATGTGAGTTCACCGCCAGGCTGTGATGACTTCATCAGGCCGAGATAATGTTTCCCCTTGTTTTATCTTTAAGGTCTTCTAACAGCTCGCTGGTGGGGAAATGTGGGAAATTCCAGCTCATTTAGCCTTATCAGTCACCTTCTCCAAATTAGAAAAAGTTTGGTTGATTCTGAAACTCGTGTTTTGATTCTGCGAGCACATTATTGAACCCCATTTAAACTCCTACGGGTTTGTGAACACTTTTCATATCAGTGTTTCCAGCTAGAATACAAAGTAAGTGTTTTTCTTATAAAACGTTATTCTTAAGAGCCTCCCAACCGTGGTATTCAGGCCGTTACGGTTAGTTCATCATGGTGACTTTCCATTTTCAGGATAATCACAAATATCGTCACAAGTGACTTGAAAAAGCCTAGCTCACTATGATGGAAGAGAAATATCGACTGATACAGGACACCATTTCTTTTCTTCAAGTGATTTATTCCAGGACCTTATGATTGGTGATCTTATTTAAGATTATTTGATTGATTTTCACGAAAAAGGATATCCATATCCATAAAAACAAAAATGCATCTTATATGTGACGCAATATACATATTTGTTTCTTAACAAAAATGTAAAGTATGCTTATATTCCACTATGTTGAAGTGCCCTTTTGGCACATTTTAATGATTATCTGGTTAACATTTTACAACTACTCAGGAAAAGATCATGGTTACGTACCGTACATACCAGGTGTAAATTAATTTGTCAACTTACAAAAGCAACAATTATGCTTGATATTCTGTTTTACAATATGCCGCCATTTATTTGAGACATGTAGCGTCCCACAGTCACCTGCGAGATTGCAGAAGGAGAAGTTAGGGAGGTTTAGTGCTGTGATGTGACCGGAGCTGATAGGGATCCATTAGTGAGGACGTCATGAGGTCTGGAGGAGAGTCGCCCACAGACGCACAGCAGTCAACGCTACTCATCGTCACACGATAAAAATAAACAACGCATCACTCTGGAGAGGGATGGCAAGAACTTGAGAAAGAGGATAACAGCACTGCAAAGGTCAGAGGTCCAGTCTCCCATACTCAGCAAGGTCATGGAGTTGTGTGGTTCCCACAGACACACTGGCTGGTCGGATACAAGCTTCTAGCAAAAGGAGGAAAAACATGTCATCCTAGTGATGTTAACGCTGTGGTGGAGGAGAGGAGATAAAATAGTCCTTTTTTTACATGATTGTCATAGGAAAGCAGTCACATAAAGGTATGACAGCATAAGAAAGAAAACCATAAGGAGATGATCAATGTAAGACGTCTCTATTCATGACAACATTGAAAATCCTGCAGATGGGATCCAAACCTAAATTCATAATTTCTATTGTTATTGGTCATTTTTAAAGCTGATTTGCCGATAGTCTATATTTTAAATTAAGACTTCAGGGAACTATTTTATGTATGCATTTGTGTGTTCAGTTTCATAATAACGCTGCTAGCTCCCTGCACTTTTTGTGAATTAAACATATGCTTTAAGTAATTTCAACAAAGGTTTGTGTGTTCTGACACTTTTTTTTACTGCAGACATACTTCAACTTCACTTTATTTATAGAGCACCTTTCATACATGAACATGTAACACAAAGTGCTTTACACATCATAAAGAAAAGAAAAAACAATTACAAATAAAGCCCCTCCCTCCCACCCTCCATACTACACACACACACAAACACACACACCTACACACTCTCACTACTGACAATAGGGAGACATGGCATGACACTGATGATTGAGGAAACGCTATCTTTGGGGCCATCCACACTGGGAGGAGTCGCAGGCTGTGCCACAGGGGGCACCAGTGCCCAGGCCCCCGACACCGACAGACAACAGTCAGCCGGGCCGAAGGGACCCAGGGACAGCACCCCCAGCAGCAGCCCAGACACAGCTCCCAGTGTGGAAGACCCCCCTGAGGAAACACTGGAGTTAAAGCTAAAAACTAAAACACATGAAAAAATAAGTGACCAGCTTAATAAAAGATAATAAAGATAGTAACATAAAACAATACCAATGATAAGTAAAACAACTAAAATTATTTAAGATCAATATCATCTAAAAACAAGATAAAAGCAAAAATATAAAATAAGATAAAATCACATAAGAACGTTAAAGAATTTAAAATACTAGTTAAAAGCCTGATTAAAAAGGTGTGTCTTTAACCTTCCTTTAAAAATATCAACTGTCTCTGCGGTCCTGAGGCTCTCTGGCAGGCTGTTCCACAGGTGGGGGCCATAGTAGCTAAATGCCGCCTCACCATGGGTTTTAGTACATGAGTAATAATCAGAATCGCCCTGAAAAAGCTATATCGGTCAACCATTTTAAAGATAGGAAAATATCTTTTAGACGAGGGAATTATTTTTTGCATTGCATGGCCTGTAGCAGTGATATAATTTGGGATTTGTGGTGCTTCAGGGGGAAACGAAAAATCCACGGATCTCATCAAATATCTATATTGCCTGGAGCTCATTGGTCAACACCTCGGGTTCTCGCTGTTTAAACTAGACGCAGCCTGCAGAACTCCTCCGATTACTTTACGTCTGTTCATCAAGAACAATATTTCCAAAGCTGAAGGCAAAACGTCACTTTGCAGAAAAGCCGAGATGATTACTCAGCTGGCATGAAAACACACAGTCAGTCTTTTACACACACAAGCAAACGACACACTAACACAACATAAAGGCAGATGGACTGACACCACTACAGTGTGTACACTGCAGGTAAAGATATGTTTTTGTGGTCAAGTCTCGTCACTGGCCCTACAACAGGTGCTGATTGACATTTACGATGCTTCTCCGCGTGACACAGCTTCTGTTTGTCAACCCTCAGTCTGGTGGTGAATATTAAATGATACGTGGCTGGCGGAGCAGAGGGGAGCAGCTCTCAAACATGCCCTCTGCAACTGTCACACAATGCTTGAAAAATTACACGGTTCAACAGAGCGTTTGTGACCCTAATTATAGAGGAGCAGTGATGTACGTGTTGTTTGGGAAGTCTTTCAAACTTTGTGAAAAACAGAGAAGCCTGCAGTCATTAGACGGAGGCCGACTTTGCCGGAGGAATGACGGAATGACCTCCGCTCGGTGAAACAATGAAAATCGACGATCTTTCTCCATGATTAGAATCACGGCTATAAAACAAATGTCGGGATTCAAAGCCTGGGACACGGCGAGGGTCACAGGAGAGTTTGAGTCGCCAAATCTTTCATTAAAGATGATATCTGCAGTACACTTTTTAACCACACGGGAGAGCCTGAATGTTTGTTTTGATCAGATTTGTATCTGATCACTGTAGCCTTTATTGAACATTGAATATAATATGATTAAAAAAACTGAAGGGAATATTGAATTTTGGTTTCATATAGGACACAGACAGGGGTCTCGTAGGTGAAAGTCCTATGTTTGTTACCCCTTCCCTATGCAGACTTCCTGACTATAGAATCATATATGTGATGTATCAAAAACAAAACGTTATCCAGGAGAGAATATGTTTCCCTGGAAATATAACCGACAAGGCAACCTCGTTGTGTAGGAATGTACTTTTTAGAAAGCCAGACTGAATCCAATCAAATTCACTGTAACTGTTTTTATTCAAATCGGAGGAATAATCAAAACCCTGTGTCTTATTTCAAGCTACTTCATCTCTTAAAATGTTATTTTCTCAAAAAAATAGGGAGAAAAACAAGAATAAGAAAAAAACAAAGGCAGAACGGGACAGATTGCTTCACTTCACCAAAGAAACTACATTAGATTACAACAATCGATTTAATACGCTGTGTCAGTGGCAGAAGAAAAATAGGGTTTTCTTTCCTGCAGTTTGCTGCCTTGTCTTCCTGGTCTCTGGGCTTTTGGGATTTCCACAGCATGCCAACGACATAAGCAGCTTTCACGCCTACAGTCGTCCCTAAAACATCTTAGCTTGATATTTAAACATAACCATAGTTACAGCTGATTTGATAACCCGTCTGTGTTGGTTCTTAAAACGCAATATTACATTTCACAATAATCTGTCTTTCCACCAAAACCCTGCGGTAAAATATGCCAAAACTCCTATTACCTTCAATGACGTGCCGGTTACCATGGAAACGCACTCCGAGCCACAATGTGCTCGAGTGTTCTCAAACTCTGTCATTCTTCCCTGTGGAGGAAGACGAGGTTTCACGCACCAAATAGTAAAAGTTGAGGAAAAAATAGGGCAATAAACTTGTAAAATTTATTTATAAACTTTATTTCTTTAAAAGTTTTACTGACTGAAGATCCATAAACAATAAGATGATGTAACTAGACATGTCTCAAAACACACATTAAATCTCAATCATGTTAACTTAACCACTTTTTATTACTTTGAAGCATTTTGAAATTTGAAAACCCGATATGAGTTCTACTACATAATTATGTTGTCATCCTGTTTGACACTGAATTTTGAATTACAGGCTAATATCATTCTAATTTATTCATCCAGCCTAATGATCCCACCATCAGCCACCATTAATTTAAATTGGCTATTGATGCGTTTGTATAACACCACAGTAAAGCTATGAACATCTTAAATCATCTCGACACACCAGTCAGTCATAAATTGCTGTGAAGTTTTTCATGTCAAAGCGTTTCTTCTTTGTTTCAGTTCAGCCCTTGGGTTACACGCCGTTAATATTACAGACTCTCCTTCATGGATCCCTGAAAGCAGGATAAACGGGTCTGATAACCTAAAACCAAACTCTCGTGGACCTCCAGGAGCACCCGGTCCTTTGCAGATAGACCCAGACCTGGCTTCCTTGAGCTCTGGTGGGAGGTGGAGAGCTCCACCCCCCCCATCAGCAGCAGCAGCAGCAGCAGCTCCACCTCCATCCGGAGCAGAGCCTCGCCTCACTGCTATAACGCTGGGGGCTAACACCAAAACACCACGCTGCTGGAGGATTACAGGATTATTACGGGGCCTGCTGGAGGCACAGGAGAACCAGAACCAGGACTGCAGGGACAAGACTGTCAGACCCTGCTGCAGTAAAGTAAGAGGTTTTCTAAAGAGACTCTGGTGATTGAAAACATAATCACTTCTGTCCACAGGGGCCGCCAAAAGCTTCTCATAGTAAGTCATTTAGTCAACTCAAGTCACCATTAAAAGCCCCGACATCCAGAATTAAACCATTTAAACCTAAAGCTGACAAACTTATGTTAATTACACTTTTCTCTAGTTAATTAGATAACTCATTTGAGATTTTACAGTGCTAGTTGATAACTACTTTGCTTGATTCGTTGGCACAAATCAGATTTTTAATGTATGTTGTTTGCTATTTAAGGCCTTTACAACTTTACAACGTTATTTAGACCAAAAGTTCCCTTTGTCATTGAGAACTGATGACAATTTAAAGTATGTAGAGATGCGGGGTTTGAGTAGCAGAAACAAACCTGCAACTTCTGTTCTGCACTTATAAAGAGTGTGAAGAGAGTCCGGACCTGTGATTTGTGTTTTCTTCACACATTTGTCTCTTTCTGCTGTCGAGACGGGAGGAAATTACAACTTAACCACACTCTCAAACATAAAAAAGGTGTCAGCCACACTTATGCAAACTCTCCGTTTCCAGGATGAAGGCAGTTTGGTGGCGTCTGCTGTCCGGTCACGTAACGCACAGACCCTCCATCAACCACACTGTATATCAAACAGGTGTATTGATCTGTACTGACAGCTCGAATTAACACAATCACTGACCCAGAGAGTTTTCTACCTCTCATGCATTTCTGGGTCTCCTTTTTCTTTTCGGTTTCTTTCTTTTCCCCTTTCTGTATCTAAAACGTAAGCGGTCCTGGGGTTGTTTTCTTTTTTTAAATCTGTTTTATAACCAACTGATGTGGAAAACAGTATCGTGAGGAGATTTTCTTTATGCTCTCTGTTATGTTGATTCACTTGAGTTCAAACTCATCTGCCCCCCTGGAAAGAAGAAATAAGACATTCAGTCATCAGCTGCAACAATTTATTCCACCAATAAATACAAGCTATTGTTTCGACAACCACACTGGACCCAAAGTCGGGGAGGGGGGAAACAAAGTGGATCTCAAAACCAATTCACACCCAGCCAGCAATGCTGCGGATCAAAGCGCAGCAGAGTTTGCCAGTTCTACTGTTATATCGCTGCTATTGGTAGTAAAATGATAATAAGTCCTAGTCATGTTGTGCAGATTGCTGTGCTGCTGCTTTTAAAAAAAGTACGATGTCCATAAAGCACGCAATGCATGGTAACATTAATTATTAATATTGTATTTGCTGTCAACTGTATGAGGAACTTTTTCATAACTACATGAGACAAACACAGAGGACAAAACTAGAGCCGGCTGGTTTATCGGTCGGTCGATCAATCAAGACATACATCTATATATTTATTAATATAAATAAAGGAAATTGCAAGCCAATGAAATACATCTGCTGTATGCGTGTTTTAAAATGCTAGCCTAGGCTTTTGCATTGCATGCCAAAGGATCAGGGGGCTCCCAGCATGCCTTCTGGCCACAGGCTAATAGTCTATGCATGATTCAGCAAACCCACTCAATGAAAAACTGCGAGTAAATCCTGTGAGCTTTTCGGACAACATGCAAGACTGAAATGTGTGAAAAGAGCCGGTTGCCAGGTCATGCTGAAAATAGCACACTTGGCCCCAGCAGGAGAACCGTGGATGGGCTGGTTGTGGATGACACACTTCTCTGTTTGTATTTCATCGTCAACGTAGTGTCATGTGACGATCATCTTTACTATTATGCTGTGATGGTTAAACGTGGACTTTTTTCCGTAATAAAAAACGCAGCCTTTCGGAGGTTCATTGCAACAAGCAAATGGTAAAACTTGTCTTTCATCCCAACTCATCAGTACTATCACTGACCCGAGGACAGGTCTAGCAGCAGGGATGGCATATCAGTTTAAATGTCGTGTCCTTTCAAAATAAACCTCCCTCTCCAAAGGAAGTTTGGTTTAGGAAACAATTTGGTTAGATTTTAAATATACAGCATACAAATGCATGTTTTTAGTATTTATTTCCTTTATTTATGCAGGGAGACCTTATGATTCATGATCATCTCATTTAAGATCTGATTAATTTAATTAAAAAGGATGTTAACTAAGAAAAGATGTGTGTTTCTTAATTAAATGTAAATGTAAGTCAAGCAAGAAATGACTGTTGTGTTTAGTGCTAAAACGCCCCACACTTACTCAGAGTTAGTCATTTCTCCACCACCTAATCCACTTACATTAACTCTTCATCAACAGATCATTCGTCATTCATTCATTACTCATTTCTTTGGTCAGAGTTGATACATTTACCTTCCCACAGAAACTCAACATAAGAAGTACAGCACGCAAATCAACCGTGCAACGGCAATATTATACAGTATAAAGTATCTAATTCAAAATGCATTAGTGCACTTATACTGCCTTACAAAGCACAAGGCTCTTATCTGACAAAAAAACTAACTCAACAATCCAACATCGGCTCGTTCTCCACGCTTGTTTACAATGTGACCCACGCTCTTTCCTGTTTCAAGCTCAGACCTGAGAATTACATCTCTGGGCTGTTGCATGCCAAAGGGCTTGCATGTTGTGGCTAACAGGCTATGCATGAGTGAATGAGCTGTGTGTTGTGGCTTTTAGAGCCGGGCTTTAACAGCATGCTCTCTAAGCTCAGGTTGGCCTGAATAATTTCAGCAGTAAAGTCTGTCTCTCTGCGTCTCCGGGGCAGAGTTTCTATCCAGGTATGGGTTTTTTTGTCCGGTGACACATAGTGATGAATGTATTTGTCAAGTATGTTTACGTCTCATTTTTATGGGAAATATGGGCCGACCGTCCAATACGGCTCCATTTAAAAAGTCTGTGGGACAATATGAAGATTTCATGTCACGATTATCCTGCCAAAATAATTGCAATTCACCATATTATCCCAGAAATGTTCAAAATACGCTTAAAACTGCACAAATTGAACACACACATTTTCTTTAGAAAATATAAGAATATATAATTATTGCGTCACATAAGACATTGTTTTAAGTGAACATCCTTTTAGTGGAAAAACAATCAAATAATCTTAAATAAGATGATCTATATATATTTTACAAGTCACTTGTGATATTTACAATTATCCTGATAATGGATTGTTTTTATCGGCATAAAATGTGGCAAGCATTTCCAGAAAAGAGCATATCAGCGTTTTTATTTTCTCCACTGGGAAGATTCGATCTCCCCCTTTAATTTTTGTTTCACTCCATCCGATGCAAACACATCTGACTCTCACTTCTAGTGCATTTCATTGTCTGCCCAACTTAGCTGAGGAGTTTGACAGGACCAGATGGTAGGAGTCAGAACATATCACTCCAACAGAAGGTTCTGGAGTGACACGGCATGTCTTGTCAGCCATCCTGGTTCCTCTGACTTTACTATCATTAAAATTACAAAAAAAGACTAATTAAATGCAGTGATTGATTTCTAGTTAAGATGACAACAACCTAAACCAGACACCTGGCTACCACTTAAAACTTCGTCCACTGAACAAGTGAACGTGTGAGGTCAGGTTTTGTTGTTGGTGTAATTACCTTAATGATAGCGAGCTGGACATCTTTTATAAGTCACGGTTATCCCGATAATGGAAACTCACCGTGATCACATAATAGCGAGTGTTTAGATAATATATCGTCCCATCCCTAGTAGGACCAAGCTGCCGGATTTGACCAGTTGGGAGTGAGAACGTGTCTTCAGGAGTAGTCCTAAAGACTCGACTGTGTCTGAATGTGCACTAGATACACGCTCACCCACACTTGCTTGGATATAAATATGCAGCCACTGTTTCAGGACTAAATTCAGCCTTTATCAAAGTGAGTCTCCCATCCCCTCTGGTGGAAATGCCCCGGCTACGTTTTTGTTGCCGTCTCCTCGTTGATAGCCGACTGAGATCAACGACATCAACTATACACTGAGTCAAGAGACCTTGATATGATGCATGAGCCTCTCGCTGTGTGTGTGTGTGTGTGTGTGCGCATGCGGGTCCATGCAGAGGCTAATTCATAATGATGACAGGAAATATTCCATCATATCTTCACACTCAGTCATCTTTACCAAACAGCAGGGAGGGGAGAGAGAGACGAGCAGATTGAAAGAGATGAAGGTGGCGCCACACAAAGATGGACGGGACGGCGAGAAGAAGATGAAGCACGGGCGGACAGATGAGATGAGCATGCTAATTCAACTCCATCACAACTGTGTCTTGAAGAATAATGGGCACATTTATAATGTGCCAGTCATCTTACACCAAACAAACAGCACATTTATTACTTGTCACTTGTTTCCCCCGGTTTAAGTTTCCCTGAGAGCATACTGTACGGCTCACATGCAGTTTGTTTAATTAGATATGATGAAGTGAGATTCACTAATTGTGTGCATTATGGGATTAAACCTGTAATTGTAACCTAGCGGGGGGAATTCTCGACATCAGAATCTTTTTTCTTTGGCGTTCTTGTTCCGACATTTTACAGCACGAGACATTTTAATCTTCAAAGATATCATCTGTTTCAACTCGTTCCTGCTGTTTTTATGCCACCGCAAAGCACACACACAACAAAAAATGTTTTTTTAATTTGAATATTATGTTGCATGCAGAAATGATTGGTTCATTATTTTATACGATGATATAAATTATTTATTGTTTCAATGTCAGATTTCAGAATTTCAACTGAGGATTTGATTATTTTCTCTGTTGCATCAGTATAAATGTAGCATTTTGGGTTTTAAACTGTTCAGACAAAAGCAATTTGAATAAGTCCCCATTGGGTTCCGACATGCTATACACCAAATGATTCATTCATTCATTAAAATTAGAACAGACTGAATTAAAAATAAAACGTTACTAGCAGGCCCATAATATCACAATATAAAAAGCACTGCAGCCGAAGCCATCCCTTAGCTTTGCAGCTGATGAGTCCACGTAATGAAAGCCCTCACTTTTAACCATCCAATCTCAGCACCGTCTCTAATCACCAACCGATGAGATCCCAGAAACAAGCAGCAGAGATGAGGTTTCACCCTGCAGGGCGGCTGCTCTCAGTGTGATCACACACTCAAGAGCTCAACAATGTGTGGGGCTCTCAGTGTGGAGCTCCATGACTCTGACAGGAGGCCTCGGGGTAGGTTATGCTGGAGGGGGGTCCCAGGTCTACCTGAACCCCTCCAGGAGGGACATGCGCATTGTTTCGGTGGTGCCGACACGTCATTTCAACACAAGACGTGCTACTTTCACGTATCTCTTTGAAACACGGCTGGGCGTGGATGTCATGATGACGAATAGTGTTTCTTCTGAGTTCACCTGGTTTGGCTCCTCCCGTGATCACCCCGAAATAAATGCATCTTGAATTTCCAGAGTGTGGGTATCGCCATTAATATTTTTCCATTATTTATTTATTTTTTCATTTATTTTGGTGTCGGATTAATTCAAAAATGCAAAGTTCCACTGCTCTCCATTGGCTGCGTCGTATATTAACCTTTAAGATAAATTCCATGAAAAAGTACATTTAGGTTTTTACATAAATTTGGAAAAAGTCCCCCCCCCCCCCCCCCCCGTATCTCGAGTGGAAGGTGTGATATTTTCACAAGCAAACACATTAAAGTGTATTTTAAAGTCTGATTATTGATTATTTGGTAGAACAGCACACTAAAAAAAAGAAAGAAAGCTGGGAGTGAAACATTACGTTCTGCTACAAAACCAGCTTTGCAATAATTCATGAGTTTGTAGTTATTGCTCTTGCTCATTTATCTTACATGAGATTTACACATTTACTATGAATTTATACTAATAAGATGCATCTCAGACAAATTGATGAGCAAACTCTCTTGAAAGATGTGTAACTGAATACATTTACACTCCACCATGCTGCCAATCATCTGAGCTTCTGATCTGAGCTGCATCATGAGCTGAGCTTTGAAAAACTACTCCAAGTGTTCAAAGAAAGTGAATATTATTATATATACTCCGGTGGGTGAAGCAGGGAAAATTCTCATTTTGGATCGCAAACGGCAAAGAAGTTTGGGGTCAACGGTGCGATGATTCAGATCCAGTCTTCTATGTTGATATGATTTGTCTTGATTATGCAGTGTATTGATCTGATGATAGGACAGGGGATTTGTCAAGACGTGGCACCGGCGCGCGCGCGCGCACACACACACACACACACACACACACACTCACACACACACACACTGCTATCTGTGCAGAAAATAGTGTCATCCAGCAAAAACAGCTGAACTTGATATTTTCCACAGTGAACTTACTTTGTAGATTACATTTTAAGGACTCATATAGCAATATCTAACACTCATTCACACACAGACGGCACACACTTTGGGGGCAGTTTGGGCTTTGCTATCTTTCCCAAGGAAACTTCGACACGTGGGACACAAAGTCGAACCAGTGATCTTCCCATTGGAGGAGGACTTGCTCTACCTCAAAACATTATCAGTAGTAAACGGCAAGTATTTTGTCCAGGACAATCATGATCCCAATAATAAAAAATAAGATGAAAATACTCAGATAAATAAAAAAGTTATATTCTATTGTTTATTTTTTTAAATCAGGCTCTACTTTTCACTTCTTTACCATGATAGTGAGCTAAGCCGCTATTTAAAACCACTCATGATGATTTTCACAATTAATGGAAATCTTATATCATCCCATCCCTAATAATGAAGTGAATCTGTGCGATTGTCCCATGTCTAACTAATCAACTGGCCCTGTCGTTGAAATGTAATGCCCGTGCCCTTCTTTAGTTTGACTGGTAACCATCTCTCCGTCCTAAAAATGACTTGACTGGTGTGAGTTTGAGCAGCTCAGGCTGGTGTGGAGGGAGGGGTCAGCAGCTATCTCTGAAGCTCGTCAAGCATTCTGCTGGATACAGAGGAGACATTTCACAGGTGAGCACACACTCACACACAGGTGGATTCCAGGGAAATGTCAGGGGGCGAGGCCGAGAAGTAAACGGGTGAAACAATCTCAGCCTTCATGTAAAAAAATCAACAGGCGTGTTCTCCTCCTCCCGCTCGATCATCAACAGCATGTCGGGTTGAGAATCTCCAGGCGGTTACTCTCCGGTTGTGCACGGCTGGAAACCAACTGGAACGCCATTACAGTCAAATCACACGCACCCAAAAACAGATCTGCAGGTACGCGGCGACACGACACACACGTTTGCAACGGCAGTAATGAAGCAAACAGGCATATGTGTGCACTGTAACAGACGGAGAGAGTGAGCCTGTCAGCGTCCATTCTCTGGTGGTGTCAGCCGTCATGCTACAGTCGCCTCCCACTGTCATTCATTCTGCCTCTCCTTCTGTCTGGTTTTTTTCTTCTAATGTCAGCAGCAGCGACCGAGCGTCTTCGTCTCCTCCCTCGTCTGAACAAGCAGGCAGATGAGATGGGGTCGCTGTGATTTGTTTCGCCTGCCAGCCCGCAGACGGGAGTCGCTTTGATTTGTAACGCGCTCTGACCCTCTTGCCCCCCGTGCCGGAGCGCCTTTGATTTGTGACCCGCTAACGCCTCGCCGCTGTTGTGCTTTTGATTTGTAGCGCTCTCCCCGGCCCTCCATGCTCGCCGGCCGGGGTTGAGAGGGGTCGGACATAAACACCTGGCTTTGGCATCCTGCAGCTAACTAAGCGTCTCTCTTTTATCCTCGGGGGGTTGAAGGTGTGTTCGCCCGCAAAGGATTGACTCAGATCAAACATAGCTTGAGAAGAGAATTAAAAAAGAGCCTGCCTCCTGTCTATCCATCTACCTTCCACATCCAAGCCATTTGCATACTGCACTCCAACAGCTGACATTTGGATGACAAACTAACATTGTTTGCCATCGTACTCTGGTCCATGAATTAGATTTACTCTGCATATAAAAGACAACGGCTGCTAAATGCCATATCTCTCTGTGACTGAGGGCGAGTGCATGTGTGTGTGTACGCAGTCTGGATATCGTCCATAACAGCGTCTTTCCATCTCCCATACGTCTCCACAAGTAAATTAAAACGCCAATCTCTCTACGTCCTCCTCCCATCCGCTCCCTCCTTCCTCCCTTATTGCAGTAAACATGCAGTCAACTAAAAACTGTGCTTATTTACCAGGAACACTTATACAGCGTGACCTTTAAAGAGGGAGGGGGAGACTGAGATGATCTAATGAGGAGGACAGGGTGGCAGCTAATGGAGGGAGAAGATGAAGAGGTTGAGAGGAGATGGTAGGTAGGATTCAGGCCTCGTGTCTGAGTGTGTGTTAAAAATGGTAGATTTTCCACTCACTGACATTTCGCTGCCAAAACACACAATGCCCCTTTCTATCTGATTTGGGCCTACTTTACAGCTAGACAGAGAAATGTGCTATTATCTGACTCCTGGAGCTGCATCACCGGCAGAGACACAGACAACCAATCCTCACAAATGACCATAAAAATCTAAAGAGGAAAACTATAATGAAACGTTTACACCAAAATAAACAGCAGCAAACCAAGTAAACAGCAGTCTACTGAGCTTACACCAAATCACACAAAATACATCAATGTCTCTCAAACCTCCTCATGTTATTATATGTTTACCTTTAACGTACTTCAGCTTACTTTACTTAATTTGTTATTTATTATTTCTTAATTTCCTGTTTGTTGTTTTTACTGTTTTATTTACTTGTTATGTTTTGTTTTAAAGTTTGGATACAAAAATATCTCAATACGTTTATGTTTTTTGATTAAATTTAATGAAAAAAAACAATCTAATGATAAAGAATTAACTAAAAACATTAAATAAAATGTTTATAACAGAGAATGTGAGTGATGGAGATTAAATAAGTGTATACTTCGCACTGCTTTTCGGCCATGTAAAAAAAATGTTATTCATATATCTGTGCTTTCTAGTTGTGTGATATTTTATTTTCTGTATGACAAATTCTGTATTCATTTTGACATGTTTGAAATAAAATCTAAAATGTAAACAGTAAGAACCTGAAAGCTGTTAAAGCCCTATGAGCATGTTACAGTCCCACACACACACACACACACACACACACACACACACACACACACACACACACACTCATACAGACAACCAAATCGGCGAAATTAAAATCTATATAAACAAACTGTTTCAGGCCTGATGGAGCAACAGCTAGATAATTAAAGTCCAGTACTCACAACAGCAGAGTTCAAGTCTCCCAGTCTGAGTGTCGCTCGTCACCCCGAGTCTGATGGAGAGAACCAGGCGGGCTAACAGCTGACCAACGGGGGGGATCCTTTCTCTGGGAAAATCCCCTAGTCCCGCGTCGCCATGGGGCTTCATCCGGGTCACCTGGAGCGAAACTGGCGGGCTAACGGCTGACCAACGGGGGGAATCCTTTCTCTGGGGAAAATCCTTTTCGTACCGCGTCGCCATTGGGGCTTCATCCGGGTCACCTGGAGCGCGCTATCTGCGCCACAGCGTCGCTCAAGGGCAGCTAGCTAGGGCGAGCTAACGGGGGAGCTAACCACAAAGTATTATCTAACTGCGTCTACCGCTAATTCACTAGGTTACAGTAAACATACGCGTTTAATCGACGGTCTACCGTGTCTATACACTATAGTTTAGACAGCGTCGTGACTCATTTTAAACCGTAAAGTGAACCGTGAAGTCCTCTTCTTCTCCTCCGATCTTTGCCAGCCGCTAGCCATTACCGCTCCCCTGCTCGCGCCTTAGAATCAACCAATCAGAAACGGCAAGCTCCCGCCCTACAGCCAATCACAATACGGGAAAGGTGACGGACCAATTAGGTAGGTTGGACTTTATTTACACCACGTGATCACCCAGTACAAGGCAAACTAACTATTTAAAGCAGCAGAGGCCGTTTGTGTTGTCCTCTCAAACTGATGAAATTAAAACTCTTGAACTCTTTATTTATAGAAGATTCATATTTTTATACATATATATTTATTTTATATAATAATATAACATATATATATGTTATACTGGGCCTTTTTTATCCCCGTTATTTATTTTCTTTAACTGTATTGTCAAAAGTCAATATTATGTGGAGTACATGTCTGATCTGCTGTATATATGAAGTTATTAAATTAAGTTTGTAAACATAAATAAATAAATAAAAGGCTGTTTATATTGAATATGTTGCTTCTTAAAAGTCACTTCCATTCACAGGTTGCTTCTATACACATGAATAATACTAACCAGGATACATTTACTCTGAACAAAACAGTCAAGTCTCTCAGCTTCACTTTTTTTAGAAGTGGAGTTTTCTGCCTGGAACCAACAAAAACTGCACAAACAGTCCATTAGTTACCTTGGCGATCATCCATGCGAGTCAGAAATTCAGTTCAGTCTGAACTCGACACGTTGGTCAAAAATATCTGATCTCATTTTGGTTTCAATGTTTTGACTGTTGAAGGCTGTCGCAAATAATTTTAATACTCGTCAATCATTATGTTTCTCCACACATTTATTCAGGGTTATCTTTCATCTGTTGTGTGTGATTAATACTAATGCTGGCTAACCAGCAGTAGTTGACTGTTCTGTTTGTCCATCTACTGTATTCATGACCAAATAAACAACGTCACACAGTGTTTTTCTGTCAATGGCAACATACAGAAAACACACAGCAGCAAACACATTCAATTCAGGATCTTTTACTCAGTACGTACTACTATAAAAAAAAAAAACCTTTCTGTTGAAATGTTGATGATGAATGAACACATCGCTAAATGTAAGTGTGCCGTAATCAGCCGAGTATGAGCTTCAGGCTACCGTCGGTTGTGAAAATAACTTTTCCTCATTAGCATCTAACATCGATCGTGCAGTGACACCAGAAGAATGTACGTGTCCAGTGTGTGTGTGTGTGTGTGTGTTTGTGTGACACCACAGAGAAAATGCCGCCGTTGGACCCAATAAGGTCGCTTCACTCCAGAAGACAAGGTGTCACACGTATGCACACAGGGCTAATTATCCTGTGTGAATGGAGGGCAGGCAGCGAACGGGAGGCAGACAGAACGATAGAAAGAGGGAGATGGAGAGGTAATTGGTGCACCTGTCTGCAAGGGCAAAGACAGCTCTATCCACACACACAGACACACACACATATACACACACAGAGACACACTGAGATACTGAGATACACAGACACACACTGGGACACACAGACACACACAGGGACACACACTGGGACACACACACACACTGGGACACAGTGAGACACTGAGATACACAGACACACACTGGGACACACAGACACACACAGGGACACACACTGGGACACACACACACACTGGGACACAGTGAGACACTGAGATACACAGACATACACTGGGACACACAGACACACACAGGGACACACACTGGGACACACTGAGACACAGAGACACACACTGGGACACACTGAGACACACAGACACACACTGAGATACACTGAGACACACACAGGACACATGAGACACACAGACACACACAGAGACAGACTGAGACACATAGACACACACTGAGATACACTGAGACACACACAGGACACATGGGACACACAGACACACACAGAGACACACACTGGGACACACACACACTGGGACACAGTGAGACACTGAGATACACAGACACACACTGGGACACACAGACACACACAGGGACACACACTGGGACACACACACACACTGGGACACACTGAGACACAGAGACACACACTGGGACACACTGAGACACACACTGAGATACACTGAGACACACAGAGACACACACAGGACACATGAGACACACAGACACACACAGAGACAGACTGAGACACATAGACACACACTGAGATACACTGAGACACACACAGGACACATGGGACACACAGACACACACAGAGACACACACTGGGACACACACACACACTGGGACACAGTGAGACACTGAGATACACAGACACACACTGGGACACACAGACACACACAGGGACACACACTGGGACACACACACACACTGGGACACACTGAGACACAGAGACACACACTGGGACACACTGAGACACACACTGAGATACACTGAGACACACAGAGACACACACAGGACACATGAGACACACAGACACACACAGAGACAGACTGAGACACATAGACACACACTGAGATACACTGAGACACACACAGGACACATGGGACACACAGACACACACAGAGACACACACTGGGACACACACACACACTGGGACACAGTGAGACACTGAGATACACAGACACACACTGGGACACATAGACACACACTGAGATACACTGAGACACACACAGGACACATGGGACACACAGACACACACAGAGACAGACTGAGACACACAGACACACACTGAGATACACTGAGACACACAGAGACAGAACACCGAAAACTCAGCACACAGTGAGGCAAATGTGTGTGTTGGAGAGAGAGAGAGAGAGAGAGAGAGAGAGAGAGAGAGAGAGAGAGAGAGAGAGAGAGAGAGAGAGAGAGAGAGAGAGAGAGAGAGAGAGAGAGATTGCCCCCAGCATCTTTATTGAATAGTCCACAACTTGGCAGCTGAATGTGACAGCCGAAAGCCAAACTTAGCTCTTTTCAAAATAGTTTCCGTCGGCCAGCGTTGCCGAGCTCTCCACCAACTTTGT
Organism: Chelidonichthys spinosus; assembly: GCA_029853015.1. Classification (NCBI taxonomy): domain Eukaryota; kingdom Metazoa; phylum Chordata; class Actinopteri; order Perciformes; family Triglidae; genus Chelidonichthys; species Chelidonichthys spinosus. Next base: position 1,512,785 of record CM056823.1, read on the forward strand.
GGGATTTGATTCAGTCTAAAATCATTTGTCTCGGGGCAGAATCAGAAACTTGTGCTGTTATTTTTTATTTTAAACAGACAAAAGCATGATAAAAAATGGATGTGATATTTAATCATTGGAAGTCAGGATTCCTCATCTTCAGTGTTCACACGCTCCGTTGGGAAGCCTCAAACTGTGATGGAGCTGCAGGACGGCGTCCTCGTGATGAAGCCACTCTGTTTCCTGCTGTTATTCCTATAGCTGTGGAACCCAACAGACAATGACGATTTTAACCTTCACCAAACCATAGAGGTCATTACACAGACAGAGATACCAGTAGATCAGTCCATCCTGTGTTTAATTAATAAGCTTTTTGCCAGCTGTGTGTAAGGTTTATGTCTGAGGCCACATAAGGCTCCTAATTTAAAAAAAATAATAATTACGGACACCTTACCCAACACCAGATCAAGCTATCTGAGTCTTCAAACCTGTCAGGTGAAATATATCAAACACAACAGAGTGGTTTTCATGCTACATAAAAACACGGAGCGTGAAGAAGGTTTACAAGCTGTGAAATTCCATTTCATAAAGCAGACAGAAGACATTTTATTCCACCGGCTGCTCTGGAGGGAAAAAAATCACATGTTGGCTTTTAGAGGACCGCCGTGTGCAGAAGCAGCTTTATGGTGGCGTGGTGGCTCGGTGCATGCTGGGACAAATCGATCACATGGAGTTGGATTGTAAAAGAAAGATGTTAAGATGTATGATGCTTGAAACTCCTGAGGTCTCTGTGACACAGACAACATGAAGCTATCAACTTTCACTCTCCACTTGTCTGTCTACAATTATATTTTCATGTTTAGTTTTTTATACTGTTAAGTTGACCATTTTCTCACAGACTTCTATACAACCAGAGAGGAGTCGCCCCCTGGTGGCCAGCAGAGAGAAGTAGGACCATTTTCTCATAGACTTCTATACAACCAGAGAGGAGTCGCCCCCTGGTGGCCAGCAGAGAGAAGTAGGACCATTTTCTCATAGACTTCTATACAACCAGAGAGGAGTCGCCCCCTGGTGGCCAGCAGAGAGAAGTAGGACCATTTTCTCATAGACTTCTATACAACCAGAGAGGAGTCGCCCCCTGGTGGACAGCAGAGAGAAGTAGGACCATTTTCTCATAGACTTCTATACAACCAGAGAGGAGTCGCCCCCTGGTGGCCAGCAGAGAGAAGTAGGACCATTTTCTCATAGACTTCTATACAACCAGAGAGGAGTCACCCCCTGGTGGCCAGCAGAGAGAAGTAGGACCATTTTCTCATAGACTTCTATACAAGCAGAGAGGAGTCGCCCCTGGTGGCCAGCAGAGAGAAGTAGGACCATTTTCTCATAGACTTCTATACAACCAGAGAGGAGTCACCCCTGGTGGCCAGCAGAGAGAAGTAGGACCATTTTCTCATAGACTTCTATACAAGCAGAGAGGAGTCGCCCCTGGTGGCCAGCAGAGAGAATGACAGTTAAGGCACTTCAGCCCTAGCTTCACTTTTCAGAACCAACATTGCCCTGCTACGTTGATATTAAAGGGGATGTCACTTCTATTCCTGTGATTTGAATAAGACCCAGCAGATCTGATCTCGAGATATTAACGTAATTCAAACGAATCTCGCTCCGTGTTCAAGTTTCATCTGAAGATATTTTCCAGGTTGTGAGATGTTAAAAACACCAACATATACTGTAAATAAAGAAAGGAACAGGAAAGACATGGCTGTGCAGAGAGAGGAGGAAATGGTGAAACAAAGACAGACTTTTCCTCCCACACTCTTACATGTGCACGTGTGTGTGTGTGTGTGTGTGTGTGTGTGTGTGTGTGTGTGTGGAATTGTTCTCGCTCCCAGTGTGAGTGTGATCCGGATCCAGGGCTTCTGCTAAAATCTGCCGGGCTGCATGCCAAAGCATTGTGTTTCACAGCAGACACAACCAAACACACACACACACACACACACACACACCTCTATCCTCTATTGTCTTATTAGATACGTTCTACTCTGACCGAGCATCGTCCATCTCCGTGTGTTTGTGAATGAACTGACACCTGTCGGCCGCCGCTATCGCCTGAGCATTACATGTTGGACTCACACGCTCATGTGTGTTTATCACACATTTGTCGTGTGCATGAAGGTGTGTGTGTGTGTGTGTGTGTGTGTGTGTGTGTGTGTGTGGCACCATCGGCTAGAAATTTGAACTTGTGTAGAAGTGAGTGGGCTCAAATCATTTCCATGCCGCTGATTGTTCAACGTCCAAGCAAACACACTCACACACACACACAAAACACACACACACACACACATCTCAAATACAAAGCTTTGATGAGGCATCCACACACTCACACACACACTCACGCAGATCCAAAAATGTCTTTGTGTATGTTTTCAGAAGTTGGCTGCTGTAAACCTATGGAACATCAGCGGTGCTACTTGGCTGCTTCGTGCCGACAAACTCGGCAGTCTTCGGTTCTTGGCTCAGGAAACTTGGAAAGGATCATTTTGTCACTTTTGTAACTTCAACTCGAAACCAAACAACGAGTTTTGGAGCGTTTCTTTCAAATATTTGGCACTTTTGTTGACAAAACTTTCTTTGAACAATCCGCTCATCTCTTGTTGGCAGTTGGATAAGGTTGTTGTTGTTGTTTTGTAGCGAGGCTTTATTGACAGGCTGGCGGAGACACCTTGAGACTTGAAAGTAGACCAGACAGGTCACTCTGTGCTGTTGTTGTATGTACATCGAGTGCATGCTAACTAAACTCCCATATTCCTGTTCTTACCTGGCAGCAACACCGGCTGCTTTTTGTGGAATCTCCTCCTGGTAGAATTGTAATTATCGGAGACGGCACAATAATAATAATACCTTTGCTTTCTAACGCAACGTTTGTACGACGATCAACACTTTTCTTTTGTAAACTTCCCATGAAAATAAGCCTTTTGAGATTTGCTGCACGTGCTAACAGCTCTGTGGGAACGCACTTAGGCACAGCGGTGCTTAAGATTGCACGCTCACGATGACAATGCTACATTAGACGGTCTCAGTTTAGTGTGTTAGCGTGCCAATTAGCACAAAACACTCTGCTGAGGCTTTTAATTTGGATAGGTAAGTAAGTATTAACCTAGACAGAACCTCGGTTCTGTCTATGAGAAAATGGTGCTACTTCTCTCTGCTGGCCACCAGGGGGCGACTCCTCTCTGGTTGTATAGAAGTCTATGAGAAAATGGTCCTACTTCTCTCTGCTGGCCACCAGGGGGCGACTCCTCTCTGGCAAATATGTCTGTTTAACACAAAATGATATTTGATGTTCTTTGGAGAAAGGAAGCCACAGCTGGGAAAGGTTCAGGCTCAAGGTTGCGTTGTTACGCGTTTATCATGTTGTGTAAATCACACACACACACACACACACACACACACAAACACACACACACACACACACACACACACATACACACCTTGTATGCCTTGAATAGACACACAAACACACACTTTCAAAAGTTTGAAGGATTACGATTCGTCCTGTAACAAATTAACATTGAGTGTGAATCTGGCAGTAGACAAATCATTCTGTCCGTATGTGTGTGTGTGTGTGTGTGTGTGTTTCAGGCATTAATGCTACTTTGTGTGTGTGTGTGTGTGTGTGATCCATGCCAGAATACTGTGAAACAAAGACGTATTGTCTCCCCCGTAGATTTATATTCAGCCAATTTATCATATATGGAGCTGTGTGTGTGTTGGTGCATTTCTGTGTGTTTGTGTGTGTGTGTGTGTGTGTGTGTGTGTGTGTGTGTGTGAGGGATAACTGCAGATGAATTAGGTTATCTCCACATAGACCATTTTGCCTCCCTAAGTGAATTGACGTCGGGTTACATATTGGCTTCGAGCACTTTGACCACTGAACGTCACTGATTCACAGATTTGTCGTCCGGCCAGATTTCCACATTCAGCATTTTGCTTGAATTATGAGCACAAAATCAAAAATGTACTCAACAGGCGAGTGAATCTGCCTTCAGCTGGATGCCGATGTGTCCGGCTTCGCACACAAATTGATGTGCCTCACTGTGAAAAGTGAATTTGCCGGCTAAAAGCGAGCGAAGGTGGATGTAAGAACGAAAGCAGCCTTCAGAGCAAGACCTGGACCTCTACAGTCACTATCAGTCCCTGATGCAGGGAGAGTGATGCTGGTGGGTTCATAGGTGCCCGGTCCCTTGAGACCTTTTGCCAGGACTTTGTCACACAGAACAGCTGACCAGAAGGGCTGGGATCCTCGTCCGGGGATGCGGGGTAAGGATGTGCAGGAATGCATCCTTAAAAGGTATCTTTGGGGATAAATCTAAACTTTTTCCGAGTCAATATGGGGGACCAAAGAAAAAGGCTGTGGTGGAACAAAGATTATGTTCAAATCCAGTCTGGAGGTCACAATCGCTGTAACCCAGGACGGCTGCCATGACGATGCAGGTGTGCAATGAGGAAGTCTTCCCTCTTCTCTAAAGCAATGACGACTCTGCCCATGACGTCATGGACAGTTTTGGTGATCAAATGATGATCCATCTTTCCAGTGAAAATTAAAAACAGAAGTTATTAAAAGTGTCAGAATCAACCAGACGTGCTCGCCATCTTCCAAAGCAGTGGTTTCTGTTTGAGTGAGACTAACCCGTGGAAGGGAAGCAAACAGAGTTAACCTCCGTCATTAACAGGCACAACATGTCGGCCCGTCCAGAATGGACATCCTCCAACTGCACGTTATTATCCTGCTGGACGTTTGTGCATTGACTTTTACAGGTTTGAGTACAAGCAAACACATGGACTAACTGTGTGTGTGTGTGTGTGTGTGTGTGTGTGAGTGCTCAGCCTCTGTATGATCCCAGAACTCACCAGGAATCCCGGTTGCTTCTGTTATTCTGCTTCAGGCAGTCTCTCTCTTCCTCTCTGCATGTTTGTGAGATTCACTCAAAGCCCGAGGACAGACGAACATCTCCAACAGGTCCAGGTTTATGTTTAACGTGGACCTCAATCACTTCACATCGGCTATTTTGGACCCGCTTCATCTTTCCCAAACTATATCTACATCCAATTTAGTCCAAACCTGTTTTTGTTTGATGCTGCATTCAATTCAAACGTCTCCTGGGTCTGTGGTCCCCCAGAGGTCTAGATAGTAGCTCACATGAGTCCAGAGACCAGACCAGACTATGTGGAGGAACCAGAGACTGTCTGTGGTCCCCCAGAGGTCTAGATAGTAGCTCACATGAGTCCAGAGACCAGACCAGACTATGTGGCGGAACCAGAGACTGTCTGTGGTCCAAACAACAAGGTCTCTGCTGTATTTATGTCTAGATGACCTTATATGGAGTGTTGATGGAGCAGATACAATGTTAGCGTAGCCTAGCACCATCAACCAGACTCCATTCAGAAAACCAGCGTTTTAACAGCAGTTATCTTGTGGTCTTGCAGACAGACCTAACAAAGCATGACTCAGCACTTTTTACTGATCCCCATCATGATGGAGTTATTTCAGCATCCTTTTCATCTGGTTATTGATATTAAATCACAGATCAATATTTGATTCTGTGGATCTCTTTGAGTTTGTACTTGTCCTCACTCAGTGGAGACAATACAGTAAACTGTATGCAAGAGGTTTAAAATATCCTCCTAGCTGCTCTAATGGATCTGTAGAGGTGGAAACAGCTGTAAGAGTACTTCACACTGATACTGGGGTTGGACACGCACACACACGCACACACACACACACACACACACACACAATTTAAATTACACTGGTGTAAACAGCTTCCATTTTTAACTCAGCGTCTGCCAGTCTGTCTCTGACTCTTGACTGATAGAAATACTGATAAGAATTGACATAGAAGTGCACTCAAACACACACACACACACACACACCTGATTAACAGTCACAGCTAAAGAAAGCAGTGATTTAAACCTGAAACACAAGGGAAGACTGCTCTACGGAGTGTTTTACCATCTTTAAGCACATTGTTTTGGTTTTTGGTTGAGTCCCACCGGTCTCATCCAACAAACAGGAGGTTTTGGCTTGAAGGTGAGTGGAAATATTTTAACATCCCTTGTTCCAGAAAGAAAATGAGTCTTAGTTTAAAATCAGGCACACGTTCACAATCAATTTCCTTCACGGAGCTGCTTGAAACGTAAAAACTGCTGGCGTTTATTTTGTGTTGCAGCTACTCACCACCTCCATTATCATCGCTGTCTGCCGGCCTCTTAACGCCAACAATATGTGGCCACAATCTGTTTCAGCTTGTCAGGCGGGTTTAGCCTGAGGGACAGAAGCTAAATGGAGGGGGGGGGCAGTGTTTCCCTCTGTAATGACATTCCTTATCAACACGGATCCAGTGTTGAATAATGCGTCCCCCGAGTGATTGTGGAGGAAACGCATGAATGTAGCTGTGGGAGCTTTTGTTAACTGGTGCTTAAACTGGTGATTTGTATTTTTCACCTAACACCTAACTCGCTTAACTTCAAATCTGACTGTGTTTCCGAGGGTCGGGACTTTCACAGAAACGTGTTGCTTCACTTTCTGAATTAAAAAAACGACTAATGTTCCTTCTGCCTTTCCAATGAAGCTGAAATAAAACCACTAGAAATGTGACTTCACCCCCAACCTTTAGAGAAGAGGTGGCTTTCTCATCTCAGAATATTAGAGAAAAAAGTATTTTTCTCGTAAATGTATGACTTAACCTGAAACAGTTTTTTCTCTGAATATTGCCCCCACTCTCCACACGGATCTTTTAGTCACATGATTCATGTCAAATTCAAGTCCATCTTTCATTTTCTTATATCGATGACTTTTTCAACCATTCAAAGGAGAAAAAACAAAAACCAGGTGAGTGGAATTCTATGAACACAGAGCACATCCAGGATGTTTAATTTCCGTGATACGGGTCGTCCTCCTCCGTCCTCACGTCTGTCCCTGTGAGACACATGAGGGACAAACATGACCTTTTTTCTTTTTATCCATCTCAACCCGACAGTTATGTTCCAGAACAACACCTCGCTGGGTGTCAAAAGGACCCCAGGAGGGCTTTTTTTCAGAGAATGTGTCTTTAAGTGGTTCAGTGTGTGTCTGCGCACAATTTACCACCAAAGGAACACTTACCACCTGAGGCTCTTTTCCTTTTTTTCCTGTCACTCGCTGCCTTTTCTTTCCATTTGTTTCCCTCAATCAATGTCTTCACACCTTTCACCCGCTCGCTGCCTCGCCACCGCTTTTAAACTCTGCTTCGCCTCCCAAACTTCCTCTCTCTCTCAATTCAATTCATAAGGCTTTATTCATTTGAAATGTGTTGCCACAGCACAATGCATAAAATAAAAAAAATACATAATAATAATAAAATAAAAAAATAAGAGCTAACTAAATATAGATAAATAAATAAAAATATACACACATGTAATATAAGCAGAAAATGCGTTCTTCCCTCAGCTGCAGTACCAGTCACAGCTTCCTTTCTTTTTTTTTCGGCTCCATCTATTACCAGGAGGGAGTTCAACTCAATTCACAGTTTTGTGTGATGTCTGACTCTCCAGGCTGGAGGCTGGTTATCAGAACGCTGCAGCGTCTGTGAGAGCGTATGACTGATATGAGCGATATGAACGATATGAACTATATGTGCATCGTCCTGACTCGCGTTGCGTACCTTCATTTAAATCGTGCACGTGTGAGCCACTTTGTGTGGATGTTTTTTTCTTATTTCACAGTCAAGCAAGCGTTGTCGTGTTTCCACCTCTCATTTCTCCGACGCAAAACAAGATTGCTCTTTTAATGACTTCTTGCTGGATTCCCTCTCGGGGTTTCTAGCGGAACTGGCGTGGACGGTTTTGGATGTCCGAACCCTCCTCCTGTGATGTCGCAGCGTGACATTTCATTTCATAGCAACAAGCAGCCTCGCTGCGCTCTGCTGCCTCTGCTGCTTGGAAATGAAATCATAAAAAAGGTAAAAACAACTTTGTTCTGAAAGCCATTAAAGGTACACCTGTTCAAAGCTGCAGCGATGGAGAGGGAAATTGGAAACTGTGAGAAAGAGGCTTTGTGACAGCAGCTAAAATCATCCATGAAGATCTCATTCACTGAAGGAGCAGACAAGCTGCTGTGATGCCTTCTAGAAACACGTTTTCTTCTATTTGTTCAAATGTTCCGATAAAACAAAAGATTCATTTACGTCATTCTCTCTCCCGGCCATCAGGGGGCGACTCCTCTCTTTGATCATGAAATATCAAGGGTAACCTCTGTATTGTCTCTGTGTTTGCGTCTCTGAGACTAGTGGAAACAACCTTTTATGAACCCGCTCCAGTATGGAGGAGATCTACACACTAAACAGGCTGATTCTGCTGAGTGTGAAACGTAATGATTTCCCTACAAGACAACAAGCAACAGACCGGATCCAGGTAACGATAATTAACTGTGAAACTCCATTAAAAGGTTATATGTGTTCATGTTTTTGTTGAGGATACTTTCATAATACTTGACAATACTAGCTCAGTGTAAGTTTCAGTATAACGTACTTCAGACTAACAACATATTAAGAATACCTGAAGCATGCATGTTGATATGTGGCTGCAGGAGCATAGCGTTAGCGTTAGCGTTAGCGTTCAGCCGTTAACTGATTATTTAACAGTTTCTCTCTGAGTGTTTGATCTGCTTCTTTGTTTTCTCTGTGAACTGTGTGTGTGTTTAATGTTTTGCATGCTGAGAAATATCAAATTATGTGCATTCGTGTGTGTGTGTGTGTGTTAAACTGCTGACCATCCCTCTGTGTTGCTAATTTATCAGATTAATTGAATACAGTTGATCAATAGCCAACGGGGTGCAGACATAAGTTAGTTAATGTTTCTCATCAGCTGGATGTGTGTGTGTGTGTGTGTGTGTGTGTGTGTGTGTGTGTGCTTTAACATGAGTCAATAGTGGTTATTTAAAAAGGAGATTAGAACGTCTTTGATCCAATAAAACAATAATGGAGTTACATTATTGCAAATAAGCAGCAGACGCCACGAGGACGCTGCACCATTTTAATGTTGCGTTCAAGTGCACGTGGATTAAAACGTACCGGACTTCTGAAGCCTCCAGCAGCTCTGGAGCCCTCCGGCCCCCCAGAGAGATCAATAATCAGATCCATAATCAAGAAGGAAGATGGAGTTACTAAAGGAAATAAACATGTTGATGTGTTTTACATCTATGGCTGGAATAGATTTCAGATCAGAGACAGAATGAGTTTCTTCAGTTCAGTCCCTGAAACCTGAACATGAAGTTTAGTTCAGTTGTTTTATACAACAGATGCACTAACCTCCAACCCAAACACACAAACGCACCGTTCTCTTAGAGGATAAGAGCTCCTTGAAAACTCAATTAGACTCGGGGCAAAGCCTACAAAAACCAACCACTCTCACACACTCACACACGCACACACTCACAGACACACACACACACACACACACACACACACAGTGATTTAGCTTCCTGACCTGCAGCTGTTTCCAGTGTTAAATGGACTCTCAGGTTCGAGACGAAAAAGCTTGTCCTATGGCATGTACCTAATTACACTGTGTGTGTGTGTGTGTGTGTGTGTGTGTGTGTCTGTGAGTGTGTCTGTCTGTCTATGAGTGTGTCTGTTAGTGTGTCTGTCTGTCTGTCTGTGAGTGTGTCTGTGAGTGTGTGTCTGTCTGTGTGTGTGTCTGTG
>CM056823.1:1527500-1560000 GCA_029853015.1 Chelidonichthys spinosus
AGGTGTAACCAAACGTCACCACGGAAACACAAAGGCATGTATGCACTCATGTACAAAAGGCCCAAAGGCACTAAGGCAGCAAACATGACGACTTCCTGTCGGCCAGGAAACAGCTTCATCAACCTGAGACAAACAGAGACAGAACACGCCAGAAGACACAGACAGACACACACACACACACACACACACACACACAGGTGAACATAAATAAATATACAACACACACACACACACACACACACACATAGTTTATCTAAGTTCAGCCATCAGCATCTTCTCTTACTCATGCCTAAATACACACACTGCTTGATTGAATAAGAACACTAAATAGTGTGTGTGTGTGTGTGTGTGTGTGTGTGTGTGTGTGTGTGTGTGCGTGTGTGTGTGTGTGCGTGTGTGTGTGTGTGTGTGTGTGTGTGTGTCTGTGTGTGTGCGTGTGTGTGTTCTCATAACTAGGGCAAAGCAGTCTCGGGGATATTTGTGTTTTAATTGAAAAATGGTCAGCAGGGAGAAGCAGAGGCATAAACACATAGATTACCCAGATATACACTCACAATGAGGCTGTATATTAAACGTTGTCCCGACCGCAACAAGGGCGAGGAAGCAATATTACAGGCAGATGATATTTTACACGGTAATTGGTGAAAAGAAAAATGAGCTTGTGCCGGTGAAAGTAAAGAGTCACATTAGCAGAGAGGAAGTTGCTTTCTGTCTCTCGGCTACGACGGCATTGGAGCCGAGAGGGGCAACATTCAGAGAAAAAAAGGCACACATTTGCCACCTTTTAAACATGACATCACCACATATATCAACAAGTTGCTTGGTTCCAGTAACAGCGGATGATTGCTGTTGCTATGACTTGCCAACACAGTCAACCGTCATCCTTGCTAAAGCTGTTAAAATGGCTCTAAAACATCCTGGAATCTTGTTAGGAAGAAATTTATTGAATGAAAGATAAGACACATCCCTTTTGGTGAACATCCATCACAAACTTAAGGTCTCCCTGTATAAATAAAGAAGAAATACATTTAAAAGGTTCTTTTTTTCACGACTCTATCATGATCGCAGCTAGATGGCTTTTTAAAGCCATTGCTAAGATATTTTAGGATTATCCCAATAATGTAAATGGTTTCAATGATGATCCACAAGGAATTATATTTCCACATGCAAACATAGTAATTAAACGCTGGTCCTGGATCAGCCGGTACCTGAAGGTGTGGCGATCTGAAACTGTTCAGACAGGAACAGCAGCCTACCCCCCCCCCCCCCCCAAAAGACCACGCTGACTCTGTTAAAGCCAACTTGTGATGCGTGAAGAGCGAGTGTAGCCTTTAACGCCGTTGTTAGAGTGCATCAAGGGCATCAGAGCCTGGATGTATGTAAGTGTTGGACGGACGTCGCCTGCAGCCGTATGAGAGGACAGTCTGGGTGTGATGATGGACAGAGACTGAAGAGTGGACATGCAGCAGGAAAATGGAGGTTTTCCAGCTCGGACTGCTTTTAGCTCAGGTCCAAGTCTCTTTTATCATGAAGTGATTCTGAATGGCTTTTATCACAACCAGGTCTGACGGCTGATGTTTCCTTTCACGTCTGCAGCAGATTTATGACCTCAGTAAACATTGTAAACATGAGTTTATGTCTCAATCTCTAGTTTCAAGTCTTCTTCAATCCAGCATGATGTTCATTTAGTACATTATGGTCCATTTAGAGTCCACCAGACCAGAAAGCAGGGGGTGCTTTAGGGGCGGGGCTTACCTGCTGATTGACAGGTCACTACCATGCTAGATAGTTACTTACTATCCTGGTGCTGAAGCTGCTAACAAAGTTTGCTTCATAATTCAAGGTCAACTTTACAGCTAAGTGTTAACGTCATCTTAGTAGCTAACTAGCATTGGTAGCGACCTGTCAATCAGCAGGTAAGCCCCGCCCCCTAAAGCATCCCCTGCTTTCTGGTCTGGTGGACTCTAAATGGACCAGAATGGACTAAATGAACTTGTGTTCGTAGAAATGAGAATCTGTTTCTCGCCCACTTGTATTTATTCTCTTATTGTTGCCAACACAGCCAACATGTATGCATGACCATGTGATGTCATCTCGCCGTCAATCACCACCGCCTCCGTACGACCCGTCGGCTTGGGATCGCGTGAAGCTGACAATATTTGGAGATTGCAAAAAGCAATAGAGATATCAACAAAAGCTATCATGTTCACTGTAGTGGAATACACACACACACACACACACACACACACACACACACAACACACACACACACACAACACACACACACACACAGCTGATGAAACTTGCATCGGAGAAAGAAAGATTGGAAAACTATTAGCTTAAATGTGATCTTAGTGTCTCCATAGACGTTGCAATCTTTCTCGCCGTGTGCAGCTCCTCTTGCCACACACACACACACACACACACACACACACACACACACACACACACACACACACACACACACACACGCTCAGATGAGCACAAACAAAGTCTATTTTCTTGTCCGTGGCTGCTTCGCCGTGGTGTTATTGAGGAGCAGAGGGGCTCTGAAGAGGATTGGGGCGAGAGAGGTAAGGAAGAATGGAACAAAGAGAGAGCGAGGCCTGTGATTGGAGACCATCACAGAGTTAACAACACGTATCGAGTAAAAAACTCTCCGTCTTCTGAAGACGAAGCCAAACGCTAACACGTCTTCTCTGTCGGGCCGTCGGATCGCTGGAGGACGACGCCGCTGTCGAGTGTTCGGCTGCAGCAGAGGAAACTATTCTCGACGCCAAGTTCACGAGTTAAATTCAGCTACTAGAAGGGAGACGCTTCACTCCTCCGTCCTCAGCGTTACGAAACTTTGTCGTTGTGTAATCCTCTTAAAAATAAAACGTCTGGATGGAGCTGCTTCTGATCGATGACGGGACTCTCGACACGCCAACAGTGACCTGGAAAGACTCTTTTTTTCTATATATTTCCAGAGTATTACATGTTGATTCCAGGGAATGAAATTGAATCCTTCAAGTGAAGCCTACTGCTGCTGTTGTGGCTGTAAAAAGCATAATATATTAATCTATTTCTCAAATACTTTGCATGGATTAAGGAGTCTCGGGCCTCGGGGGACTTCTCCTTGACACACAAACCCGTACAACGAGTGTGTACAAAAGCTGAAATAATTATTCCAACATTTGAATTTTAACACACTTGACTTTTTCGCTGCATATTTTCCAGCTGCTTTTTCATCACGAAGCGCCGAGGCGACAACAACGACTGTCTGGGTCGCGTCCTGAAAGCATCTCGGAGCCATTTCCCGCCCACCGCTCCGACATTAAAAGAACATAATATGGCCTCATTTACATTCAGGGTCTTTAGGCTAAGGAGGCTGTAATAGACAGTGACGGTATATATTACTGGTCTGCTGCTTTTCATTATGCAGCTAATGATTCCCTGTCAAGTCCGATTGTAAATGAACGCCGGGTAAAAAAGGGAAAACAGAGTGGGAGGCTAAAGACGGGAAGACAAAAGGGGGAGAGAGAGGAAGATGAAAGAAGAGTGGAAATGTGTTGGAGAGATGTTGCAGAATTAGAGGAAACTGTTAAAAATGGATGAAAATCACTAAACAGAATCCTTACATTTGGTGGATAAAACACAAAATATCTAATAATATTATTATTGCTGCTTTTATTCATATGAGGACAAACTGTCATCTTATGGGTGTTTATTAGTCGGGGCGGTTGGGCTAAGATGCTAGCGGTAGCTTTCACTTGTTGTCATAGCAACGGCAAACATCCTGTGTTAGCGGAACCAAACAACTTGTTTACTTCCTCTAAGACAAGCGCTGTGAACAACAAAGAAAAAGGCCACATCTCTTTAAATAGCATCAACTCTTTCTTTTTGAAGGTAGTACGAGGCTAATCTGTGGTTAAGTATACCAACCCATCCGTTACTAGGCAACAGCCGTGGAGCAAGGCAGCCGGGCCAACATGGCGGCGGGTCAACGCCGCACTGCTCTTCGTGGGGAGAGTATATCACTCCGTCTAATTAGAATGCCGATAGCAAGTCTCCCTGAGGGAACACACTCGATGCACACACACACACACACACACACACACACACACACACACACGGCCCTGCATTATTCACTGGTAATTACAACGTCAATACACAGCTACACGGCAGCGTGGTCACACACCAGCCATCATTTAGAATCACACACACGTACACACACACACACACACACACACACACACACACACTATCCTTTAATTGCCCTTCAGTCAAATGCGTTAGCACTTATTTCTACACACAGTCCCACTTGTGCACTGGTCCATTCAGACTCCCCATGGAGGGAATCTGCCACACTCTCAACCCGCTACTGGGCTACACACACACACACACACACACACACACACAACACACACACACACACACACACACACACATGCAAGGACAAAGTCCCCATCCCCCCCCTCCCCAACAGAGAGCACATGCAGCTTTTCCTGGTTCGTGAACTCTGGCTTTGAAGCCTCGAGTTCACCATCTTGGTTTCTCACTCGACCAACACAGTGGTCTCCTGGGTGAAAGTCCTGTTTGACCCCCCATCCCTCCTATCATCGGGATCTCCAAATGTAATGAACGATGTGTGGGAATGTCGTTTCCTAGGAGGCTTCACCTCATCCATTAATAACCTAATTCTTGTTCAAATTGAATGTTTTTATCGTCACATCACTTCAGAAATTAGAAACATTCTTCTGACTTGAAATCTTTTGAATGGTGAGTATATTTTCTGCTGCTTCACAACTAATAAACATATGATATGATGATTAAAAACTCCATAACATTGCAAGTGAAAACACCTGAGTGGGTGAACCAGGGACCTCTGGGTTTTCTTTGTTTGTTTTTCCACTTAAATGATCAGATCTGATCATTTCACAGGCGGAATCCAGTAAGTAGCCTGATCCCACAACACTCCACATCCTCCTCCATCCTCTCCTATTTTCCCTATCACCCTTTTTCTCCTCCATCCTCTTTACTCTCCTCTTCACCCTCTAATCTTCCCTTCACTTCTCCATCTCCTCTCCTCTCTGATTTTAGTTTCTCCCAGTGTCTCTGAACGCCCCACCCCCTCTGATCTGCTCTCCTGGCTCCGGCCCAGTTAAATTACCAGTTCTACAGAGCGATGGTGACAGAGTGCAGAACTTAATTACACACCGGCTGACAGCGAGGACTAGGCGTTACATGTTCTCTTTGTCTCTCTTTTCACTCTCTCTCTCTTCTCTGCTCCTCCCCACCTCCCTCCCTCTCTCTCTCTCTCTCTCTCTCATTTCCTCACTTATTTTTTTTTACTCTCACTTTGTCTCCCTCGTATTAACGGCTGGTTATGTGTTTGTTATTAGCTGGCCGGTTTGGCTCTCTGCTTCTGAGAAGTGAAGCCGAAGCCGAAGTGCCTCAAACTGTCATTCTCTCTGCCGGCCACCAGGGGGCGACTGCTCTCTGGTTGTATAGAAGTCTATGAGAAAATGGTCCTACTTCTCTCTGCTGGCCACCAGGGGGCGACTCCTGTCTGGTTGTATAGAAGTCTATGAGAAAATGGTCCTACTTCTCTCTGCTGGCCACCAGGGGGCGACTCCTCTCTGGTTGTATAGAAGTCTATGAGAAAATGGTCCTACTTCTCTCTGTTGGCCACCAGGGGGCGACTCCTCTCTGGTTGTATAGAAGTCTATGAGAAAATGGTCCTACTTCTCTCTGCTGGCCACCAGGGGGCGACTCCTCTCTGGTTGTATAGAAGTCTATGAGAAAATGGTCCTACTTCTCTCTGCTGGCCACCAGGGGGCGACTCCTCTCTGGTTGTATAGAAGTCTATGAGAAAATGGTCCTACTTCTCTCTGCTGGCCACCAGGGGGCGACTCCTCTCTGGTTGTATAGAAGTCTATGAGAAAATGGTCCTACTTCTCTCTGCTGGCCACCAGGGGGCGACTCCTCTCTGGTTGTATAGAAGTCTATGAGAAAATGGTCCTACTTCTCTCTGCTGGCCACCAGGGGGCGACTCCTCTCTGGTTGTATAGAAGTCTATGAGAAAATGGTCCTACTTCTCTCTTGATGTATTATCTCAGTAAACATTGTAAACATGAGTTTATGGTCTCAATCTCTAGTTTCAAGTCTTCTTCAATCCAGCATGATGTTCATTTAGTACATTATGGTCCATTTAGAGTCCACCAGACCAGGAAGCAGGGGATGCTTTAGGGGGCGGGGCTTACCTGCTGATTGGCAGACACATCGTTTGGTGTGTAACCTTTGATTCAGTGGCCTAAAAATACTGTATGTTACTGGTCTTTCTGTTGTATTTAGTTCCAATTCCAGGTCATTTTAAAGAAGTCAAGCTTTTTAGTGTGTTTGGACGTACATGTGTATGTGTGTATGTGTGTGTGTTTGTGTGTGTGTTTGTGTGTGTGTGCAGGTCACTCTGCATGTGTTTGTTCTCTGGATGAGGCAGGTGTTCTAACATTCAGCCGTTCCTCCGCAAACAGGATCTGTTTATTTGTTCATGCTGCCAGTGCAAACGTGTGTGTGTGCGTGTGTGTGTGTGTGTGCGTGAAAGCATTTATGAAGTGTGTGAATCCAGCTGTGGGAGTCAGATTGATTCATATTTCATCAAGCTATCACAAATTCAGGCCTTTTCACTGCAAAAGAGAGTGAGATAAAGAGAGAGTAGGCCGACAGCAGGAAGGAGGACTAAATGTGTGTGAGACAGACAGACAGACAGACAGACAGACAGACAGACAGACAGACGGGAGGTTCGGGGAACATCGTCTGGAGTGTGTTTTCTCTGTTCAGCCGGCTGCTGAAGTGTGTTTGTGCCCGGTTTGCATTTTTGTGCACGTTGTGGGCGTGTGCACGTGCTAACGGGGTAATTAATAGAGGGCCACATATAGTCTCTGTCCCCCGGGCCTCCTGTCCAGATACATTACTGTGACACACACACACACACACACACACACACACACCTCAGCAGAGATGCAGGTGGACAAGCGGTTGTTAATCAGACAACCAGTTATTAGAAAGACTTAACGAACCATAAACACATGCAAACCACAGACTGTGTAAGAACGTCCACGTCGTCATGGTGACGACACCCACTGGCTCTGAAGCCTATCCTGGATAGTTTGCAACCAGTGAAGGAAGTGACCATATTTGGATTTTTTTCGGCCCCAAATCCATTTTTTTTTAGCAAATTAAAGATGTTCCAGATGTTTGCACCAGAAAAGGAGCTGAAAACAAGGTGGAGGAAAGAGTGAAGGGGCCGACACACACCGGATACCAGAACTATAAATGACTTGTAGAGATTCTCTACTGTGTGACGTGTGTGTGTTTGTGTGTGTGTTTGAACACCTGTGTTTGTTTGTTTTCTTGTGTGTGTTTACAACATTCATACTGTTATTTGTGTGCACTATAAATGTATGGCCATTCAAGGTTTTGTGTGTGTGTGTGTGTGTGTGTGTGTGTGTGTGTGTCTGGAAGCAGTAGAGTCAAAGCAGTGTCAGCCTTTATCAATATTTGACTGCACGACCAGAGAATGGATGAATCTTTAATATAACCTTGGGGCACGACAAAGACATGGAGACATGGAGGACAGAAAGAGGGGGGGGAGGAAGAAGAGGAGGAAGAGTGGAGGAGTTCAGATGGTAAAATGGTCTCAACTGGATGTTGTTAACTTGATGAAGTCTCAACGTCCTGCTGGAACATTTTTTAATTTACTCCCATTCCCTCGTCTTTTAGACGCACAGTCACCCTCTAAAGCCAATTAGAGAGAGAGAGAGAGAGAGAGAGAGAGAGAGAGAGAGAGTGCAGAAGAAAGAGTTGGGAAGTAAACGAGAAAAGGGACATGTCCATTAAAAATGGATGCCAAAGATAAGAGTGTCCTGCTCTTAAGTCCTCTAGATCTTTTAGGTGAAACAGCATTTATTGATTTATTCACTGTCATAATAATGGATAAAATCCAGTTAAAATCCCTCCCCCACAGAGATCCTCTGTCATTTTCAATCGTGTATTCTTATTGGCTGCTCGTTTCTCAGTGTGTGACGGCCGTGACGGCAGCATCATGTTGACAAGCAACAACCAATCACATGTCTTTCCTCTTAAATCTGAGAGTGCTGATAAGTCGCCATCTGGGATTCTAGTGACCGGAGAAGGAAGTGACCATATTTGGACTGTGGAGGAGCGACGGGTGGATCTGAGGTGTTAAAGTCATCTTAGTAGCTAACTAGCATTGGTAGCGTGGTAGCCACCTGTCAATCCGCAGGTAAGCCCCGCCCCCTAAAGTATCCCCTGCTTTCTGGTCTGTATACAGTATTACTGCAGCTATATCTACAGCGGCTTTGCTAATGTTGCTTTAGTTGAAGTTCAATTAGAACAAGCTGAAGCACGCACACACACACACACACACACACACACACACACACGTATATCCTTTCATTTGAGTGTAACTTCGGCTGACGTCTCAAACCAGACGTAGAGCAAAAATCCAAAAATAATTCAACGATGTTTAAAAAGTGGTCTCCCGTGTATTTCAGCTGCTCGTTAGTGTTTCTGTGACTCCTCCTCCTTTAATCACAGATGTGAACTGGTCTCCACTAGAATCCAGACTTTACGAAATGTAAAAGAATAACGTGACGTTGTCAATACAAATAAAAAAGGAAATCTCTCTGGAAACGGAAACAAATAAAGAAGTGAAGTGTCTCCAGCTGCTGTAGTACAACACGAGCTTATAAATGTTGAATCCAGACTCCCTTGTTCTCTGTCAGCGTCCTCCACCGCCGTGAATTATCATCCGCCTCTTTGCCCTCAACAACAACGTAAAAACACACACAACCACTTTAAATAGAAGACTCGGCCATTCTGGAGCTGCATATCAAAGCCCTAAATGTTTGTACTACTGTGTCTTTTCCACTCGTGAGTATTTGATTCTGTGTTTATCCAGCATCCAATGTAAATGTGTATCTACGAACGTGCTATATACTGTAAGTCCTAAGAATTATTATTATTATCTCAGTGTGCTTAGAAAAAAGTAATTTTTCAAGCAAAGTTGTACAGAGTCGTTATCGTTATCGCAAAGTCGATCGTAAAAAAACAAGACGTCAATGTTTTACTGTGGAAAACGTCAGGAGCTAAAAATAAACATTGGACGCGTTCTAGTATGAAGTAACGTTTAGCTAGAAGACGGCTGCTCTCTGTGTGTGTGTTTCAGGAGACGGCTGCTGTCTGTGTGTGTGTGTTTCACTAGACGGCTGCTCTCTCTGTGTGTTTCACTAGACAGTTGCTCTCTGTGTGTGTGTTTCACTAGACGGCTGCTCTCTGTGTGTGTTTCACTAGACGGTTGCTCTCTGTGTGTGTGTTTCACTAGACGGTTGCTCTCTGTGTGTGTGTTTCACTAGACGGCTGCTCTCTGTGTGTGTTTCACTAGACGGTTGCTCTCTGTGTGTGTGTTTCACTAGACGGTTGCTCTGTGTGTGTGTGTTTCACTAGACAGTTGCTCTGTGTGTGTGTTTCACTAGACCGCTGCTCTCTGTGTGTGTTTCACTAGACGGTTGCTCTCTGTGTGTGTGTTTCACTAGACGGCTGCTCTCTGTGTGTGTTTCACTAGACGGCTGCTCTCTGTGTGTGTTTCACTAGACGGTTGCTCTCTGTGTGTGTGTTTCACTAGACGGTTGCTCTCTGTGTGTGTGTTTCACTAGACGGTTGCTCTCTGTGTGTGTGTTTCACTAGACGGCTGCTCTCTGTGTGTGTTTCACTAGACGGCTGCTCTCTGTGTGTGTGTTTCACTAGACGGTTGCTCTCTGTGTGTGTGTTTCACTAGACGGTTGCTCTCTGTGTGTGTTTCACTAGACGGCTGCTCTCTGTGTGTGTTTCACTAGACGGTGGCTCTCTGTGTGTGTGTTTCACTAGACGGCTGCTCTCTGTGTGTGTTTCACTAGACGGTTGCTCTCTGTGTGTGTGTTTCACTAGACGGTTGCTCTCTGTGTGTGTGTTTCACTAGACGGCTGCTCTCTGTGTGTGTTTCACTAGACGGCTGCTCTCTGTGTGTGTGTTTCACTAGACGGTTGCTCTCTGTGTGTGTGTTTCACTAGACGGTTGCTCTCTGTGTGTGTTTCACTAGACGGCTGCTCTCTGTGTGTGTTTCACTAGACGGTGGCTCTCTGTGTGTGTGTTTCACTAGACGGCTGCTCTCTGTGTGTGTTTCACTAGACGGTTGCTCTCTGTGTGTGTTTCACTAGACGGCTGCTCTCTGTGTGTGTTTCACTAGACGGTGGCTCTCTGTGTGTGTGTTTCACTAGACGGCTGCTCTCTGTGTGTGTTTCACTAGACGGCTGCTCTCTGTGTGTGTTTCACTAGACGGTGGCTCTCTGTGTGTGTGTTTCACTAGACGGCTGCTCTCTGTGTGTGTTTCACTAGACGGTTGCTCTCTGTGTGTGTGTTTCACTAGACGGTTGCTCTCTGTGTGTGTGTTTCACTAGACGGTTGCTCTCTGTGTGTGTGTTTCACTAGACGGCTGCTCTCTGTGTGTGTTTCACTAGACGGTTGCTCTCTGTGTGTGTGTTTCACTAGACGGCTGCTCTCTGTGTGTGTGTTTCACTAGACGGCTGCTCTCTGTGTGTGTTTCACTAGACGGTGGCTCTCTGTGTGTGTGTTTCACTAGACGGCTGCTCTCTGTGTGTGTTTCACTAGACGGCTGCTCTCTGTGTGTGTTTCACTAGACGGTGGCTCTCTGTGTGTGTGTTTCACTAGACGGCTGCTCTCTGTGTGTGTTTCACTAGACGGTTGCTCTCTGTGTGTGTGTTTCACTAGACGGTTGCTCTCTGTGTGTGTGTTTCACTAGACGGTTGCTCTCTGTGTGTGTGTTTCACTAGACGGCTGCTCTCTGTGTGTGTTTCACTAGACGGTTGCTCTCTGTGTGTGTGTTTCACTAGACGGCTGCTCTCTGTGTGTGTGTTTCACTAGACGGCTGCTCTCTGTGTGTGTGTTTCACTAGACGGTTGCTCTCTGTGTGTGTGTTTCACTAGACGGTTGCTCTCTGTGTGTTAGTTTCACTAGACGGCTGCTCTCTGTGTGTGTGTTTCAGGAGGCGGCTGCTCTGTGTGTGTGTTTCAGGAGGCGGCTGCTCTCTGTGTGTATGTTTCAGGAGGTGGCTGCTCTCTGTGTGTGTGTTTCAGGAGGCGGCTGCTCTCTGTGTGTGTGTTTCAGGAGGCGGCTGCTCTCTCTGTGTGTGTTTCACTAGACGGCTGCTCTCTGTGTGTATTTCACTAGACGGCTGCTCTCTGTGTGTGTGTTTCAACTAACTTGTCTCTCTGAAGACACACACACAAACGTGGTGTTATCTCTTGCACTGCTTTCCATGCTGGGAGTCGCCTTGCTGAGATCGTTGCCGAGATCTAATTGTACTTTGATCTCAGGGTTTTTAAGCTGCATCAGAAAACACGCAAACGGTACATACAAGGACGTTCAGAAGCACTCAAACAAACCTGACACACACACACGGCAAACTATCTGTATCAGCACCTGGAGGTGGGGGGAGGGGGGGGGGATATGATTATGATCCAGCTTGAAGAGGTAAAAATAAAACGATGTATAGAGGAAATGTTTTGCCACCACGCTGGATGCCCAGATAAGCGTCTTCTCCTCGCCAAGTCACCGTGGCAACCGTGGCAACCGTGACGGAGGGAGCTATGATGGAGGATAATCCATAATTATCAGCACCATAATTGCAGTTGTTTTTTAAATTGCTAACACGCTGAAGTCAAACATGACTAGGCAATCGTAACTCTTTGAGAAGAAGGTACTTGTTAGTCGTCATGGTTACCGTAGAGTGTCGTCGTGGTCCACCCCACTTTTTGGGTTCATTTTCAGCAACCAGTGTAGCATGAGAACATGGTGGACTTAGCAAGCTAGCTAACCAGACTACCTGGATGTTCTGCAATCCTTTAAGCCCCGCCTCCAGCCCTCTCGACCAGCTTCATGGTGGACGATGAGTACGCTAGCTGGGTTTCCTGACATGCATTAGATACTTTTTATTTTCCTTACTACGGCGCACACTCGTCGTATTTCTGTGTTCTCGCGTATGAAATCACAATGCCACCACTCACTGCTGCATCAAAGCACCGCGGGGGGCACACCAAAGGAAACGCTGGTTCCTATCCATATGGTGTCCACACAGACACACACACACGCACACACACACACACACACACGCGCACGCACACACACACACACACACACAGTGAGGGAGAGAAAAGATCTATCAGCCTATTTTTGGCTGACTGTAGCGGTCGCCCACATAAATGTCCGCTTGGCTCGGCTCTGATCACATAATTGCTCCGTCCACACCTCTCCCACACACACACACACACACACACACACACACACTCACGGTCCGGTATGACGTGAAGCGTCCACACATGCAGGTGAGCCCACGGCGTCTGAATCGACAAACAGCAAACAATGACTCCCACTAGCTCGCCCACACAGCCAGCGAGGGAGGGGGGGGGTGGTTTCCACAGCGGCGGCAGACAACACACAGAGAGACGGTTCCTCCTACCTGAGTTCCTCTTGGAGATGTACTTGACGCCGTCGCCGGCTCCCGAGGAGACGAGGAGGAGGAGGAGGAGGAGGAGGGGTAGAGTCTTCATCTCTCCAGTCTCCACTGGGCCCTGAAGGGAAGCAGGACAGACGTGAGACAGATGTGAGACAGGTGTGAGACAGACGTGAGACAGGCGTGAGACAGACATGAGACAGATGTGAGACAGACGTGAGACAGGTGTGAGACAGACGTAAGACAGACATGAGACAGATGTGAGACAGGTGTGAGACAGACATGAGACAGGTGTGAGACAGACATGAGACAGATGTGAGACAGACGTAAGACAGACGTGAGACAGATGTGAGACAGACGTGAGACAGGTGTGAGACAGACGTGAGACAGACATGAGACAGACGTGAGACAGACGTGAGACAGACATGAGACAGACGTGAGACAGACGTGAGACAGGTGTGAGACAGGTGTGAGACAGACATGAGACAGATGTGAGACAGACGTAAGACAGACGTGAAACAGATGTGAGACAGGTGTGAGACAGACATGAGACAGATGTGAGACAGACGTAAGACAGACGTGAGACAGATGTGAGACAGACGTGAGACAGACATGAGACAGATGTGAGACAGGTGTGAGACAGACATGAGACAGATGTGAGACAGACGTAAGACAGACGTGAGACAGATGTGAGACAGACGTGAGACAGGTGTGAGACAGACGTGAGACAGACATGAGACAGACGTGAGACAGACATGAGACAGGTGTGAGACAGACGTGAGACAGACGTGAGACAGACATGAGACAGGTGTGAGACAGACATGAGACAGGTGTGAGACAGACGTGAGACAGACGTGAGACAGACATGAGACAGGTGTGAGACAGACGTGAGACAGGTGTGAGACAGGTGTGAGACAGACATGAGACAGGTGTGAGACAGACGTGAGACAGACGTGAGACAGACATGAGACAGGTGTGAGACAGATGTGAGACAGACATGAGACAGACGTGAGACAGACATGAGACAGGTGTGAGACAGACGTGAGACAGACGTGAGACAGACATGAGACAGGTGTGAGACAGACATGAGACAGGTGTGAGACAGACGTGAGACAGACGTGAGACAGACATGAGACAGGTGTGAGACAGACGTGAGACAGACGTGAGAAAGACATGAGACAGGTGTGAGACAGACATGAGACAGACGTGAGACAGGTGTGAAACAGAAGTAAGACAGACGTGAGACAGGTGTGAGACAGACGTGAGACAGGTGTGAGACAGACGTGAGACAGACGTGAGAATTAAATTAATAAATAATAAATAAGAGCTTCTCCATGATGAGGAACTGGACAATGTAGCATTCTGTAGCATTCTGTTAGCATTTAGCTACCTCCATTATGCAGATTTAATTACAGTATATATATTTGGTATATATATATATTACAGTATAAATTTGGTATATATATATATATATATTACAGTATATATTTGGTGTATATATATATATATATATTACAGTATAAATTTGGTATATATATATATATAAATATATATATATATATATATTACAGTATATATTTGGTATATATATATATATATTACAGTATATATTTGGTATATATATATATATATATATATATATATATATATATATATATATATATATATTAGAGTATATATTTGGTATATATATAACAGTATATGTTTGTTTTATTTGGGATAAGCAAACATGTTCCGTGTTGATTCAAATGTCGTTTTGGTTTAAACTCAGATTAACTAAACAGAGATTAGTTCTTCATTATAATCCCAGAAATCATCTGGATGGATTTCTGCTGAACTCTGAGGAGGATGATGTCATCTCATTTGAATAAATGATAAATGATATATAAAAGAATGTTTTCAAACAGAGAACATTTGTCTTTTATTGAAGACCTTTTCAATAATTGCAGAATAATAACACTCACCATGTCGTAACTATGACAACCTCCCTGAAGGCATTATGTTTCTGTCTTTTTGATTTGATATGATTTCTGAGTTTCTCAGTGTTTCAAATTAAACTGTTCCTGGCCGACGTGCTGTAAAAGGTGAAAAACAAAACACTTTCATATTTCAACTCCGCAGCCTGAGAAGAACCACAAACATTAATATTGATCTGCAGCACGTGTTCCTGCCTTTATGAAAACAGCTTCTTTCTTCTCCAGCTGATTCAATTCAAAATACATAAACCAAATCAGATTTGACCGAAGGCAATGAATACAAACGTACACACACACACACACACACACACACACACACACACAAACACTCTGCGCTGTGAAATCACAAATTGATAGAAAATTGATTCACATGAGCAGCAGCCTTTTGGACGTGATGATCTGGGACCAGGTTCATGTGGGATGCGATGGGGGAGGGGGGACCATCGTGATCCGGCATGGTCAGGATCACCTGGGTCTCGTGTGAACCCTGATTGGGGACTCAGTTCTCTACATGGTACATTCAGGACTTCTGAAAACCATTCCAGTGCCTTATAAAGAGTCTGCTGAGACCACAAAGCTAGAAATGACAAGGATAAAAACACAACGAGCTGTTTTTATTTGGAAGACTGTCGATACGAGTAGTCGTAACATTTAAGGGCACGGCCACATGGGGCCCACCAGACTTAAACAGGACCCGGAGTCCACCCTGTCCTTTGTTATTTTAGAACTCCACCTGGTCCCCGGCCTCAGAGGCAGGCTCCAGGAAAACCGGGTCTCGCCAGGTGAGCTTCCACTACAGCCGGAGGAGCTAAATTGAGCGGTTGAGCTGCAGGTAAAGATAGAGCGGCGGGCGCTCTGACAAGCAGCGCTGAGTGGAAATCAAAGTGTGAGTCAGCCGTGTGGGAAGCGTTTCCCAGGTTCATTTGGAGAAGTCAAAACATAAACAGAGAGAGACACCACCGGAGTTTAGCATCGAGACGTGGCGGGTTTTCAGACACAAACACTTAGAAATAGAAAAGAATAAAAATGTCAGAGTCTGCATCAAAAACACTCTTTCTTAAAGAGAAGACACAGTTCGGCCTCCCAACATGATGCATTAATTTATTCAGAAATCATTTAATTACTTTACTTCAGTAGCCCAAATGCATCAATCTGTGCTCACATGTCTCTCAGATTAGGAATGAGAGTTTCTACACAAACTGGTTGCCTGGCAACTAGCAGCACCTTGAGAGTGCAGGCGGCAACCTCCGGTTTCTGAGAAGTGAAGCCAAATGCGGAAGTGCCTTAAACTGTCATCCTCTCTGCTGGCCACTAGGGGCGACTCCTTTCTGGTTGTATAGAAGTCTATGAGAAAATGGTCCTACTTCTCTCTGCTGGCCACCAGGGGGCGACTCCTTTCTGGTTGTATAGAAGTCTATGAGAAAATGGTCCTACTTCTCTCTGCTGGCCACCAGGGGCGACTCCTCTCTGGTTGTATAGAAGTCTATGAGAAAATGGTCCTACTTCTCTCTGCTGGCCACCAGGGGGCGACTCCTCTCTGGTTGTATAGAAGTCTATGAGAAAATGGTCCTACTTCTCTCTGCTGGCCACCAGGGGCCGACTCCTCTCTGGTTGTATAGAAGTCTATGAGAAAATGGTCCTACTTCTCTCTGCACTACGAAAGAGCTGAAAACTTTTACTGCACACACACACACACACACACACACACAACACACACACACACACACACACAGGGTGGCATTGTAGCATTAAAGAGAAAGGGGAGAGTATGAGGGTTTTTTCTTTTTACCGACTTTCTGAACCTTTTAGTCTGAAACACAGAGAGGCCTAATGCAACTGCTAAAGGCTGTGTGTGTGTGTGTGTGTGTGTGTGTGTGTGTGTGTGTGTGTGTTCTTGTACTCTGTAGCCTACAGTGATGGTTTGGCCCAAAAGCAAAGGGGTTCAAATGGAAGTTGACGGTTTCTGATACGTTTATAAAACACAAACATGTATATTGACAACATCATGCTCTCGTTATCGAATGTTCTGTTGTTTTCATATATGTTGACTATATTATTGAAAATATCTATTAACCCCAGTCTCTGTGGATGATGCAGATAAATAGCATTCTTTACAAGTTTCTAAAGGATCACTTCTCAGAAGCGAAGAGTGAGTTATGCTACACTATGCTACGCTATGCTTTGCTAACAATGTAAGCAATGTTTCCACTCAGAACATGTGACTGTGTAAGTTTACTTAAGGATACTACAACACACACCATCTTACACTTGTCTCTCTCTCTCTCTGTCATTCTCTCTCTCTCTCTCTCTCTCTCACACACACACACACACACACACACACACACACACACACATAGTGGCTGCAGTCTTCCTCCAACACTCTTATTCTCACATAGACTCCCTCATTGCCAAACACTGAGCTCTCTTTATCTTGTCCTCTCTGTTGGCCTCTCTGCACTGCCTCACAGCCATCACACACACACACACACACACACACACACACACACACACACACACACACACACACACACACACACTCCAAGGTCAGTCTTCCTCTCGCCTCTTCTCCACACATGAACACTGACACACTTGCTCAGACAGCAGCGGCAGCTTGTTTGATGTTTGATCCACCATGAATGCAAGCATGGAAATGCAATCTCATGGCATGTGTGTGTTGTGTGTATGTACTGTGTGTGTGTGTGTGTGTGTGTGTGTGTGGAGGTGGAGGAATAAAAGGAGTGTAATGGTATTTGAAAAATCCCCCAGTGATCTGCAGAATAATTATGCCGTATGGAGAGAGAAGAAGAGAAAAATAGAAATGAAGAAAAAAAAGAGTGGATGTCGGTTTTGGCTTCAATGCACTAACATGCACACACACACACACACACACACACACACACAGGGAGAGAGAGAGCAGGACAGAACAGAAACTATTACAGCATTCCCATCCCCCGTATCTTTCATCCTCTGTTGCTTTGCTGTTCCGTCCGTCTGTGATAATGATATCCAAACAGCAGAGCAGGTCAGAGTGTGTTTAATGCAAAGTGTCACACACTCAGAGCGCTTCTGCTCCGGAGGAAAATATATACCTTTTATCAGGAGGCAACCTCTGGTTCTGAAAAGTGCCTTAAACTGTCATTCTCTCTGCTGGCCATCAGGGGGCGACTCCTCTCTGAATGTATAGAAGTATATGAGAAAAAAACACACCAGAAAGCAGGGGGTGCTTTAGGGGGCGGGGCTTACCTGCTGATTGACAGGTCTCTACCACGCTACCAATGCTAGTTAGCTACTAAGATGACTTTACCTTGAATCATGAAGCTAACTTTGTTAGCAGCTTCACACCAGAATCCACAAGGATCCGGCTCGGATAGAGTCCATTGGGGGTTTTTATCATGTGTTGATTTTAAGTGTCTGTGATGCGAAGAATGTGTGTGGAAAGAAAATGATGAAGAATCATTAAAAAATAATCATGTTACTCTTCTGGTTACATTATTCTTATTGACGTGAAAACTTTGTGGGAAATAGTTGTCTGAGTGTTTTTCTTTTTGCCGAGGGTTAAAAGTTCAAATGAGTATTTTCAACAATATGCAGTTTTAACAAGTGGTTTAATTCCGAGGGAAACACTTACAGACATGCATGAACATGAACACACACACACACACACACACACACACTGATAGCAGGCTATTCCCGTCCCAAACACACCAGTGTTAAGCCATTAGGCCGCTTCAGCCACACATCCAATATTAAAGACCGCCTCCAGCCCGGTTCTGTCACACTATCTGTCTCTCCCAAACTGCATGAGTCATGCTGTTTGGGTTACAGAGGCAGTCTGTTTTACATGGAAACATAAGCCGCCTCGTTATCATTACCAAAGATTTTATACATTTAATCCGTGCACGAGGAGGCGTTTGAATCTGGAGTCGTGATAATCTCGTTGTCGGTTTAACGCTAACGTTCAGCTCACATGAGCACCTTTTTTCATACTGACATGAGAATTATCTCATCAAATCAATCATAAAATCTAAAGTTCAAAAGTATTCATATGATTATAAAAAACTTAAACTTAATGTACAGTAAATACCTTTAGTATCAACAAATCAAGTCCATTTTACTGAACTAGATTCCAGAAGGAAGTGAGTAACTGATATGAACCCTGAGCTGCACTTTGCATGTCTTTATTTATTTATTTATTACCATTGTATAACTTATATTTAAATAACACATATCAACAGTACTCGCCCTCACACGGGGTACCAATTGTGTTGGGGCACCAGCAGGAATACATTAATAATGCTATTTATATCAGAAATTGTATTGATATTCATAATTATCTATTAATAACGAATCTGCTCCTGTCAGTGCCCAACAGTTATATCTATTAATATTAATATTATTATTAGCGTGTACAGTTTGTAGAACAGAAGTTGCCTCCTCATAAACACCACGACGTCTCTTATATGGATCATTTCATATCAGCAGAAGTTCTGGATCCAGTTCTGCCGCTTTGCCGCATTACTGAGTGTGATTAAAACATAATTAAGTAGACGAGTGTAGCAGAAGCTATGAAAACACCATACTGTGATTATGTTAATGAGGTGAACACCTTATTGAATTAGGTATAATTGCATACGCGTACTGTAATTAAGGGCATCATGGACATATAATCAACACCAGTCGAGAGACCATGAACACGTGGCGTGCAGGTAGAAACAAACAGACGTCTGCATCGGGTTGCCATGGCAGCGACTTTAACCACCATCTGTCACTCACGCATACTTATATGAGACAGTTTACTTGATGAAGCCGCCACATCCACCCGAATGCAGCAGAACTAGCCGTGAAAGGTATGACCGTTCCATCTGCGGCGCCTAATTCCAGAGATGTGGTGCGCGCTCATCAGGACTCCTGCAATTATGCACACCTCCTCTAATGCAGAGCCTTGATTGGATCTCATACAGCCGGCGCCAGACTCTCACGGAGGTACTCGGGAACATCTGTGCCTGGACCTGGACTGGTGAAGGGGAGCCGTCTGGACTTACAGGACACTGTCAGGATGCATAAGGGTGGAGGACCAGAATCAAGAGTCCACATCACCCAAACCCCCTTAGACAACCAGCTGTCCAGATGTAGTTGGACAGTACTGATGACATGGCAGCACAAATTTAAATTACATCGACTTTAGATCCAAGCATTATATCATATTTTGTTCACATAAGCCCTTTTACACGTTTATACTTTGAGTTTCATTGCTTTTATGTGGGAACTGCTCCCCCCTTTAAGATCCTAAATCCTAAAACAGAAGAAAACCAGGTCTATGTGGGTCTCAAAGGGTTAAAGCATGTTTCTCATAAAAAGTAAAACATCTTTAACCCACTGTAGGAGCCACATTTAAGTTTATTTGGATTGAACTTAATATCTCTTGTTTTCTGCACTTTTGAGCTTGCGCCCCCTTTAGGTGGTGAATGGTGCCACCTCAACGGAACCGATAAAGGGATGCCAATTGCGCATGACTGGAGGAGAGCAGGCCGCAGAATACAGTCATTGACCTCGCTCAACGAACAATAGATTGCAATACATCACAACAATCCCGTTACATTGTGCATCCCACGGCATTTTTGTTTGTATATTATTTTACTTCGTAATAAAAACGGCAACAACTCCGGACAAAACCATCTCACGTGGATTATTTTGGGTGTGAGTCAGACACTGCAAACCTGCCTTCTCAACTGGTCAAAACAGATAGGACTGGGGCTACGGGAAAAGCCCAAACCTGTTTTTGCCAGTACATTTAGTCAATGACTCCTGCAACATCGGGATACCTGGACAACGAAGATCTGTCGCCACTACGCGCAAGAAATAATTATTAGACAAAGGAACAAAGGAACCACTCGTTGGAGGGTATGTACGGCAAAATGCCAGAACATTAAGAACTTTTTCGTTGGACAAAAATCATTGGATTATTAAGAAGAAAGTTTGGTTCGTGTTTTTTGAGCCGATTTCTTGGATTACTTGTTTTTTGACGTTAATTAATGACCAAACAATTGGAGCGGCAAACGCTGTTTATTTTTTAAGGAAATCCGATGTTTAGGTTGAAAGAAAAGGGAACTGTTCTGAACTTTATTGGACTTTTAATGAGCTGAAAGAAAGGAAATTATTATTTGTGACTTTTTGGAACTTTATTCTTTGATCAATGGCCGAATCAAATGATTCTGAGACACCTGTTGCAAATATGGAGGACGACGCAGTGACGCGTATGCGCAAAGCGAGACAAGGAAAAATGTCCCACATTACGCGAAGAATCAACATTATAAATGACTTGATGGTAGATAAAGACTTTCTTGGCGAGGTTAAACAAAATATGGCGAAGTTTAATGCATTTTTGGAGGAATTTAAAGCGTTACATGCATCCTATACGGACATGCTCGATGAAACCGCTCGCGACGAGGACGAGGAAAATTGGTATAAGCCGAGACATGCAGATATTGTTGCTTTTATTGATAAGGTGTGGGAATGGATCGCTTTGGTTGAAAATCGTAGCTCCCCCAGCGCTACTGAAGTAACTTCCTCTGCCAATTTAGTACCAGAATCGGCCCCATTAGTTCTTGGCCATGCCCAAACCGGGCTGGACATCGTTGATGCGCAATCGCATAGGTCCAGCACTTCGTCAGGCAGATCACACTCATCGACCCGATCTTTACGTATTAATGCAGAAGCAGAGCGAGAAGCTTTATTGGCCAAAGCGTCTAAATTGCAGCTAAAACACGCTATTGAGGAGCAGGAGCAATTGTTACGTAAGCAAAAGGAAGCGCTGGAGCTTAGTGTTAAATTGGATGCCGCAAACGCAAAAATTAATTATTTAAAGGCTGCTGAAAGGAACCCCATCGGTCCCATTCCTTTCAATTTAGACACCGCTAGTATGTCTGTGTTGATAGCAGGAGTATCACAAGCTGCACCTATGGAAGAACTGGAAAGTTCAGTTTCTTTTCTTGAAACTCCCTCAGTGAGACCCAAGGCAGGTGCTGCTCATGTTAATTTCCCCTTGCTTAACCCAAATCACAGCAGACCTACATCATCCAATAGGTCCACCAGTACTGACCAGGTGCAGTTCACAGCACTACATAGTCTTCCCTATGGAGGTGATTCAAATACCTCCCCAGCCCCAATTCAGCCAGCTGTTAGTTCAGCTCAAGGTATTCTGCCTACACAGCCCCCCACTCACCCGCCACGGCCACCTCCGCCATGGCATCAGCCTCAACTGCAGTCTCAATTGCCACCACAGTCACACTCTCAGCTTCAGCCTCAGCCCCCGCCATGGCATCAGCCTCAACTGCAGTCTCGATTGCCGCCTCAGTCACAGTCTCAGCTTCAGCCTCAGGCTCAAACACCCTCTACGCCCAGGTCACCATATGACAGTCATATGATCAAAGTGTTGGAAAATCAAAATGAACTCACCAGACTGCTCATGAAACAACAGTTGTCATCCACCTTACCACAGGGTGGCATTCCGGTCTTTGATGGCGAGGTGCTTGAATATAAGTCATTCATCCACAGTTTTGAAAACATGATTGAACGGAAAACTGACAACCACAGAGACCGTTTGCAGTTTCTCATACAGTACACAAAGGGCCAAGCCCAGCGGCTAGTTAAGAGCTGTGAATATATGGCACCAGATAGAGGATATCAAAAGGCTCTGCAGCTATTAAAGGAAAACTTTGGCAATGAGTATAAGATCTCTTGTGCCTACTTGGAAAAGGCCCTCTCATGGCCTCAGATCAAAACACAGGATGCTAAGTCCCTGCAGGATTACGCCATGTTCCTGAGGAGTTGCTGCAATGCAATGGAGGAGATGTCATACATGGAGGAGCTGGACACCATATCCACCATGAAGAGCATTGCCGTGAAATTACCTTACAAGCTCAGGGAGAAATGGCGCAACAAGGCGTATGAGCTACAACAACAACGCCAAAGCAGGGTAAGAATTGTAGACCTAGTCTCTTTTATGGAAAAGCAGGCTCGCATAGCAGGTGACCCAATGTTTGGCGATCTCCAAGACCAGTCAACTAGTAAAGGAAATGCAAAAGCTCCTGTTAAAATGCGGCCCTCCAAGTCCTCTAGCATTAGCTATGCGACTAGTGTAGCCACTGTCACAGGAGCAAATCCTGACCCACCATGTCTGTTTTGTAGCTCCAAACATGCACTAGACTCATGCCAAAAGTTCATGAAAAGGGCCCATAGAGACAAGCTAAGCTTTTTGAAAACCAAGGGCATCTGCTATGGATGTCTCACCCCAGGGCACATTAGTAAAGACTGCAGTAGGCGTCTTACCTGCAACGTGTGCAAACGAACCCATCCCAGCATACTCCACATTGCAACCAAGAAAACAGATAGTCCCTCTATTGTTAAGGTAGCAGAGTCTTGTGGTCATATAGGGGCCGGAGACCATGAGAGCATTCTTTCCATTGTTCCGGTTAATGTCAAGGCAGCAAAGGGCAGCCATGTTATACAAACGTATGCTCTGCTGGATCCTGGGTCCACTGCCACCTTCTGCTCAGAGGAGCTCATGACGCGTCTCAATCTAAGAGGAAAGAGGACACGCATACTTCTGCGCACCATGAATCAGGAAACATCGGTCCCAGTGCATGTCATATCAGGATTGGAAGTTTCAGCACTGGACAGCGACACATTCTTCCATCTTCCTGACACCTTGACTCAAAAGGACATGCCAGTAACCAGTAGCAGCATCCCCAAGCAAAGTGACCTGGCGCATTGGGCGTACTTAGGTAAGGTCACCATTCCCTCCATTAGTTCAAAGGTAGAACTGTTGATTGGCACGAATGCTTCACACCTATTAGAACCTTGGGAGGTAATAAATGGCCAAAATGGGGGTCCCTATGCAGTTAAAACACTTTTAGGGTGGGTAGTAAATGGGCCATTGAGAAGTGCTGCTGGTACTGGAGGAAGTGCAACAGTCAATAGGATCTCTGTTGCGAGTCTGGAAAGGCTGCTAATCTTGCAGTACAACCAGGACTTCCAGGAAAATGCATCAGAGGAAAGGACAGAAATGTCGGTTGAGGACAAAGCTTTCCTACGCATGGCGAATGAGGCAGTACTGGAGAATGGCCACTACAGTTTGAGACTGCCCTTCAGGAAAGCAAATGTGCACATGCCAAGCAATAGGCAAATGGCAGAACAGCGTCTGTATAGCCTGAAAAGGAAAATGTTGAAGAATGAGCAGTTCAAACAGGAATACACAGCATTTCTCACTGACATCCTTGAGAACTATGCTGAGGAAATCCCACAGGAGGAACTCATGCAACCACCAGGAACAACCTGGTTTTTGCCACATCATGGGGTTTACCACCCTAAGAAGAAAAAGCTCAGAGTGGTGTTCGACTGTGCGGTGTCATTCCAAGGTGTGTCACTCAACACCGAACTACTACAGGGTCCAGACCTCACCAACTCTCTCCTTGGGGTCATCATCAGATTTCGCAAAGAGCCCATTGGAATCATGGCTGACATCAAATCAATGTTCCATCAGGTCAGAGTGGCAAAGTCTGATGTGGACTACCTGCGATTCCTTTGGTGGCCACAAGGTGACACTAGTCAGACCCCAAAAGAACACCGTATGCTTGTACACATCTTTGGCGCTGTGTCTTCCCCAAGCATTGCAACCTATGCTCTTCAAAAAACTGCCACTGACAATGAAAGCTGCTTCCCCCCGCAGGTAACAGAGACCATCAGGCACAACTTCTATGTTGACGACTGTGCTAGGTCAGTGTCCAGAGTGTCCGATGCCATCCAGCTGGTAAGAGATCTCACTGCATTGTGCAACAAAGGTGGGTTCCAGCTAACTCAGTGGGTGAGCAATAGTCGTGCAGTGCTGTCATCCATTCCCAAAGAACACAGATCCAAAGACATTACGTCCCTTGATCTTGACAAAGACAACCTGCCAGTTGAAAGAGCATTGGGACTACAATGGTGTGTAGACTCGGATAGCTTTCAGTTCAACATCAACCTAAGCCAAAAGCCACATACACGCAGAGGCATACTGTCTGTTGTCAGCTCTATCTTTGACCCACTCGGCTTTCTTGCTCCTCTCATTCTTCCAGCCAAGCAGCTGCTACAGGAGCTCTGTCAGGCGGGCTTTGGATGGGATGAGCCTTTGCCACAGGCGATATCAAGGCAATGGATGGAATGGACCAGTAGCCTGGAGATGATCAAAGGCTTCAGAGTGCAGCGATGTCTGAAACCAGAGGGCTTCGGAATGGCCAGGTTTACCGAACTGCATCATTTTGCGGACGCCAGTGAGAGTGGCTATGGCTCTGTGAGCTACATCAGACAGGTGAACCAGAAAAATGTTGTGCATGTCACCTTTGTGCTTGGCAAGTCTAGAGTACTACCCTTAAAGAACATCACAGTGCCAAGACTAGAGCTGGCGGCAGCTGCTCTGTCAGTCAAAGTGGACAGAATGCTGAGGAAAGAATTACACCTTGATTTAGAGCCCTCTGTGTTCTGGACAGATAGCCAAACCGTGCTTAAGTACATTGCCAATAACCAAGCCAGATTTAAAACCTATGTGGCAAACAGGGTCTCATTTATACGAGACAACACAGAGTTGTCTCAGTGGAGATATGTAGGCAGCAAAGACAACCCTGCTGACGACTCATCCAGAGGGTTGAATTCCAGAAAGTTCATGGAGCAGAAGAGATGGATTAATGCACCTGAGTTTCTATGGAAACCAGTGGAAAGTTGGCCAGTAGTGCAGGCACTGGGCCCCATGCTTCAGGATGATCCAGAGGTTAGGAAAACCACTACAGTGTTCACAACCATGGTGCAATCTAGAACCCCTACTGACCAGCTTATTCTGTATTTCTCAAACTGGATCAGCCTTTTAAAGGCAGTAGCTTGGTACCTCAAGCTGAAGAGAAATTTGATACTGAAAGTGAAAAAAGGAAAAGAGTTTGCCCCACTCGCCCACTCCGACAGGTCACAGGCAAGCCAAAGGGTGGTAGACGTAAAGCCCCGTGTTGAACAGCACCTAACAGTGAGAGACTTAACGGATGCAGAAAGAGCAGTTGTCATGTACAGTCAGAGACAAGCTTTCTCTAATGAATTCTCAACGTTGCAGATGACGCCTCCCAGAGTATCCAACAGCAGCAAGCTGTGCAGGCTCGATCCTGTACTGGATGATGGCCTACTGAGGGTAGGGGGCAGACTACACAGATCCACAATGCCAGAGGACACTAAACACCCCTGCATCTTGCCCACAGATTCACACATCTCAGTGCTGCTGTTACGTCACATTCACGAACGCAATGGACACAGTGGCAGAAACCACATGCTCTCAGAGCTCCATAAGAGGTACTGGATTAAAAAAGGCAACTCAGTAGCTAGAAAGGTGCTCTCCAAATGTGTCACATGCCGCCGTGTGAGAAGCAAAGTAGGTCAGCAGAAAATGGCAGACTTGCCGGTGGAAAGAATCCTACCTGACCTCCCACCCTTTACAAATGTTGGACTGGACTACTTCGGCCCGATTGAGGTGAGGCGAGGGAGAAGCACCATCAAAAGGTATGGAGTAATCTTTACTTGTATGTCCAGCAGAGCGATTCATCTGGAAATTGCTTATACTTTGGACACAGACTCATGTATTCATGCTTTGAGGAGATTTGTGTGCAGGAGAGGCCAAGTCAAGCACATCAGGTCTGACAATGGGACGAACCTGGTGGGTGCACATGCAGAGCTGAAGAGGGCCCTGATGTCCCTCAATCAGAAGAAAATTCAGGATGCCCTGCTTCCTGATGGTGTTGAATGGAGTTTTAACCCACCAGCTGCATCACACCATGGTGGAGTCTGGGAAAGACTCATCCGATCCATCCGGCAGGTGCTCAACTCCACTCTGCACCAGCAAACCACTGATGACGAAGGCCTTCATACCCTGTTCTGTGAGGTGGAGGCAATCCTGAACAGTCGCCCCCTCTCCACAGTGTCCTCAGACCCCCATGACCTGGAACCGCTGACCCCCAATCATCTCCTTTTGTTGAAGACCATGCCCACTCTGCCCCCTGGAGTCTTCCAGCAGTCCGACATCTATGCCAAGCGCCGCTGGAAACAGGTCCAGTACATGGCTGATCTATTCTGGCTCAGATGGACGAAGGAATACCTTCTTCTGCTCCAAGAGAGGCAGAAATGGACAGGCAAGAAGAAAAACTTCAACGTCGGAGACATCGTCCTGGTGGTCGATCCCATAGCTCCACGAGGGTCCTGGCCATTAGGAAGAGTCCTGGAGACCACATTAGATGCAAGAGGCCTGGTCAGGTCTGTGAAGTTGAAGACCAAGACGTCAGTCCTTGAGAGGCCCATTACCAAGCTGTGCCGGATCCTTGAGGCTGACGATGAATCCTGCTGAGGAAACCCAATGATGTCTGTCCCTTAACACTATACAGGGAAGTAGAATTAATTCATTTCATTTGATTTACATACTTACCTTATTGATAATTGCCCTATTTGGCCCATTATTGTTATGCATATTTAACTGAAACTTTATCACTTGGCTCCTTTTTTTTTGTATATTGTAAAATAATTGATTCTTGGAGAACAATTAGGGGCCGGTGTGTAGGAGCCACATTTAAGTTTATTTGGATTGAACTTAATATCTCTTGTTTTCTGCACTTTTGAGCTTGCGCCCCCTTTAGGTGGTGAATGGTGCCACCTCAACGGAACCGATAAAGGGATGCCAATTGCGCATGACTGGAGGAGAGCAGGCCGCAGAATACAGTCATTGACCTCGCTCAACGAACAATAGATTGCAATACATCACAACAATCCCGTTACATTGTGCATCCCACGGCATTTTTGTTTGTATATTATTTTACTTCGTAATAAAAACGGCAACAACTCCGGACAAAACCATCTCACGTGGATTATTTTGGGTGTGAGTCAGACACTGCAAACCTGCCTTCTCAACTGGTCAAAACAGATAGGACTGGGGCTACGGGAAAAGCCCAAACCTGTTTTTGCCAGTACACCCACAATTCCTGTTAAAAAAGCTTGAGGATAAAAGGCCACAAAGAGGAGACGCCTGGTCAGCAGGAACGTTCGAGGACTTCCAGAGTGAAGCACAACCCGCTAATCGGGTCTAACGAGAGCCAAGACAACATTTCCCACTTCATTACCTCCGCCGGCAGACGGTGTGTTGAACAGCAGGGCGTTTTGTGGGTCTGCAGCATCACAAGCTCCAGATATATGGTTTGTCAGATCGCTCCGTCTCGTGTCTTCCTTATTAACCGAGGGCCGGCCGTTCACTTCTCAGTCCGACAGCTGTGTTTTTAAGCTGCACGTCGCTGTCGGGATGTTTTTATTTGTGAACTTGAGTCCCGACAGCCTCCATCAACGTGGCGCGTCGAGCCCTCGGGGGCAAACGCTTATCACAGCATCAAAGACGTCGTGGTGCGTCTGATATCAGACCCTGGACTGCATGGCGAAGGATAAAACGTGAGGAGGGAAACGGGTATAATAGCTGGTTCCTCGGTATAGATCTCAAGGTCACATGTGTGCGGCTGCTCGCCAAATTAATGACCGCATTTCTGAGAGCGAGAAAGAGAATCCGTGGTCAATTGATTCCTGGATCTGTGTTGAATAGATTTTAATTCCCACGTGGAATGGATTGCTGGGGAAGGTTAGGTTTCTCCCATGGGTGTCCCCGAGTCTCCCACACCGCCTGACCTTGTGGGGGGGGGCTACCTGTTCAGCAGATGCTGCCAATGATTTTTTGCCTGACGTGCAGTTCGTCGTCCCTCCGGTTCCACATCCCCTTTTGTTGCATCCGGTCTGCTTCTGTCAGCAGGCGGCTCTTCCTGATTTCCCCGCTGAGTTGTTGGAGCTTCTTCCCACAATAATAACTAATTATGTTCATCTGCTTCGTGGAGCTCCTGTCTACCGGCGAGGATGAATCAAACGGAGGAACAAAAGATCTCCGAGTCTTATGCCAAAGTGTTGCTGCCGACTTTTGACGGTGGTGAATATCAATATCATGACGTCCTGAAGGATCTTTGATGACATTTCACACTGTAACTGTGATTTTTTATTGTTTAACAGCAGTAAAACAAGCTGCAAACATCTTCAAAACCCACAACATCCTGTTACAGCAAAGGATTCCCCTTTTTACACCTCCATCAGACAAAGAGCTACATCAGCAAGTATTTTTCGTGGCGTTTCTGACCATATAATGCTTTCAGCTCTGCTTTGGTCTCCACCAACTCCTGCTTATCTGCTAAACCCAACAATGTCTAACTTTGTCGTGAAGCGGTTTCGTGGGAACGTTTTCAGAAACACAAAGCAAAGAGGTGAAAGACACCAGAACAGTCCGGACAGCTGACGGGGAGGAATCAGCTGCGAGTACGTAAATTAAAGAAAATTAAAGTTCTTGAGTTTACAAAATCCTAAATTCAAGATTTTGGGATTTTTGGTGTTGAAGTGCTGAATGCATATACTAGATTGCATGATTATGTACCATATATATACATGCATATAAACAGGAAAAGTGTGCATTTAAAATATAACATTGACATGTTGAACCATGGCCACAACTTTTTGTAAATTTAAATGAGCAAATTATCACAGGATCAACTCGATGAATTGATGCAAGGCGACCGTTCTCATGGATATTGATGCTGGCGGTAACGGAAGGCAACCGACTGCCTTCCAGTCGACACACACACAGAACAGGAGTCTCCTGTGGCCACCGTGTTTTGGTAGGAAAGAGATGCTAAATAATAAATTAGTATAAATATTTACAAATTATTTGCACTGGAGAAGCAGAACAAGGGTGTTTATTGGGCTCAAAGGAGTTCAGACTCTTTTTTTTTCTTTTTAGAGGAGCAGAAAACGGCAAAAACAAGTGTCTGTTTTCTAGATGCTATAGATACAAGGTTGCAGGACACACACACACACACACACAACACACACACACACACACGGGGTGTGTGCTAATGAATGCAGTAGCACCTGTTCAGTGAATGATGTAATTGCTCTCAGCAGATCCCCGTTTCCTCACTATTAGGCTGTTTAGCAGCACCGTTTAACAGGTATGAAAGGTTGCTGCAGCGAGCGCTCCTCTCCCTCACACCTCCACTCCTTTCACATTAACAGCATCGGCTGGAACGTCAGAGAGCACTGGTCGCCTTTTCATGAAGGGGGAGGAAGCGGGGGGGGGGGGGGGGGAGTCAAAGTGAAAGGAAAAAAGGAGAATTTTAAAATGGGGGAAATGAAAGGATAAAGAAATGAGGTTAGGCAGAGAAGAGGGAAGCCATTTGTTCAGAATCAAATCGATTAAACTTCCTCTCTCTCTCTCTCTCACACACACACACACACACACACACACACACACACACACACACACACACACAGACACACACACAGACACACACACACACACACACACACAGCAGTTGAAGTGAGAAGACTTTGTTGTAAATTCTGAAGTACAGTGAACTGGGAACCAGCGTTGTAATCAAGACCTAAGACCTAAACCCAGACCACAACGTATCGAGACCAAGACCGGACCAAGAACTTTGAGCACCTGATACCTGAGTCAAGACCAAGACCAGACCAGAGAGATCCACATTCTGAGACAAAGTGAAAATTCCTCTCCATTCACGTTTTTATTGTCATATAAACTGCATGTATGTAAGTCCCAGATCCACCAGGAACCCAGACCCCCGTCCTGTCAGGGTTCATGACATCATCATGACATCATCCAGAGGTGCTCGGTGGATTTCACCAAGCTGGATTCAATGGATCTAGAGACCAACGTGGGCTGGAGAAACCAGAATACAGTATTGATCTGTGATTTAATATCAATAACCAGATGAAAAGGATGCTGAAATAACTCCATCATGATGGTGATCAGTAAAAAGTGCTGAGTCATGCTTTGTTAGGTCTGTCTGCAAGACCACAAGATAACTGCTGTTAAAACGCTGGTTTTCTGAATGGAGTCTGGTTGATGGTGCTAGGCTACGCTAACATTGTAGCTGCTCCATCAACACTC
Source organism: Chelidonichthys spinosus (assembly GCA_029853015.1). NCBI lineage: Eukaryota > Metazoa > Chordata > Actinopteri > Perciformes > Triglidae > Chelidonichthys > Chelidonichthys spinosus. The sequence goes on from CM056823.1 coordinate 1,558,096, forward strand.
CATATAAGGTCATCTAGACATAAATACAGCAGAGACCTTGTTGTTTGGACCACAGACAGTCTCTGGTTCCTCCACATAGTCTGGTCTGGTCTCTGGACTAATGTGAGCTACTATCTAGACCTCAGGGGGACCACAGACAGTCTCTGGTTCCTGGTCTCTGGTGGTTTATGTTCCATAATCCCCCTGAGTGACAGAAACTGTCTTCTGATGGATTTTGTTCTTCTTCTTGGCAGCGACCCTTGACCCTTCACCCTCGTTCTCGGTCCGAGTCGGTCTGGAACATCGTGATAACTCTGACATTTGGAATCTTGACATTTTTCACTTTTCTTCCCACACTCAGAGTGCACATCCTTCGTGTCTTCACGGGTCACAAACCAGTCGTGACACGGCGTAATTTCATAAATGCATGACTGTTTGAAACAACAAAAAGTGTGGCACGTAATCTTTCTGTGACCCGGAACCTTTTGTCGTGTGTGAAAATGTCATCGTCGTCCGTCTCCCAGCATCGGAAACGTATTTCACATAAAAACACGACGTTCAGGGGAACGCAGCGATGCGTGTTGAAGACGAAGGTCGACATGAAAACACACGAGTCAACGATGCGCGGCAGCTGTCCCTGTTTTGACATGATGTGTCTCCGTAACCATGGAAACGAATGTTCCGGTGAAATCTAGGAAAACGGACCGTGTGATCGCTCACGTTTTTAGAGTACAGATTAAAGTAGTAAGAGGAAACAGGAAGTTCTTTACAACATTTCCTCAGGAGGGGGGGGGGCATGTGCTGTGAATAATTTCTGTGTAAATATCTCATATCCATATTGTAATTATGTCAATAATCAGAGCTGAACTGGGATCAGGAATACAAAACGGACTCTGTCTCCCACCCTGTCTCTCTCTCTCTGCCTAAAAGACCCCCCCCCCCCACACACCCTGTCTCACCCCCTCAGGTCTCACCAACACTCAGAGAGAGATTGAGAATCAATTATCAAATACTGTTGATAAAAAAAAGAAGAAAAAGCATGAATCCGATGTCTTCTCCTGTTGGTCGTTTGGTCATCGGTTCGCCGTGTTATTGATCGCCATCATGTCGCAGTTCTGAGCAGATATAACTTCTTATGTTGTTATAGCAACCCCTCATTATTTTTATTTATGGAACGTCCCTAAAAGACAAATGCTACGGCTCTGAAATGACTGCAAATTGTCAAAAACTCTAAATATCGTCCTCTTACTGTTTTAGTCAAGTGGTCATTTGCATTAAAAAATGTTCAAATGACTTTGAGATGAAAGATAAATCCTATTTCTAGCATTATTATTTATGTTATCTGTATCAGAAGCTCCTGGTTGGTTGTTATGAAGTTAAACAGCTCATCCTTCTCTGATATATATTTCATATTGCTGTTAAAACATCTGTATCAAACAACAACCTCATCATCACGTAACTCACTGGAACCTTCCTTAGCCGTTAGCTCCTGTGCTGCTAACGCTACTAGCGCTCCGCTCTGCGTTTTCAACGCGGATCAGAGAGAACGACGCGGATTCAAACCCGGGACCAGAGCCGGTTCTTGCTATAAGTGCAACAAATGCAGATATAATATTCACGTAATATAACTAATCAGCTCTAAGTGGTGGTAGATTGTTTTGAGAAGCGCTCCTTCCGCCTTCCCAACATGCTCTCTGTCGGTGTCAGGAAGGAAGCAGAGTGCTGTCCGTCCGCCGGCTAATCCGACCCACAGCAATACACACATTCAGCAGGATCAGGCTCCTCCCACACAAGGATGTATCTAAAGGAAAGGTTATGTCTGTAGAATCAAAGATAAAAGCCAAAAGGTATAATCGTATAATGTGAGTATTGATTTTGTAACTTCAGAAATTCAATGGAGCGAGTGATGTTTTTGTTTAATGGTGT
>CM056823.1:1565000-1600000 GCA_029853015.1 Chelidonichthys spinosus
TCACTAACACACCTGGTCACTAACACACCTGTTCTCAAACACACCTGATCACTAACACACCTAGTCACTAACACACCTGGTCTCAAACACAGCTGATCACTAACACACCTGGTCGCAAACACACCTGATCACTAACACACCTGGTCACTAACACACCTGGTCTCAAACACACCTGATCACTAACACACCTGATCACTAACACACCTGGTCACTAACACACCTGGTCTCAAACACACCTGATCACTAACACACCTGGTCACTAACACACCTGTTCTCAAACACACCTGATCACTAACACACCTAGTCACTAACACACCTGGTCTCAAACACAGCTGATCACTAACACACCTGGTCGCAAACACACCTGATCACTAACACACCTGGTCACTAACACACCTGGTCTCAAACACACCTGATCACTAACACACCTGATCACTAACACACCTGGTCACTAACACACCTGGTCTCAAACACACCTGATCACTAACACACCTGGTCACTAACACACCTGATCACTAACACACCTGGTCACTAACACACCTGGTCACTAACACACCTGGTCTCAAACACACCTGATCACTAACACACCTGGTCTCAAACACACCTGATCACTAACACACCTGGTCACTAACACACTTGGTCACTAACACACCTGGTCTCAAACACACCTGATCACTAACACACCTGGTCACTAACACACCTGGTCTCAAACACACCTGATCACTAACACACCTGGTCACTAACACACCTGGTCACTAACACACCTGGTCTCAAACACACCTGATCACTAACACACCTGGTCACTAACACACCTGGTCTCAAACACACCTGATCACTAACACACCTGGTCACTAACACACCTGGTCTCAAACACACCTGATCACTAACACACCTGGTCACTAACACACCTGGTCACTAACACACCTGGTCACTAACACACCTGGTCTCAAACACATGTTCATGTAAACTGACATAAATCTCTTTAACACGCTGAGATCAAAGGCATCATCTCCACTTCCTGTCGTCACGCTACGATGAATGATTGACTGTGAACGCACGCCTCGCAGCAGAAACACACTTCCTCTTCTCCTCTCTCACACACACACACACACACACACACACACACACACAATAATATATATACACACACGCATACATACACACACACACACACACACACAATAATACATATACACACACACAGTATTTAGTGACTTCTGCCAAGAGCTGCAGGACATTTAGCTTGGCACGCTAAACACAAGTGAACTCTGTGGACACACACACACACACACACACACACTTTAGCGTTAACGAGCCTAGAGACGTTCGCCGTTAATGTGACGCCAGACGCACAAAATACACAACGGCGTCCGCCGATGAGCCGTTAACAACACTGGAGACACATATGTCGGAGCGAGGTGGTGTTTCAAAGTATTTCCTGGAGTGCATTTAGTGGACCGAGGCCACACACACACACACACACACACACACACACACACACACACAGAGGTTAAGCTCTGACTTTAATGAGATGAGTAATCAGTTGTGTCAGATAGCTTGTCTGCCAGAAGGAGAGAAGAGAGGAGGAGGAGGATGTGTGCCAATGTTACACACATCCTCCTCCTCCTCCTCCAGTATCTGATGCTCCTTTGGCCAAAGAAGAGGAAGAAGAGGAACATCTTTGCCCCCTCAGGGCGACAGAGCAGAGGGGAGCTCGTCTCCTCGTCCTCGCGTGGATCCAGATGAGGAGGAGGGAGTGATGAGGAGGAGGGAGTGATGAGGCGACGACGCCCAAATTGGAACATTCAGATTCAGATTCAGATAACCCCGTCACTCAGTCACAGTAGCAACATCACAAAAAACACACAGCTCAACAGACAAACAGGTATGCGACCATATAAAGGGCACAATGCAGAAAAAATAACATTATACACATATATATTAAAATAAATGGATGAACAAGACAAAGAAATGTTATGACGTGTGAAAAGAAGAGTCGGAGCTCAGTGACATCTTTATCTCCCACAGCTGCTTCTTCATACGTCTTCATCAGTGAGACAGGTAGCAGCTGCACTTCACGTCTCATATTGTCTCAATTACATTTCAGAGGAATATTTTCAGCGTTTCAACCTTTTCAAATCCACATCCTGCAGGTGTTTGGAGTCCAAAACGACCCGGTGATGACACGCTATTAAACCTGCAGTAATATTTAAAGCTGCTCTACAACAGCAGCGCTCCAATAAATATGCGTAGCGTGAAAGATGAAGCCGGCTGAGTTATGAACCCACAGATTTGGACTCTGCTCGGCTCCACGGAGCGTTTTCACATCTGTTAGCTAATTGCTTCAGTGTTTTTTTTTTGTTTTTTTTTTACAGCCTGAACTTTACTGTTTCACTTCACTCTAACAAATGTCATCCGCTCTGTTTTACAGCCAGCAGACGTTTTCAGCAAAAAAAACCCAAAACCTCTGATAAATCCGGTGTACCCATAGAGAGGTAAACATAACTGAGCAATTAAGAGGCAACAAGCCTGAAGATATTTCCCTCTGGAATCAGTGGAGACTAAAGAAAGCCAAAAGGAGAGAGTGAATATATTTAGTTTATCACTCAGAACAACTTTGGGAGAAGAGTCGCCCTCTGGTGGCCAGCAGAGAGAATGACAGATTAAAGGCACTACAGAATCGGCTTCACTCCTCAGAACTGAAGGGTGCCGTCTGATCTGTAACTTAGTTGTTCCAACGTAATATTAAAGCGTTCCCATCCGTTTCCTCCTCTCACGTCCCAACAGGAAGTAGGCGGGAAGGACTGACGTCAAACAAGACGAGATGTCGTGACGGACGGACGGCGACGCCAGAGGTTGATGGAGGGAGAGAGCGAAAAGCAACGACTGTTTTGTATTTTTATCGGCGTGCACTCTCCCTCTCGCCCCATAAAACTTTCCCTGCATGTATTTTTAATACGTACAGATGGCAATAAAATGAACGCAGAGGTTCAGCTGAGTTGAACCGTGGAAAGAAAGAAATATTAGGGAAGAGAGAACGGAGCGAGGAGGAAAGGGAGTGGGAGGATGTGGTGACAAAGAAAGGATAACAGACTGAGTGGAAATGGGACAGCGGGAACGGATGGAGGTGGAGAAGATGAGAAAAAAAAGGGATTTCGGTCCGGCCGAGTGTTGACAACTGCCTCAGCACGACAGGCCAGGGAGGGGGGGGGGGGGGTTAGGTGTTGTATAATAACAAACAAAAGGACGGAGAGAAAGAGGGAGGAGAAGAGAGGACTTTGGAGATGAGGAGTGGCAGAGTAAATATGTCTCAGGCTTTTATTGTGAAAGGTACACGCTGCTGTTGTCAATGTGGAGACAAGAAGCCACTCTTAATAAATTAATAAATACGTATAAAGCACTTTGTGACCGTCCAACAGTCATTTTCCTTCAGAGCAATGCATGATGGGTCTTTAATGCTGGCTGCTTAGGGACCACCGGATTCTACACTACTTAAGATTAACTGTGGGATGTTTTGAGTGCATTATATAGGGTAAATAATAACAATAATAATAATAATAATAATAATAATAATAATAATAGTCTCTATACATGCAGACAGAACTACAGTCCACTATGAGCAGTGAGTGATTCGGAAAGAGATTCTTCTGTTGGAGTAGCTAGCAGCTGCTGAGCTGGTCCAACATGGCATAAGCACACACACACACACACACACACACACACACACACCATCTGTGGAAAACACAAGCGGGCGAATGCTCATATCGTGCTCAGAAACACATCCACGGCCTCCCAGAGATCGTTCAGCTCCTCCAAACTCACCTCTGCTGAGACAGACTTGAGTTTGAGTTCATAGGTCACCGATGCACAACGCAGACCCGCCTCCCCTTGTAATAAAAAAAAGGTTTGAATGTAACGAAACAAAAGGAACTAAAACTACACCGGCTGCAAGGATGTACCGCTGCACTCAGACAGGAGATTTATTTGACCATAAATACAGCTTTTAGCAAAATAGGTGTGAGAATTGCTGCAGAGGATTGTCTCGTAAACCATGCAATTATAAAAAAAGAAAAAAAAAAACGTTGTGGTAAAAGTGGTGGCGGACTTTTACAGTCGAGGCTGCAGCTTCTCTTGGAACAGAAGCCTCCATCCCAAAGCTGCTCTTCATGTTTTAAAGAGGATTCATGTAAAAACAACCTGTTCTCAGCCGCGCTGCCAGAGTCTGGATGTAACAAGAGGACGTTGTCATGGCGATGCCACCCTTTTGGTTTCTTGTCGACGGTTTTGAAGCCTTACTTCTGCATTTTGGCCGCTGCCATCTTAGATTTTTGCAACCAGTTCCCCTCGTATGCATTCAGACTGAAGTAACAAGCCTGTTTTGAAAATGTGAGAATTAGAAAAGCAGATATTTGATTTCCCACCTCTGTTTTCTCATCGACTTCCATGCAATCAGACTTCTTTTTGTAACCAGAGTCTCCCCCAGATGGCCGTTAGAGAAAATACTAATTTAAGGCACTTCAACCTCGGCTTCCCTCTTAAGAAGGTCGGCGTCTGGGCGCCGTGCGGCCGCCGTAAACCGGTCCAATCATAAGTCATCAGACGTTTTTCTTTGGGCAGATAAAAGCTTCCAAAAAGGCCGTTTTCCCTTAATGTCAAATGAAGGAGTTCGGGGAAGCCTCTCTTTCTCTTGCTAAAGTAATTATTTCCCATGGAGGCCTGGTTAAAAATGTGAGTAATGTGTCTTTTACAGCGGCGTAACAACAGCCAGACAGTTTTAGTGCTACCTCTGGCTATTCATGATCCACCACGGCTTCGCTCAGCAGACTATTGTATTCCAATACAATCCCATTGACGAGGCAGCCCGCTTCAATTACTAAGAGGAGCTATGTGATAATCTGAGTAAAGAGAAATGGATTTTCCCTTAAAATGGTGACTGCTCTGTGAGGGGTAATAGGAAGGGGAGGGGGGGATACAAGAGGAGAATTAAAGTGGGGAGGAAAGAGAAAGACGTAGATGGGCAGAAAAGCAGGGTTTGGACACATTTACACCGACGCCAGAGAAGAGGGGGGGAAACGGGGGAAATCGATGACTCAGCGTTCTGCTCAGCGTCGATCACCTGATTGCCAGTCGGCCTGGATTACAGAGAAGAGTTATAATCCCCTCATATAGACCCGACTGGACACCAAACTCCAACCGACGAGTGGCTCAGACACACAGCAGACTTTGGAATTGGTTTTCAATCAGCAGGTTTCATTATTTCCTTCCAACTACTTTCTGCTTTTGTCCATGTTCGGTATTTTACAACGGTGTATTAGAGTACACTGTCGGGCAAAAACGGAGCCGAGAGAGGCGGGCCAAGTCCCAAATTCACCACTTTATAAAGATATATATAAGATATAAACAAGTTGCTTGGTTCCACTAAGACCGGATGTTTGCCGTCGCTATGGCAACAAGTGAAAGCTACCGCTAGCATCTTAGCCCAACCGCCCAATAAACAAACACCCGTAAGATGACAATGGGACATTGTCATAGCAACGGTTAATGGAACCAAGCAACTCGTTGATATTTATTTCTAAAGAGGCAAATTTGTGAAAATGGTCCTACTTCTCTCTGCTGGCCACCAGGGGGCGACTCCTCTCTGGTTGTATAGAAGTCTATGAGAAAATGGTCCTACTTCTCTCTGCTGGCCACCAGGGGGCGACTCCTCTCTGGTTGTATAGAAGTCTATGAGAAAATGGTCCTACTTCTCTCTGGTCCACAGGGGGCGGATCTTTGGTTGCTATAGAAGCAATGTGAAAATGGTCCTACTTCTCTCTGCTGGCCACCAGGGGGCGACTCTCTCTGGTTGTATAGAAGTCTATGAGAAAATGGTCCTACTTCTCTCTGCTGGCCACCAGGGGGCGAACTCCTCTCTGGTTGTATAGAAGTCTAGGAATTGTGAAAATGGTCCTACTTCTCTCTGCTGGCCACCAGGGGGCGACTCCTCTCTGGTTGTATAGAAGTCTATGAGAAAATGGTCCTACTTCTCTCTGCTGGCCACCAGGGGGCGACTCCTCTCTGGTTGTATAGAAGTCTATGAGAAAATGGTCCTACTTCTCTCTGCTGGCCACCAGGGGGCGACTCCTCTCTGGTTGTATAGAAGTCTATGAGAAAATGGTCCTACTTCTCTCTGCTGGCCACCAGGGGGCGACTCCTCTCTGGTTGTATAGAAGTCTATGAGAAAATGGTCCTACTTCTCTCTGCTGGCCACCAGGGGGCGACTCCTCTCTGGTTGTATAGAAGTCTATGAGAAAATGGTCCTACTTCTCTCTGCTCCGTTATTTATTTTTTCATAGCCATTGTAGTATTTGCACCGTCACATGTGAATATGAATGATCTGGATCCGTCTCTGATCATCCGACTGGTCACATTGATGCTTCTTCAGATGAAATAGCGTTTTGGGTCGTATCCTGTGCTCGAGTGCTTTACATCCTCCGAGCAGTAAATTCATGGATTACGTTGCTCTTGTCTTCCTGGTTCGTGTCTCTTTACGTCTTGTCCTATTTATATTTAGTCCTCCGTTCCTGCTTATCTTAAAGAAATATCAGGGCCTTTTTATCCTGATGGTTGTTTTGGGCATTGACGTGAAAATAAGAAGAACGTAGACATATGGACATGTTGGCTGCTCGTTAAATGAATACATGGACAGAGGGAGGAGGATCCTGCCGTGTGTGTGTGTGTGTGTGTGTGTGTGGTTGTGGGGAAGTGTGATGCTCTTTGTCTTGAGTCTCAATGCGAGTGTGTCCATGTGTGTGTTGCAGAGAAGGGAAACAATATGGCACCATTAAGCCACTTCTAATAACATCACGTTCAGCATGGAGGCTGGAAGACCACGGGGTGTGTGTGTGTGTGTGTGTGTGTCTGTGTCTTTACCCTATATATGCATTTCTGTAGGTCTTCATGTATCTGCAGGTGTCCCTATACATGCTGCATGTGTGTGTCCTCCCTATGCAGCTGCCTCGGTGTCCCGTTGTGTGTGTAACTGCTTGTCGTTCGTGGACACGAAGGCTCCGTAATTATAACAAAAAGGAGCAAGACGAATGTCACATGACCACCGAGTCTGCTTGTCCCTCTATGTCCAAATCCTTCTAAAAAGACACTCTCCGGCCTCAGAGCAAAGCTTTTAAAGAAATGTTTTGTTCTTGTAAGTTCAGAGAATAAGCAGACATCCTGATGCCCGTCATCGTCATCGGAGAGGAAGAGGAAATGTAATTGCATCGCTACAGAAGGACAAATGTACATGATATATGGTTTCAAACCTGCCGCTGTTATGTGTAGCTTCGTGCCAGAAGCAACTTTTCTTTTCCTTCTCTTCCAGGTCTCTGCAGCAGACTCTCCTGCTGGAGGGCAGCACATTATGAAAGTTAATGAGGGTTAGGAACGGCCAAATAACTTATTCAATTTCTCATTAAAACGTTGGCGATCGTCCTGCGGGTATTAAGTTTTCTAACTGAGAGCGTGAAGACGTTTCTACGGCGGGAAGGCGGTCGAACGCATACGAGCGTCTGAAGACGTGTTTCCGTTGTGATGCAAACAAAACCACCAAGTTTGGTTGAGGAGAAAAAAGTCTCAGGGTTTGGGTGAAACGTCCTTGTCGGGTACGAAGATTTAAACTGACAGCAGTTTTGGACAAAATGCCACTTTCCGCTGATTGACAGGTCGGACTGATTTGATTGATTTCAAAGCGATGCTAGAAGGGAACCGATCACCTGACCTGTTGGCAGAAGCTGGGTTTGGGAATGTAAATGAGTAGGGCAGCCCGGCTCAGACGTTCATCATCTTCAATTGATTCATTTTCCAGGAGAACGATGTTTTAAGGCCTTGAGAGCGTTTAAACAAACAGCCGATAGAAGGCCTGGAAGGTTCTGTGAAGTCCATCCTCGTATGAGAACACCCTCGTTTGCTTGTTGGGATCACTGAATCTGATCCCAGTTCATCACTTGAGTGGAAATTAAACCCCTTAAAGAGCCCTTTAGCTCCCGATTCGACCAATAAGAAACGAGCAAGGCGCGGTAATTAAACAATAACAATGATTAAAAAAACAACAACAACGACGACGTGGAGGATGATGAGTCATTAACAGAAGAAACACATCAACTAGGGGTCGCAGTGAGACTCCACCAAGCAGAACACCCATATGGAAACGCCATATGTCCTCATCAATACCACATACTAATTCATAATACATACACACACACACTTACACAAATATCAAGTCTGCACACACACACAGTTTAGTTGGTGTAATGACCCATTTGGCATTGAGCAGCATCTGTTTAGCAGATGAAGACTTGTAGGAGGGATGTTAGTAATTTTCTCCCCGACACGGCGAGCAAACAGGGAGGCAGGATGCTCTTTAGCACTGACAGCCAATGGCCTGTCCCGTCTCCCCCTCCTCCCCCTCCTGTCACCGCACACTGTAATTGGCCGAAAAACAACGGAGTGCAAAAAACATCTCAAAACAAAGATCCCCCTCCACTCAGAAATAACAACGAGCAGCGATTCTTCCACATGAGGAGCAGAAAATAATTAAAAAAAACCATCTTCCCCAAATTATCCTTTCAGTCACGATGCCTTTCATACGTTGCCTTTGCTCCTCGGAGGGTCCCGCCATGACAGCCTGTACTTTCCTGGCCGCGTCATTACCAGGAAGCAGACGAGCAGCTCCAGCAGAGAGAAAAGGCTCGGCGGCGTTCCCTTTCCCGCCACGCCGGCGCTGACAAACACAAAGCAGCAGAAAGGTAAAGGATGGACGTCCAGCAGGCGAGCGGGACGCCTTCTGATGAATGAAACGGCACACATGGAGCCGTGTGACTGGACGGGTCATTAGCAAACGGATGGAGGGTAACCTCTGACCCCAGAATCTGCTTTCCTTTTAACAAAATCACCAATTATCAGATAGCCAGGAGCTGTAAAACCAGACATTATCGTCAGATCTTCAACTTTCCCGACGGTCTTTCAACACATCATGTTCGACGGAGGCTCAAACATTTAAATTGGGACATTTCATCAAAACGAGGTTGTTAAAAGGTAAAAAGTTTATAGCACAATATAATGCATTTAAATAAAAAAAGGCCACAGTGAGTAAAATGTGACGGGAGCAGAACAACAGAAAGGATGACTTTCTCAACGTTGAAACTGCTTATCATGAAAACTCAACAATATGGTTCCTTTTTTATGTTCAGGGCTCCTCGTTATGCATCATCACTTAGAAAATCCTGCTTGTACGATCATCCTGAAGCCACGCCCCCTCAGACCATCACCATGGGTTCACCGGGGAGATTCACGTGTGTTGATTCAAAGAGGAAAAGAACATTTTTCTTCACCTCTGCTATTCTGAGACGAACTCCTTCCTTCCTTTCCTGCAGATGGAACCGTCTTCCAGCGTGGGCTGAGGGGTCAGAGGTCAATGGCCAACCAAATGCACCTTTAATTGGTCACATTGTGTACAGCTGTCCTTTGACCCTGACACACACACACACACACACACACACACACACACACACACACACACCTTTCCCTTCAGGCAGCACCTCTGTGAGCTGGCCCTTTAAGAACCAGACGCCCGCTAAGGTCACATATGGGCAATCATTTAGAAAGTGAGGATAAACATGTGAGGCTGTGAGGGGGTGAAGGATCAGGAGAGAGAGAGAGAGAGAGAGAGAGAGAGAGAGAGAGAGAGAGAGAGAGAGAGAGCAATGAAATAAGAAACGTATCTTTATTTTCTCCTCTTCTTCTGTTTCCTCTCCCAAAATATTGTAAATCTGAATAAAAATGTTTAGGTGAAAAAATAAATCCAAGTACAATCCTGAGGACATGAATATGGTTATTTCCATCATATTGGGGCTTAAATTCATGATTTTATATTCTTCATAAATATAAATTTTAGCTTTCATTTTATACCTGTACCTGTCAATCAGCAGGTAGCCCCGCCCCTAAAGCATCCCCTATTGAACTCTAAATGGAGCATAAATGACTGAATAGAGCACTTAAAGGGAAGAGGAAACACTTTCTGTATTTTGGGGTGAACTGTCCCTTTAAACGATAGAATATATGCAGATTCCCTTGACATATTGTTATCATCCATCTCTCTGCATCGCTCCGTCATCGTCGCTTCCTCTTGTTCAAGCGTTCAATAATCATAAATCAATGTTTCTCTGATAACATTAGACATTTATGAATAATAAATGGACGCTCCCCGCTCCTTATTACTTATTGACATCATGCTGGATGTCATATTAGAATAAACGGAGGGGATAAAAAGGAGCAGCGGGGGGTCATCATCATCGTATTCTCCTTTTAACGTCGCTCCTTGTTTCATTCTTTCTGTTTCCAGTTTCAAGCTCTATGTTACTCAACCCATTACGTCAGGAAGCGGGATTCAAACCACCGGTCCTCCGATTGGAGGACGAGACCACAGTATTGATTATTAAATATTCAGAAAGGTGGGCAGATGGAGGGTCCAACAACACTTTCAACCAGGCAACGAGGTTTCATCGTTCTGACTGTCCGTCCTTAAACCCAACGTCGTGGTTTCCTTAACATCGTCCACACGTTGAGCTCAGCAACAGAAAACAACGGATGACATCACAGCCGTGTCGTGAGCCCGTGTGGAGGAGTTTAGGATCTCAGACGGATGGTACTCTGATCGGATGAATGGAGTTTCTACCAGCCGAGCTGACATTCAACAACAACAACAACTCTCCAATCAACACGCGGCAATGTTGCTGGAGATGAAGCCTGGAGTGTTTGTTCCACTGCCGTGTGACGATGAGGATGATGATGATGACGATGATCACAGTGCGTCGGCAGCAACGATGACATTTAAGATTTGCACATAAAAGCCATTAAAGTCCAACACATCACCAAGAGAAGTGATGGTTGTATGAAGTGAGATTTTTCTCTTTTTTAGCTTGAAAACAGAATTTAACAAAAACTCAGAAGTCCTGTTATTTGTTTTGTGATCGTCATGGAGATTCAGAGACAGTTTCACCTTGTAAAAACACTTCCATCAGAAGAAAGTGTGTTGGAACGAGGAATACCATGAACTCATAAAACGCTCATCATGGACCTCCATGAAAGACAATGTTTGCTTTCAGAAAACCAGAAACACAGAAAAGAATCCTCAAATAACTGCAGTGTGGACCCGGTTTAGGATGGAAGCAATGCATTCTGGTCCAGCTGCTGACCAGGATTGTAACTTTGATTAATGTCTGTGTTGGGTAAGCCAGAGAACGGACCAATCGGTGTCCTGCAAGGAGCAAGTGGTGGCTGAGGGGGGCGTGGCTTGGGAGAGGTTAGCATAGCTGCATTAGCATTGGTTATTTCACATCAGAAGATTTCTTAATTGAAAGAAGAGCAAAGAACAGCACTAAGCAAAGGGGCGATGCTCGTCCATCATGCAACGGTGGTTGCCGTGGTGATAAATCGTCAAGATAAATGCTGGGATGAAGCTCCTCAGCACCCTGAGGGACGCGTTCATGGACTGTGGGATTTCTGCAACTTTCATGTCGTCGCCGTGAGTCTGTGCAGCAGTTTTAAAGGAACGGTGATGCAGAAATAGAGTTTAATTGATTTCCAGCAGCCAATCCAGAGCTGTGATTGGTCGACACGCCGGCTGGTCACAAAGAACTCCAAAATGACAAACGAGTTTCACATTTCCACTTTTTTTTTGACAAGAGTAAACAGTGCAAAACCCATTTGGTACTCCGTTGTAACCCCCCTGTTCATAATGGAACGGTGCCAACTCATTTTACACCGCCGCCTCCTTACAGGAAATAAACAGGCGGAGAAGAAAACACAACAACTGTTGCGTTTCACGAGGCCAAATCCCCGAACAGGAGCCGGCGAGATGAGATGAGCTCCAGGACACGGCTTGACATTATGTTTCATTTCAATAACAATGCCTCTGTGAAGTCGCAATATCCCCACTGGATAGCAACACACACACACACACACACACACACACACACACACACACACAAATTAACTCCTCATACCTTGAATTTAACACAAACTTTTAACCTTAAATAAGCAAAGGTTTAAAGGAGTGTCCTCTTTTATAGAATCCATGTGAGTACAGCAAACACACACACACACACACACACACACACACACACACACAAACAACACACACACACAGTTCATTTTCCCTGATATTCCCTCTGCATCCCTTTTAAATCCTGCTCTATTGACACTACAACGTTCCACTGGGACTCCTAAGAAATAATGTACAGGCAAGATTTATTGCACACGCACACAGACTGACACACACACACACACACATGCACACACACACACACGCATGCACACACACACACACACGCACTGCAGCTCGCTGACTCTCTCCTCTATCAATCAGTGCAGCATACAATGAAATGCAGTGTAATATTTGTGTTGCAAACACACACACACACACACACACACGGGGGGGGGGGGGGGACCTATTTAAATGCTAAGTAAGCGGCCTCTCCCTTTCGGGCGATGTGATTATACAGTGGATCTCATAAGCGTTGCTTCACAACTGGATTTGCACATGTAGAACTTAATTACACGAGGCCTCGCTCCTCCACCCGCATTCATGGGGGGACGTCAGCTGAGAGGTGGGACTGAAGCTATTACCTCGCCTGTGTGTGTGTGTGTGTGTGTGTGTGTGTGTGTGAAGCCAATCTATCAGCAGTTTAGCCAAGATTAATGTTTACATAAACAGGTTTGGGCTCAGTTGCCAGATTTTCTATTTAAACACACACACACACTCTCTCTCTCTCTCCTTCCACGGTTAAATGTGTGTGTTGCACACACACACACACACACACACACACACACACACACACACCAGCCCTTCCTGCTGATCCTGAAGTCCCCGTGAGGAGACAAAGTGGGTTAAGTGAAGAGTAAGCAAAGAAACTGAGATTAGTGAATGAACGGCATGGCGAGCGGCGTTCCGCAGGGAACCGTCCGTGTGAGCCGCGCTTTATACGCTGCGTTTAGCGCATCAAGCTAACAGGCTAAGCTAAGCCTGTGAGCATGGTAAACATTATATCTGCTGAAAAACAGCAATGTTAGTGTTGTCATTAGCAACGGGACGATGTTTAGTGAGAGAAATATTAAAGATTCATATCATTATGTTCGGATGCAGCTTCTTGATGACTTCTCAAAGTAAAGAGAAATAAATAACTTTAGGCACGGCGATCGTGTTTGTCATTCAAAGTGCAGGATCAAGAACCCAGGCGTTAGTGAGACCTGGTCGGTTGGGATCTGGTTGAGTCCTGCAGGTGGTTCAGACGGACCGGATCGCGGTTCAACCTCACCATTAAAACCTCGCTGCTCACCAGCACATCGACAGGCACGTAACCTGCCGATCTCAGACACATCATCCCTGAAAAACCACAACCTGGCAACCGAGCCCACACAGCAACCGCCTGGCAGCGAGACTTCCAGCTCCATTCAGACGGAGGAGGAAGAGGAGGAGGAGGAAGAGGAGGAGCAGCTCAGCATTAGAATGTTCCAGCTGCAGTCGACACAGTTTAGCTCCGCAGATAAACTTGTTTTGTAAAATGGCATTTAGCCCGACGGCTTCTCGCTGCTGCCGTATGTTTCTATTCAGACCTGACGGCTCAAATCAAATAAAAAAAAGAAGCAATTTCCATTATCATCAAATGAATCTATTCATAGTGTTCACATCTTAGAAAGGCTGTGAATCCCTCCGATAGCTTTGATAGTTTCCCTCCGCTCCAAAGAAACTACAAACTGTGTTGTATCTCCTCTCCATTAATAGAGCTGCATGGGGAGGCTGATACATGGAGAGAAGAGGAGGAGGAGGAGGAGGAGGAGGAAGAACTTCAGGGCGACCTCAGACGATGGCCTCGCTGCCTGATATTTGGTGTTTGTTAAAAATAAAGAATAAAAAGCTCTAAAAGCCGAGTGGCCTTGCCTCTGAAATGATGAAACCAGGCAGGCCGAGGCCTCGATGCAGGCTTTAAGAGACCAGGACTTCCTTGTGAATGAGGAAACTGTGATCTGTGATCTGTCCACACACATGGAGCAGCTGGGAGCCTCAAACAGGAGAAACACTCCACCATCTCCTCAGCAGGTAGATCACTGCTAACCTTTAAACACCTGACAGACACTCACACACAACAATGATGCGTTCAAGGACACCCGAGAGCTTCTGCAGACACTTAGCAAACATTTGACCGAGCTGAACCCCGGCTGCTGGATTGGCTTCCTACCTCCAGAACCGTGTGGATCCTGCTGCAGGCCGCTAATCCATACAAGCCATCTGTTAATCCATACACGTGATCGCTTCCTGATCACTTCCATTCAGCTGCTTTATCCTGACAATGCAGCTCCAAACCAGCAAGGACTGACCTGAGAACTCTTCCTGTTGGTGCGTTCAGGGACACTCTGACATCTGAGCTTTCACTGTCTTCATCCTCTTCTTCTTCTTCTTCTTCTTCTTCTTCCCGGTTCATTGGAGTGTGTGAACAGGAACTTGAAAAGATGTGTTTAACTGAGTAGTTTAAATGAGTAGCGTTGTTAGACTGGAGAATTAAATCTCTGCACTCTGTTTAATATGAAAACAATGATCACACATCACTGTGTTCTTACTCTTTCGCTTGTTCAGGAAGCCTTTTAATTAACCGCTGGCTTAAATGGTGAATGGACCTGCATTTATATAGCACTTTTCTAACTAGCTACTCAAGGAGCTTCACACTACATTCAGTCACTGTTACCCGTTCACACATTCATACACTGATGGCAGAGGAGCCAGGGCAATTGGGGGTTCAGTATCTTGCCCAAGGACACTTCAGCATGCAGACTGGAGGAGCCAGGATTCAAACCGCCAATCTTCTGATTGGAAGACCACTCGCTCTACCTCTGAGCCACAGCCGCCCTAACAGCTCAGTATTGATGTTCATCTTCTGGAAACTCAACATCCGTGAGTTCATCAGCACACATGAACACAGCTGATCTCCGTTTACAGGAGCTGCTTTAATGGTGGCAGAGAACGCTCCGCAGCGTCTACACAGCGTGTAAACCCGTACAGTGGACTCAGCAGATGAAGGTGTGGACTCGGTCCTGCAGGACCTGATCTCTGCCGTATCCGGCTGCTGTTTTAGCCGGCCGGCGCTGCGCTGTTGCTGCTGTGGACACTATTGCTCCGTTTGATCAGCATCCACAGGGATTGGCCTGTCAGAGCGCGTTAAGTCAACCAGGGATCGGCCACGCACACTGGTGGATGTGCTGAAGGCTGAACTGGAGAGTCACATCGAGGAGGAGGAGGAGGAGGAAGAGGAGGAGGGGGCAAGACACAGAGATATGCAGGGATACTAGTGCAGCAGATGCTCACAGCTTGAAACTAAACCATAAACTCATGTTTACAATGTTTACTGAGATAATACATCAAGAGAGAAGTAGGACCATTTTCTCATAGACTTCTATACAACCAGAGAGGAGTCGCCCCCTGGTGGCCAGCAGAGAGAAGTAGGACCATTTTCTCATAGACTTCTATACAACCAGAGAGGAGTCGCCCCCTGGTGGCCAGCAGAGAGAAGTAGGACCATTTTCTCATAGACTTCTATACAACCAGAGAGGAGTCGCCCCCTGGTGGCCAGCAGAGAGAAGTAGGACCATTTTCTCATAGACTTCTATACAACCAGAGAGGAGCCGCCCCCTGGTGGCCAGCAGAGAGAAGTAGGACCATTTTCTCATAGACTTCTATACAACCAGAGAGGAGTCGCCCCCTGGTGGCCAGCAGAGAGAAGTAGGACCATTTTCTCATAGACTTCTATACAACCAGAGAGGAGTCGCCCCCTGGTGGCCAGCAGAGAGAAGTAGGACCATTTTCTCATAGACTTCTATACAACCAAAGAGGAGTAGCGTCATTAAAGGCAGTTCAGCATCGGCTTCACTTTTCATTGTCACAGTTCAGTGTTGTCTGGGTTGTAAAAATGATATCATTTAAAACCCATAAAGATTCATCTCGCTGTCAGCTTCGTTCTGTTCTTCTAAAGGTTGAACTCTAAATGAATTCACATGAAATATCTCTGCTTAGTGACACTTTATCAGGCGAGCACACGTCTTGTTTAGACGGAGGCTTTAAAAAGTCGACGGGTTTCATTTGTTCACCTCCAAAAACACCTGCAGGAGATAGAAGAAAAAAAACATCGGTATTGCTCCGTTGCCAAGGTTTCTTCAACTTTTTCTTTTCCTCGCTGTGACATGGAAGAAAAATGTAGTCTCACTCTGGGATCCAGTCTCATTAAAACATATTGCCTCTTCTATCAAGTGACGACATGCCAGAAGGCGAGCCGGGCGAGCAGAATGTCTTACACAAGGACGGTTAATAGCTGCGATCCAGACGCTGTGACCGGCGAGATGACTGATTCGGCGAGGGACGCCACGTCCACATTTCGGGGAGCAGAAACGCTCAACTCTGTGGCTGCAGACGCTTAAATGACACTCTGGAAGTCTGTGTAGACGGGCGTGAAGGGTAGGGAGTGGACAGCGTCCCCGTCAGGGGGAGGTTGAAAGCAGATTGCGTCGATACTGATTGCATCACGACAAAAATAATCCGAGGCATGCGTAGAAACCCGTTGGAGGTCGTCGCGTTGGTGTGACCTTGAACCGGATGATCTCTGTTCGTGTCGAGCAGCGAGACGTGATGCTGACGATGAGCAAGAGGCTGAATCACTGATTCCTTATCGGCTTCAGGGCATCGGAGTCCGACCCCCACCGAGACGAGGACTGACCTACAGGCTCAGGAACAGCCGCCCAGCTAACAGTGCAGCGGGTGTATATGTAGACGTACAGCAGTGAAACCCCCGCTCTGCATGATCGTCAATGACCCCTACCATTCAGCTGGACACCACCTACAAGCACTTCCATACAATCAGAGCAGAGAGTCACCTTCACAGGAATGTGGACGGATCTAAAATCTCATAATTCCACCCTTGAGTTCGGGTGGAAGCTTCCTGCCAAATCAGAAGCCAGCTTGAGATATGAGCCGGTTCAGGACTTCTGTGTGACGGACCGGCAGACGAGCAGGAAGCGTTGTGTTGTCTGTCGCCGCTGCAGAAGCCCAGAACTATTTGGTGGAAAAGAAGAATTGATTTGTGCAAGTCCACTCCAAAGAGAACGTGTCCCGGCGTAAAACAAACCGCGGTGGAAAACACAACCTGAAAGTATAAATCAGGCTTGCCACTTGTCGTCAGTCTCACTAAAGAGTTCCTTCAGTTTTCCCCAGATATTCAATATGCAATTAACCACCAGGCTGAATGTGATTCAGCCTCGTGCCAAAAAAATGCCATTAAGCAGGTTCTTTCAAACGGCACGAAAATAAAGACTCTTTGATGGTTTCGGCGTGCGTGACATTAAATTATCCCGGAGTTCCACAGAAGTCTGAGGATTACTACATTGTGTGGCGTCTCTTTGATCAGAACGGTTTACGTGTAACAGACGTGGTGAAATCAGAAGCTCAGACAGAAGAAACAGATAGTTTTAGCGTCATCGCTACGGAGATGAAACGTAGCTGGTGAGTAAATATCAACTGTCTCGTCCAGAGAACCATGAATGCAACACTGGGAATGCTGCGTTCAAGGTCTTGGAGATGTGGGCTTCTTCATACCAACACATTGGGCTCCTTCATGAGACCTCCAACCTCCGTCTTCTCTGTCACAGAGACCGATAAAGACGAGGCAGGTGGGTCGGACAAACACAGGACTTTAACTCAGGCTCCAACATTCCCGTCCCGTGTGGAGCAACTAAAGTTGAGTGATTCTGAAAGGTGGAAGTTTAAACCCATAAACTAAACCAGGGCAGGAATCATCGCTGCAAACAGGCTGAATGTACAATATCTCAAATCTACAGTAATGCAGCTCTTCAACAGCTCCCTCCTCCTCCTTCCTCCTTCCTCCCCTCTCTTCCTCCCTTGTTCATCCTGCTGTCCTCTCAGCCAGACTTCCCCTCTCGTATATTTCTCCACGCCTCGTCATCCCCTCCTCGATTTATGTCCGTCTCTCTCTCCTCCTCCTCCTTCTGTCTTTAAATCTACCTCCCTTCTTTATTCACTCTCTCCTCCTCCTCCTTCTGTCTTTAAATCTACCTCCCTTCTTTATTCACTCTCTCCTCCTCCTCCTTCTGTCTTTAAATCTACCTCCCTTCTTTATTCACTCTCTCCTCCTCCTCCTTCTGTCTTTAAATCTACCTCCCTTCTTTATTCACTCTCTCCTCCTCCTCCTCCTCCTTCTGTCTTTAAATCTACCTCCCTTTTTTATTCATTCTCTCCTCCTCCTCCTCCTTCTGTCTTTAAATCTACCTCCCTTCTTTATTCACTCTCTCCTCCTCCTCCTCCTCCTTCTGTCTTTAAATCTACCTCCCTTTTTTATTCACTTTCTCCTCCTCCTCCTCCTCCTCCCTCTGTCTTTAAATCTACCTCCCTTTTTTATTCATTCTCTCCTCCTCCTCCTCCTTCTGTCTTTAAATCTACCTCCCTTCTTTATTCACTCTCTCTCCTCCTCCTCCTCCTCCTCCTCCTCCTCTTTAATCGCTTCACTTCAGCTCAAATCAAAAGACGAGTAATCATTTTTGTCTTTAATCAATGAATATCATTTAGGGGACGGTTGAGCTGATTGATCGTCTGATTGGTTGAGAAGATGATCACATGGTTCCAAACATTGAAAGGAACTTTTTTTTTTTTTAATCACTTCATTTCAGCGGCTTAGTGGGGATTCAGTCCGGCACCGGCTGACAGAATGAATTAGTTTCACCACGAAGCCATTCCAAGAGAAGACGCCACGCTCCTTAGACTCAAGACGAAAATACAGTTCTGCTAACACGCTAAAGTTGCTAAGGCTGCTAAGGTTGCTAAGGTTGCTAAGGTTGCTAAAGTTGTGAAGGCTGCTCAGGTTGCTAAAGTTTCGAAGGTTGCTAAGGTTGCGAAGGCTGCTCAGGTTGCTAAGGTTGCTAAGGTTGCTAAGGTTGCCAAGGTTGCTAAGGTTGCGAAGGCTGCTCAGGTTGCTAAGGTTGCTAAGGTTGCTAAGGTTGCTAAGGTTGCGAAGGCTGCTCAGGTTGCTAAGGTTGCTAAGATTGCTAAGGTTGCTAAGATTGCTAAGGTTGCTAAGATTGCTAAAGTTACGAAGGTTGCTAAGGTTGCTAAAGTTTCGAAGGTTGCTAAGGTTGCTAAAGTTTCGAAGGTTGCTAAGGTTGCTAAGGTTGCTCAGGTTGCTAAGGTTGCTAAGGTTGCTAAGGTTGCTAAGGTTGCGAAGGTTGCTAAGGTTGCTAAGATTGCTAAGATTGCTAAGGTTGATATAAACAGGAACAAACGAATATGAAATGAGCTTCAGAGACCAGAATTCAGGATGATGTCATCAGTCCGATGACGTTATTCTATAAAAATCATGATCATCTTTTTTTTTTTACATTTCCTGTTTTGACATCCTCGGGGACAAGACATCGTACGTTTCGATGTGCTTCCGATGTTTTTCCGATGTTTTACTGTGACGTGATGTAAAAATGTGAAGTCTGCTCTGAAGTCGTGTAGCAATGAAGACGTGAGTTAATCACGGCATCCCTCCTCTCTTTCTCTATTTCTCCTCGTACTCTCAAATCGTATCCCTGCACGCCCCCCCCTCCTCCCCCCTCCCCCCCCTCCCCCCTCCCCCCTCCCCCCTCCCCCCCTGGTAATAGATGGCTGCTGTTGGTCAGTGTGATGGAGGCATTCTGCTGCCGGTCCATCTACCTACTGGTCAGATCTTTACGACAGCAGTTTCACACTTTAAATCATCATCAACACACACACACACACACACACACACCACACACACACACACACACACACACACACACACACACACACACACACACACACACACACCTCCGCTGGGTGCCTGGGCTTTCCTCCACCCTGACGATTGATGCACACCTTGTTGCTAAACGGCCGAGATAATTAAACCCCACGCATCCCTCCAGTGACCGTGGAGGTGTGTGTGTGTGTGTGTGCATGTGTGTGTGTGTGTGTGTGTGTGTGTGTGTGTGTGAAAGCCTGGCTGTTACATTGCTGCACACCATTACATGACACACGACCATTAGAAAGCACACGGAGACGATGAACGGCGAGCGGGCCACGATAATCACGATTCACGTGATTATATCACGATATTAATCACGATGTTTAAACTCTTAAAGGGGCAGTGACACAAACATTACGTCAATGAACTCATGTTAAATCACAACATTGTGAGTCTGTTCTCTGTCTGTTCTGATTATTGGGTTAAAATGTTTTATTACATTTTTGAAGAAATCGGAAGAAATCTTTTTCTCACTTTTCTACCAAGATATTCACGTTCGACTTACTGTGTTTTTATCGTGATAAAATCCTATATCACTACTGCTACACACACACACACACCACACACACACACCCAGAGAAACGGGAGAGGGAGGGAGGGAGAGGAGGCACCTGCTGGGCTGTAAAGCACTCACACAAACAGCGCCTGTGTTTGGTGAAGACTTAAACAAATGGGAAAATTATACAGTGGAAGCAAAGCGGCACCCTTTCACCCAAAGGTGCTCCGGCTGGGGGAGGGGGGGGGGGGGGGGGGTACGTGCAGCCTGATGGGGCGGTCGGTTCTTATGAAGGCAGTGACACCCTGAGCTTTTAGGGTTACTGTTAAGTTTGTAATTATTGGGATGTTAGTGAGTTCATGGGATGAAAGTGTGTGTGTCCTCCTCCATGTTAGGGGGGGGGGGGGGGGACTGATAATATATAAAGATGAATCATTATAACACATAAAAACACTTTCATCACTGGCTCTGTGTTTCTGCTGCAATGCATCTCTCAACCATGTAGCTTAATACTACCATACAACACACACACACACACACACACACACACACACACACACACACACACACACACACACACACACACACGTGCAGTCTGATGAATGAATAATGAGCAGCCTATTGGCCTTATGGTGAGTTCAAGGACCAAAAAATAGTTGAATCGAAGTGTTAAAAATGTGATTTTCCAGCAGTGGTTTGAATCCGGCTCACACACACACACACACACACACACACACACACACACACACACACACACACACACACACACACACACACACACACACACACACACACACACACACACACACACACATACACACACACACACACACACAACACACACACACACACACACCACACACACACACACACACACACACACACACACACACACACACACATACACCACACACACACACACAACACACACACACACACACACATACACACACACACACACACACACAGCACACCATACACACACACACACACACTACACACACACACACACACACACACACACATACACACACACACACACACACACACACTCACAACCACCACACACACACACACACACAGCACACAGACACACACACACACTCACACACACACACACACACACACGACCACACACACACACACAGCACACACATACAC
This sequence comes from Chelidonichthys spinosus, assembly GCA_029853015.1. Taxonomy (NCBI): domain Eukaryota; kingdom Metazoa; phylum Chordata; class Actinopteri; order Perciformes; family Triglidae; genus Chelidonichthys; species Chelidonichthys spinosus. The sequence continues at coordinate 1,586,547 of CM056823.1, forward strand.
ACACTCATCACACACCGCACAGCACCACACAAGTATCTATCCACGCGCGCTGAAACGACTCACCGACAACGGACACATCGGAACATACATCACCCTACACAGGCCGCACGTGACACACACGTACACACACACCGAAACACACACTCTCCGCTCTAACACAGCGAGCACATCCGCTCTCCTCCTCCTCACTCCGTGCGTAAACCTCACTCCCTCGCTCTCACCTCTCGAACTATCGTGGAGGCAGCGTGCCCAATAGCAGCAGTTACCACGCCGAAGTGAACACTCCTATCCTTCCTCCCCGCTCACGCGCGCGCACTCGCGTACAGCCGGGAGTAACACGGGCGTCACCGGGCTCACGGTAGAACCGTGTCTGTCCGCGTCGTGCGCTGCCGGCTGACCGGCTGGGCGTGAACAGGGGAAATAATCCGCCTCCGGCCGCTCTGTGACGGGACGGAGGATCGGTGACAGAGACCCGAAACCACGGGACGTCTCCTGGCTGCTAAACAGGGTAGAATCCCTCTCCTCCTCCTCCCTCCTCCTCCTCCTCCTCTCTCCTCCGAGATATTTGGAGGCTAAGTCTGCTCCAATTAGCAGCAGTTACGCATCCTCTCCTCCTATCCTTCCTCCCCCTCCGCCCTCGCGTCTATCTCGGGATGTAGACCGGGGACCGGGTAGGTAGACCGGTTCAGTCCGCGTCGGTGCGTCTCTGTCCGGGATCGCTGCTGCTGCTGCTGCAGCCAAAAATAACTTCCAGCCTCCAAACGTCCCGCGATGCGCCGCCGCTACAATCCTCCTTATTAAAATATGAGTTCACGCGCCTCCTTCGTCGTACTTTGTGGTACTTTCTGCCCTCGTGGTGCCCCGAAACACCGACGGAGGCTTTAAGATGCAATATTCCTAAAGGGACACAAGCTTCCAGTCCAACTCAATGACGAGACGATCGATAAACAGTTGGTTCCGTGAGTATATTGTTTAATCAATTAACCGATCATCGATCGATCCGGAGGTGATGCCGCCGGAGAAGCCTCGTGCTCTGCCCGAAGAAGAGGAGCTGCAGTGCAGCGGATCCCTGTCTCCTCTTAAATCCCCCACAAATCCAAGTTTGATCGATCGGTCAGCCCTATCGATCAATCAGTCCGATCGGTTCCAACAAGCAGTCCGCATCAAAGTCGATGATTGCGAATCAAAACGCTGTTTAAATCCGGGACTTGGCTTCCTGTCTAATCCAGCAGAAAGGACGTTTCACAGTCCACGCGTGTTCTCCATGTCTCTCTCTCTCTCTCTCTCTCTCTCTCTCTCTCTCTCTCTCTCTCTCTCTCTCTCTCTCTCTCTCTCTCTCTCTCAGCCCTCGAGTCCCAAAATCACAAACAAGTCCTCTTGACTTTTCGGAAAATCCACCTCGAAGCCGAAAAGGAAAAACGCGTGAAGCCTCGAGCCGCTTCTTCTTCTGGGTTCTCCTCCAAACCCGGAGGAGGAGGAGGAGGAGGAGGGAGGATGAAGAGGAGCCGGATCTCCTCGCTCTCAGCTAGAAGAAGAAGAAGAAGAAGATACGCGGAGGAGAAAAAAAAGAGAAACCACACTTTTGGCTCGGTGGCCGAAATAACTGGAAAGAGGAGATAAGATGTAAGAAGATCAGATGCGCCTCCTCTTCCTCCTCTTCCTCTTCCTCTTCTCTCTCTCGTGGATATGAAACACTTGCTCTGCTTTACTCGCCTCCCTCGGAAGCTTCACCTGCCCGGAGAGACGCAGATAAGAGACGCGCAATCTGCCACATCTCGGGGAGGCTTTTATCCAAAGTGCCTAAAGAGAGTCCAGAGAGAGAGAGAGAGGGGGGGGGGGGGTAGGGGGGGCTATGTGCAAAAATAAATAAATAAATAAATAAATCTATGAAAATATGATCCTTCCTCCGAAAACGAACGTGTTGATGTTTGCAGAGTTTCCCGGATCATCAGGATGAACGGCTGCTGCTCTCCGACGTTCCTTCACGAGGCACGCACGCGCATGCACGCACACAGTGCGTGTGTGTGTGTGTGAGAGAGAGAGAGAGGAGGAGAGAGAGAGAGAGAGAGAGAGAGAGAGAGAGAGAGAGTCTCTTCTTTTCTTGAATTTGGAAACGTTTCGTATTATTTATGTTATTTGGGGTGAATTAATAAAACATTTGTGTTTCTTAGTCTTTTTATGTTCCATTATTTTTATTGGGAGGGAATGAAATGTTGGACAGAGGCGAAGAGAGAGACTAAAGTCTTCAAGTGTTGCTGTTGGGGTTTGGATTTTTGGTGTCAGGACGCTGGAAAGTGCCGCTTTGTTGCCCCCTTTTGGCAGCAGAGAGAACTGATCTGGGGTCTGAGTAGAGGAGCGGAGACTGGAAGTGTCCCCCCTGAAGCCTGAAGACCTGAACCCTCAGGGACTGGATCCACTTCCCGGGTAGACAGCAGAGTGAGAGGAGGGCTGGTATGAATAGAAACAGGACGCCATGTTGTCTACAGTTGTGGGTTTTTATGTGAGGTTTATTTTTACAGCCTGATTTGAACGCAGCATCTCAAAATAATCTCATTACTTGTTTTAGTCAAAACAGCTTCAATAAGCAGAACTAACATGACTGGTTGATGAACAAACCAGGTTTATATCGCCCATCACTAAGACTACAAGTGTTTTACGTAGATACACTTATTGTCATTAGCAGCAAAGAGAAGTGCCATTTTCTCATAGACTTCTATACAACCAGAGAGGAGTCGCCCCCTGGTGGCCAGCAGAGAGAAGTAGGACCATTTTCTCATAGACTTCTATACAACCAGAGAGGAGTCGCCCCCTGGTGGCCAGCAGAGAGAAGTAGGACCATTTTCTCATAGACTTCTATACAACCAGAGAGGAGTCACCCCCTGGTGGCCAGCAGAGAGAAGTAGGACCATTTTCTCATAGACTTCTATACAACCAGAGAGGAGTCGCCCCCTGGTGGCCAGCAGAGAGAAGTAGGACCAGAGAGGAGTCGCCCCCTGGTGGCCAGCAGAGAGAAGTAGGACCATTTTCTCATAGACTTCTATACAACCAGAGAGGAGTCGCCCCCTGGTGGCCAGAAGGGAGGCTGACAGTTTTAAGGCACTTCATATATATATATATATATATATATATATATCCATCCATTTTCTACCGCTTATCCTGTATTCAGGGTCGCGGGGGGGCTGGAGCCGATCTCAGCTGTCATTGGGCGAAGGCAGGGTACACCTGGACAGGAAGCCAGTCTATCACAGGGCCAACATGTAGAGACAAACAACCATTCACACCTACGGGCAATTTAGAGTCTTCAATGAACCTATCCCTATCCTGCATGTCTTTGGACTGTGGGAGGAAGCCGGAGAACCTGGAGAGAACCCACTGCTTACACGGGGAGAACATGCAAACTCCACACAGAAGGAACCCGGGGCCGACCCGGGGATCGAACCCGGGACCCTCTTGCTGTGAGGCGAGAGTGCTACCCACTACACCACCGTGCAGCCCATCATATATATATATATATATATATATATATATATTATATATAGCAGTAACAGAGTAATACCATTTATATAGACTTATATGTATATGTAAAAGTCTGCATCCAGGCCTCATTAAAAACCTGCAATTGAGCAGTCTTGCAAACAGTACAGCTGTAGCTCTAGGAGGGAGCATAATGAGTATTCATTAGTGCATGGGTCCAGCATACCATAAAATAAGTCACACTGAAATACAATGAGATGCATGAAATGAATCATGCACATCGAGGAAGCGTGCTGTATATTTTTTCCGAGGTTGAAAATGTGCCAAAGTTTGCAAAGTGTGCGGTTTCAGGAGGAGGTCAGTGCTGTGAAACCATTCACATTCAAATGCATCAAATATTACAGACGTTACGACGGACTGCACGTGTGTGTGTGTGTGTGTGTGTGTGTGTGTGTGTGGGAGGAGACCGGTGACTTTGGGCATCAATGAGTGTCTCAGAATGGAGAGCTTTGTAACACATGGTTAAACAGATGTATGGGCTCCCTGGCAGTCCGTCCTGACTCCGCTGTCAGCAGAGAGCCAATGAGCTGCTCACCAGTGTGGAAAACAAACTGGACCTGATCCCAAGAGAGCAGTGCTAAACCGGGATGGGAGGTGTGAGGACCACTGATGTCTGAGACTGAAGTGGTCATAGTTAGGTCAAGAAAAACCTGAAACATAATGTTCTCATTATCTGCTTACACGTGTCATCTTAAACCTCTCCAACAAACCCCCCCCCCGTCATGAAGCCTCCACTTCTGCATTTTAGCCGTCCTCATCTTGGCTTTTTTTGCAACCAGTAGAAGGAAGTGACCATATTTGGACTGTGGTGGATCTGCAACCTTACTGGATCTGGATCCATGTGGATTCTGGTGTGAAGTTGTTCATAATTAGCTTCATAATTCAAGGTCAACTTAACAGCTAAATGTTAAAGTCGTCTTAGTGGCTACCTGTCAATCAGCAGGTAAGCCCCGCCCCCTGTGGTTGTGGAGCTGCGGGTGGAGAAACATTCATTCTAATGAGCTGCATGGGGAGAAGAATGTGTTGGCTGGTTGAGTCACATGTTTTCTCATCAGGGCTACACATCACCTCTTGAACCTCCGCTGTATGATAGACCAGCACCACCCCTCTTCTTTGTGTTATCTATCTCCGTTAACACGTTTCTTCATGGGCAGCAGCTGTAATCTGTATGGATGAGCTCGCCGCCGCAGCCTCAACATTAGAGCAAGATCAGGTCCAGTAGAGCAAGAAGGACGATGAAAGTGCACCACAAATGGGGTTTTTCTGTTGTGAGAGCGTCTCTCTGACACATAAAGCTCAGGATGAACAGACGTGGACAGAACAACGTCCACCTCCATTTACGACAGCAGAGCTTTTCTTTAAAGTTCAGAGATAGACCAGCTTTGAAATGACTGCACAACAATGGGCTAAAAACAAATTCCCAGGTCCAGAGTTTCTTCCCCCTTTCCCTCCCTGGGAAGAATTTAAAAATAATGCAGCATGGACACAGTTCCTTGGGACGTGGGAGCCTCAAGCAGCCGTGACGGCCGCTGGAGAACTCGGGGATTGAACCTTTAATGGTGGAGTTTAAGAGCTCCTTTGTACTTTGTATTCTCTCCTGTGTTGAAGGGGGACTTCATTCCTTCCAGTTGCCCTGAATGAAGCCCGCGGAGCCATGATGTTTGGTTTTCATTTCCATTATCAGTCCTGATAGTCGGCATGGCGTGCCGTTTGCTCCTTCTTGCTGGAGGGGGAGATGTACACAGCGGCATGTGATTGAAGCAAACTCCCTGAGTGAGCAGAAATGGCTTGCAGGGGGAAAAAAAGGCAGCGTCGCCGGCATGAGAGAGCCGAGTTGTGATTCAACAGGCACGACTGAGCAGCGCTTGTTTTCTGATATTAAAACATACATCCCCTCCCTTTTTGTTGTGCTGCTGATTTGTGTATCACTGAATCAGCGTATATACTCTCCTGCAGAGTTGAGGGATAACCAATTTTCCTGCAACAGTAAACTGCTGAAGTAAAGTCATTGTGAGTCCTGGTCAGCAGTTTGTCCATGTTTGTGTTGCTCTGGGTGTGAACACTTGAAGAAGTGTGCTTTAGGAAGGGCAGCGTGGAAACTTTGGCTGTCCTCTGGGGCCGATGTGCTCTCGTATGTTTCCTTGCTCTCCAGGCTCTAATTATACAGGTCTGGGGGAAGGAATCCACATCTCATCAGCAGCTGTTGGTTAAAACGTCCAAGGGAGAGCTCAGAAGTGTGGGTAAAAGCCGGCAGGCACGGAGTCGACCAAATCCACTCGGTGGGGGGAAAACACATCATTCACCAGAAACCGAATCTGCAGTTTCAGTGAGAGAGCATCACTGAACGGAGGGTTTACATTTAAGATTCTTTTGAAGGAAAAGTAAGGATTCTTGTACCCTCAGCTAGGTTTAACTCAGCCACGGTGTCGAAATGGTATCAGCCTGGGGTTTGAAGCTTATTTTAGGAACATTATTTGTTGTCTTTACATCCATAAAGCCATTTATTCAGCATGAACTTTTAATATTTCAGCCAGTCATCAGCTGGAGAAACCTGCTTTTGTTTAATAAGGACTTTTGAGTGTTAATGTTGGAACAGAAAGAGGAAGACACAACCGTCTGTTAAAAATAAAAAAAATAAAAAATTCTCTCTCATGCTTTAATTGCGTTTGACATAAAACTAAAACAACGAGAGAATCAGCAATTGAATTTTGTGATTTTGGCAGCTTTAAAGGACGCTTCGCTACACACTCATGTTGCTCTCCCAGATTTTAAAAAGTTTAATTAGATTTCTCAAGATGGTCGTCCAATTAGAGGAGCAGAAGAGAGAGAGAGAGAGAGAGAGAGAGAGAGAGAGAAAGGAGGGGGTTGATGATGAGAGGATGACAGAGAGGAAGAGGAAGAGGAAGGAAACTGGAAGGAGGAAACGGAGGTTAAAAGGGTAAACAGACATTTGAAAGATGGCATAATTGCTCTCTACAATAGTGGTTCATTTGCTCTCTCTCTCTTTCACACTCTCTCTCTCTCACACACACACACACACACACACACACACACACACACACAGACACACACTGTTTTGCTCCTAATGAGCACTTAGAGCACTGAACCTCCACGAAGCTCAGTCAAAACTGGTCAGTGTATGTTCACAGCTCATGGACACACAACACACACACACACACACACACACACACACACACACACACACACACACATACACACACAGCTGGGTAACACAAAAACACACTTGCCATTTGTGACCAGATGTGTGTGCTTGTTGATGCGTTTCTCACACGCGGAACTATATTGACGCTGTCCGTGGTCCTGATCCTGGAGACAGGCTGAACTACACTGACGCTGTCCGTGGTCCTGATACTAGAGACAGGCTGAACTCACACTGATGCTGTCCGTGGTCCTGATACTAGGAGACAGGCTGAACTACACTGATGCTGTCCGTGGTCCTGATACTAGAGACAGGCTGAACTACACTGACGCTGTCCGTGGTCCTGATACTAGAGACAGGCTGAACTACACTGACGCTGTCCGTGGTCCTGATCCTGGAGACAGGCTGAACTACACTGACGCTGTCCGTGGTCCTGGTACTGGAGACAGGCTGAACTATATTGACGCTGTCCGTGGTCCTGGTACTAGAGACAGGCTGAACTACACTGACGCTGTCCGTGGTCCTGGTACTGGAGACAGGCTGAACTATATTGACGCTGTCCGTGGTCCTGGTACTGGAGACAGGCTGAACTATACTGACGCTGTCCGTGGTCCTGATACTGGAGACAGGCTGAACTATATTGACGCTGTCCGTGGTCCTGGTACTGGAGGCAGGCTGAACTATACTGACGTTTACTGAGGTTTATGCTGCCTGTCTCGTGGAACAAGCTGCTACAGAAGAACAAACGTATTTGTTCCTGATTGTACGAGTGTTTTATCAGAACTTGCCACATTCATCAGTTTTGTCATATTTTGAGTTTTCTCTTCTGTACGAACACAGTTTCCAAGTCGTCCTGACCTTACAGCGGAGTCTGCTGTAGTTTAACATTGTCGCTAATGTAGTTTGAACACATATAAATACAATTCATAATTCTGTTTAAATGACCCTGTTTGGCTCTAATATGCCTGTATATATATGTCTGTATATAAGAAGTGGACGCTGTCTGCCTGGCTTACGATGAACTGTCATGTGAACTGGAAGATAAATAGCTGACAGCGATGGCAGGATGGGAGGACAGGTGGTGTGAGCACAAAATATACCTGTATCTAAACACCTGCAATCGCCCAAACACAGAACTTCTTCTTCACCCTTGATGCCCATTGTCTGCTTTTTATTTTTACAACCGTATGATGCTTTTATTGGACTTCCCAAGCAGCGACTTCTCTACATATGTCTTAATTCACCTGAAAGGACTTGTTGGATTCTCGGTCTGAGCTTCTATAGAAGACATTTTTCTGGATCTGTGTTTTCTTGAACCCTTTGTTGTCTGTTGTGTTTCTCTGCCGATGAAAACTGCTCAGTTTGTGATGTGTGTCCGTTCAGTCCACCTTGATTCCGACAACAGATTTCATGTTTGGTTCTGGTTTCAGAATATGCACATACAGAGATCCTCCTGTACGTCCCATCCCCCGATGACGAGTATCAGAACTGACAGACGATTACACTGCTGATTAGCTCGACGCTGAACGCTGTGTTTCTTGTGTGTGTGTGTGTGTGTGTGTGTGTGTACATGCATAGGAAGGTGCGAGCACATCCATCTGTGTGTGCTCCGACTGCTCGACAGCTGACAGCAATTTCAGTCATTTTCAGACAAAATACCAGGCAGGTTCTTCGTGGAGCCGCTGGCCTGCAGCCGCCCTGGTACCAGGGGAACCAGCTGAGCCGGATCCACTTCGGCCTCTGTAGACCTGAAGGGGAACACTTAGCATGTCGTCCTCCTCGAGGAATCTCTGCCGCCATAGTTACAGCAGCACACGACGAAGCGAGCGTACACATCAACACGTCGCTGCATGAAGCCAAACAAATCTTTGTGTTTGGACAGTTAACTCGCTGCAGTCACAGAAACACGCCGAGGATTCTGGGTTTATTTTCAGCCTCTCAGAACTGAATCAGTCACGTTTCTCTATTCATTAAAACACCGAATGACAAATACACAGCACACAATATCACCAGCAGCGTATCACTCCATTCGTATGCTAATAGGGTCGACCATGATCCAGTGGGTGTTGAGAAAGTAAGAGTCTTTTAACACATTTCATTCATACACACACACACACATACACATATATATATACACACAGCTGAGAGGTATCAGTACGTTCAGTGCGGCTAATGACTTCCCATCTGTTTACCATAATTTCTACAAATCAAAACTGCTGCTGGAGCCTCGTCTTCAAACCCGAAATCCATCATTTCCTTTGGAGCCGAAATCTGCAGCTCAACTCGTTTCAGAGATTCAGAAGCTTCCGGAAAAGGGCCGAAGATGAATTAACAATAACATCTTTTAGAAAAAGTCCTAATTAAGTGCAACAACTAATAGAATGAGTCCGTATAAAATAGAGAAGGTCTTTGAATCAGAGACCATACGTCTGTTTACTGTGTTAGATATTTATCAGCAGCAGGGTAGATGTGGTGCCTTTTATTGAAATAATTGCGACAAAAGAATCCGCTGCCTTGTGTGATGATGATGATGATGATGATGATGATGATGACAGCTGCTTTGTCAGACAGAATTCACATCGCTGCTTCACCAAAAATGACATTTGCAGGATTTCTTTAAGAGAAACAAAAGCTTGTTTCTGCTATGTCACCTTTTGTCTCCGTCTGTTGTTTGGAGACGTTTGATTGGTCGAGGGGAAGTGATGCTGGCCCGTTAAATTTGACTCGGACCAGGTCAGACTTCAGACTTCCTCCTATTAATAGCTTTGAAATCAGACGGTGACATTTAAGCCCCTTTATACACTGATTAAACTCTCCTTTTCTACTTCTTTCTCTGTCTTTTATTTCGCCTCACGTTTTCTCAAACAGCTGCGATGGCGAACAAACGTACATAAAACGAGGACGTCGTGGGACAGAAATGTAGATATTCTCTCTAACGGAGGAGGAACGTGTTGTTTGTAGGACGTGGCAGAAATATTTACATCATCTCTGTGTTACAAACCATTTCATCTCGTAGAATAACGACTTCTCTCCTGTACGATAAATGTTTCTCTGTCCTTAAGAGGACTTGTCAGCGTGTGACACCAACATTAAACACACACACACACACACACACACATGTAGCTATATGTTGCTGTCGTATCCCTCAGCTCCCCGTTCCTCCCGTAGCAGCGTTTTCCTGCTTGGCATGGCTGCAGTTTGATCATGCATTAGTGAGCACATCACACTCCATGCAAGCCTGCTGTCTCTCTCCCGGCCCTCCTCTCTCTCTATCTCGCTGGGTGTTCCTGGCATGCACAGGCGGAGGCGTCACTTCTCATTTGCTTAAGGAGGATGATCGTGTGTGTGTGTGTGTGTGTGTGTGTGTGTGTGCTCTAGTTTCTTTATGCATGTGTTCATGTAATTTTCTCCATGTTTCTGTGTTGAAGGTATCTGATGCATTTAAGGATCCTTTGAATATATTGTGGGGTTTTTCGAGGCCAGTTTGTTCTCCCAGAACATGTATGAGGACATGAGGACATGAGGACATGAGGACATTAGAGCGTGAGGACATGAGGACATGAGAGCGTGAGGACATGAGGACATGAGGACATGAGGACATGAGGACATGAGAGCGTGAGGACATGAGGACATGAGAGCGTGAGGACATGAGGACATGAGAGCGTGAGGACATGAGGACATGAGGACATGAGAGCGTGAGGACATGAGGACATGAGGACATGAGAGCGTGAGCACATGAGGACATGAGGACATGAGAGCGTGAGGACATGAGGATATGAGAGTGTGAGGACATGAGGACATGAGGACATGAGAGCGTGAGGACATGAGGACATGAGGACATGAGAGTGTGAGGACATGAGGACATGAGAGTGTGAGGACATGAGGACATGAGGACATGAGAGTGTGAGGACATGAGGATATGACAGCGTGAGGACATGAGGACATGAGAGCGTGAGGACATGAGGATATGAGGACATGAGAGTGTGAGGACATGAGGATATGAGGACATGAGGACATGAGGACATGAGAGCATGTGGACATGAGGACATGCGGACATGAGGACATGAGGACATTCAGGCTTCAAAACGTCCACAAACCAATGAGAGACGTACACAGACTGAAGAGAAGGAGCCGACATCGACACCATGCAGACCGGAGACCCAGGACCTGTTGCTGGGACTGATGGAGATAAGGGAGGCACGGGAGAACCAGAACCAAGACTGCAGACTGTCAGACCCTGTTGTAGAATCAGACCACAGCTGAAAAAACAGGCTTTTGTCCACAGAGATCACCCTCACCAACACAAAATGACCTTTAAACCCCGGAGACGTGATGCATAAATGAGAGGAAAAACGATCCGTTCTGACAGCGATGCAAATTTGACACTTTTTCAATAAAAGGTTGGGGTGCGTTTGTGCAGGCAGAGGACCAACTATCGGACTCCTTTGGCCCCGGGCAGCGTCTGGCAGGTAATCTGTCCTATCGCCTCCTGTCCTCAGCTGGTTTTATTGAGTTTCCTTTGAGTGAAATGCTCTGAGTGAATCTGAGTTTTCTCTGGCAAACAGTCGGACATGTTCACATGCTGACGATGAATCCAGATCCTCGGCATCGACTTGTAAAACAGCAGGAAACCTCGACCTACGACGCTCCGCGACACGGAGAAGGTTGTAGGTCGTAAATATGTTTTCTTAAGAAAAAAACACTGTGGTTTGGCTAAAAATAAGTATGTAAACCGATAAAACTCAATGTCGCTTTGAGACACGAACACTGGTCTGCTGGGTGAAAGTCCTGTGTTTGTCTGACCCAGCCTCCTTCCTTCCCCTTCCACACTGATTTCTGTGCTCTCTTTACTCTGAACGGTATGAATGGAAGGAGTCTGGGAAATGTTTGCCTCTGTGTTGTTGTTTCCTAAACTTCGTACTGAATGTTTTAAATACGTCCGTTCTGCACAACGTGGTGGTTTGATGCTTCGTTCCTTCAAACATTCTCTTTATTTCTGCTCAAACCAGCATCCAAACAAGGTGTTTTTGTGAAAAAGTTCAGCACCATCTGTCAGAGACTCGCAGGGATTTACCGCGGAGGAACTTTCTCTGAGCTGTCAGAAAGCTGCACATTTCACCGGCCGTATTCTCAGCTGTGCAGCTGGTGGACGTCCAAGTCCTTCCCTCACTTTTTCTCCTCTTTGAATGACTGTCGGGTCAAACAACAACTCATCTGGCCCATTACTTCCTGGAGGGAAACCAAGCTGCTAATGTGACTGGCTCGGCCCCAAACGGCCCCCGGAGGGCAGGTGGCCAATCACTGACCTTTGTTCCCGTGATTATAGATCCCACCCACATTTGACGACTCACACTTATGCATAGACACGACATGGAGCTGCTCTCGCTCTCTCACACTTGGCCGGCTCCCGAAGATCTATTTAACACCTCCTAAGTGGACCAGACTTGGCACGCTTTGAGAGGAAGACCGGAGCCAGAACGACCCCTGGATGCACAGAACATCTGGGCTACAGCTAACTGATTAGCCACGCTAACGTGCTAATGACCGGGAACATTAGGCATGATCAGGGGGGGGGGGACCCCCAACCAGGTCTCCTCCACGTAGACCATAACCAGGTCTCCTCCATGTAGACCATAACCAGGTCTCCTCCATTCACCAAGCTGGACTCACTGGATCTAGAGACCCACGTGGGCTGGAGGAACCAGAATCAAGTACTGATCTGTGATTTAATATCAATAACCAGATGAAAAGGATGCTGAAATAACTCCATCATGATGGGGATCAGTAAAAAGTGCTGAGTCATGCTTTGTTAGGTCTGTCTGCAAGACCACAAGATAACTCCTGTTAAAACGCTGGTTTTCTGAATGGAGTCTGGTTGATGGTGCTAGGCTACGCTAACATTGTATCTGCTCCATCAACACTCCATATAAGGTCATCTAGACATAAACAGTCCACCTCTCCATGTCTGCAGGAAGGTGAGACATGAATGTTCTAGAAACAACTTGGAGCTCATGTTTTATTTCTTCTGGCCAATCACGGCCGTTTATCTAACAGGAAGCGTTTGAGATGAAGAGCCTAAAGAGGAGCGCCATCGAGGCTCTCAAACAAGCAGGACGTCTGCAGGAAATGAAGCCGACCGTGTGACTGGACGGAGAACAGAGCAGCTCCAGCAGTGTGTGAGCAGGTGTTTCTATCCCGGTCCCTGATTGGTGGTGACGAGGTGCAGGTGTGCTGAGTGCAGTGGGCGGGAACCCCAACTCTGGGAGGAAGTGAAGCTGGAGTCCGTGAGTTTTAGAGATTAGTTCCTTCACACTTTTATGATCTGGTCTGGTCTCTGGACTAATGTGAGCTACTATCTAGACCTCTGGGGGACCACAGACAGTCTCTGGTTCCTCCACATAGTCTGGTCTGGTCTCTGGACTCATGTGTTTCAGGAAGCTCTGCCCTGCAGACGCATTCAACACTCAGAGATTTTCCATATTTCTCAAAACTCCTCAACCAGCAGAACCTTTGAACTGCACTTTTAGAAAACATTCCCTGTTGCAGCCATCTTGGTGGGTCTTTATGTCTTACAATTGACCTGCGGACGCCCGGCGATCCACTCAAAGCTGAAGACAGGACCGTGTTGTCTCTGTTGTTTCTGAAAACCATGAGAGAGCAAAAACAGCAAATGAAAGCTGTGGAGTGGACGAGAGAGGCGAGGAGAGAGGGATGAGTGTGAGGAGGTGGACAGAGGGCAGTGACAGTGATAATGGAGAGG
>CM056823.1:1602500-1665000 GCA_029853015.1 Chelidonichthys spinosus
TCTCTGAATATCACCGCCCTCTTTCTGCTCCGTTAATATTATTATTGTTTCCTACAGCGGTCCTGACACGCCGTATGTTTCATCTAAAAAAGGGTCAGAAGAGAGAAGGATGCAGGTTTGTTGATATTTGATCGATCATCAGAATGTCTGGTAATTAATTAAGCGATCAGTTAGCAGCCTGTCAGGTTGGAGGAGAAGAGAACGAAGGGAATTGGAGGAAAAGAACGTTATATTTATCTTCTGTGATGTTGCCTCCCCTTACTTTTAAAACCATGAATAATTGATCACAAAAATGAATGTTTCTGTTTGACTTGAGGTGCTTTTTTGTCTCGTGTTTGTATTTATGTTGATTTCTAACTTTTTATTCATGTAACTTTTATTTTGAATATGCATTTGCAGGAAGCTTTGCTCTCACTCTCGTTTTCACCCAATAAAAAAAGCAAACATTGAAATCACAGACATCCAGCTCTGCAAAAAGAAGAAACTGTTGAGGAGGGTCAAGGTGGATTAAAATGAACAATGAAGGTCCCGGCTGCCTCGGGGGTCCAATAGAAGGAAAATGAGCTGCACAGCCCTGCTGCTGATGAGTAGCAGGAGAAAGTGATGATGTAATGACTTCCTGTGTCGCAGTGAGGGAAGGCTACGACCACGAAGACTATGGATGCCACAAGTTTGCCGTTCTGAAACACTGAACCAGTGAAATCCAGCGGAGCAGTGCTGAGTTCAGAGCAGGACAGCTGAGTCTGATTCAAACAGACCCAGGAGCAGTTATGTGGAGCAGAGCCGCCCGGCCATGACAATGAGACGGGGTGGCGCCGGGATTCACTGAGATCTGATGTTCTCGGGGGACTTGAACCCACAATATGCTAAATGACTTGGTGTTTACATGATCATTCCCGATGTTCTGAGCCCCTCAGCGACCCACGGAGCGTCGGCGTCCTTCCATCAGGTCGGGGTCAAAGTGCTGCCAGTCCACTTCTCTCTTTTGATGTTCTCGGCTCAGTCATCTGCACCAGAGCTTTCAAAGACTCCCATCAGGACCGGCGGCCCGGTCGCAGAGGTGAACCCAGGTCGGGATTTATTCTGGAGCATGGACTCCCTTAAAAATCCAATCATATACAACCTGCATGCAGTATTGTGTTTATGTAATGCCAATACGTTTCTGATCTAAACTGTAGGGAGGATGGAGGACTCCACCCAGGAGACCGCATCAAACCAGCACTTACATACATGAGTAAAGGCCTAATCATGATTCTCAAGCTTTTATTTTGAAAGGTCAGAAAGGAAGCAGTTTGTCACGGCCGACACCGACTCGTCAAGAATCCTTGATGTGCTTTTGGTTAAGACACATTAGGATGTGAAGATCTGGACTAAAAAACAAAGAAATGCATGATCCATGTTGCATGCATGTTTTCCAGGTGTTTCCAGGTGTTTCCAGGTGTTTCCAGGTGTTTCCTCACGCGTTCATTCTCATCCTGCAACGTCGGATCTGAGTCTCTTTTATGTGTCAACATAAATCAATCTCACACACTTGCTCACAAATTTGTAGCCATATTTAGATGTATTTCTGCTCATGTCTGCATTAGCCTCTCTCCCCCCCCCCCCCCCCCCCCACCAACCACTTACAGCTAAAAGCATGCACTATAAAAAATCAGTCGACTTTGGAACTTTTCATCCACCTTTAGTCCAGCCTGGAGATCTTTCACTCTTAACTGCAGGAAACCAGCAGTTTGGACATCAGATGGATGTCAGAAGTATGTTTGGGTGATTGCTTATTGGGGTGAGGTGGTTTTATTTAGACTTTTAACCACACCTTCAGGGTGTAACTCGTCAGCCAAGAGGAATTCAAACACCATGACACCATTCAACTACTAGATGCCACTAAATCCTATTAAATACAGTATAATTAAACTGTTTGATTGATCAACTGAGCGGCCGTCTGCTTGTAGTTAGTTCCTCTCCACTGTGACTGATTTAACAGACCTACTTTATCTACTTTATTCCACAACTTGGTTTTGTACATTTTATCAAATAAAAAAATCATTAAGAAAAGTAAATACATAAAAAAAAACAAGACAAATATGGCAAAGAGAAAAAAAAAATGAATTAAAATAAGCGTCCAAAAGTCCATCCCTGCTGGTGAAATGGACTTCATGAAGACGTTAAATAAAGTGCTGAATGAAAACATTCTAAAGAAAGAAACCAAGCCTCTTTCTGCTCCGACTCGCTACAGTTTGTAACTTTTTGCAGCGTGGGAATCTTGTTCTACTGAATAGTCAAGTACAGAAATCCATTTACCCATCAACCGGGGTTTTAATACGCCGTCAGCATCTCCAGGTACACCTCTGTCTGACACACACACACTCACACACACCACACACACACACTCACACACACACACAGCCGTGTTCTTTCTGTGCGCTGCTAGCTCAGCTGTCCGGCAGGGTGACTTGCTGTTTTAGCTCACTGCCTCGTCATCCATTTTCTAGTTTTCTTTCCCTTTCATATTTATTAAGCCTCCTCGACTGACCTCGAGTCAGCCTTTTAAAGAGCAGCGCCGACCAATGAGGTGAGAGATCACCGCGTGATGGCTATAGTGAGCCGCGGGAAGGCTAAACAAAGAAGTGGAGGAGAGAAGTGTACTTTAACCTTCTTCTGCTGCTCAGTGATGGATATCAATAACATGACTTTTCCCTGAAACGCCGTCCTACGTATCTCCGTCCTTCACAGGCACGTTACCGCGGTTACGATTCGACCTGAATCAGTGTGATCACACGTTGACGTGACCACAGCGATGTTTTTGGAAAAAAATCTTTTCTTCAAAGAAAAGTCGTGAGTGTCGAGTCCTAATCCTGCAGTAAAACTTAGACGAAGCGTGTTCTAATTCACGCCAAGAGAAATGAGTGGGGACTTCTATCTCACGTGTGTGTGTGTCCTTAATCTGAATGGAAATGATTTTCCTCTCTGACACACACACACACACACACACACACACACACCCCGTGGGCTGCAAGGAAAACGCAGTATTAATTTAACACACACACACTTACACAACACACACACAGCTTTACTTATTCCTATATTCCTGGTTTTGCATTTCTAATGAAGCGCCTGAGGAAGTACATGTGCAGATTAATGGCCCTTCTTTGGGAACCGCTAATAGTATGCAGAATTTATGCATCTGGACTTGATTTTAATAGGAAATGTGTGCATGTCTTGTTTTCGACGGGGGGTGGGTTACCGGCTCTCTACACTTTATGACAGTTAATTTGCTCGGCGTGTTACCGTGGTTTCTTTTATCGTGGTCAGATAGATTTAGACCGGAGGTTCCCAGGTGCCGGGCCGGGTCCTTCCAAGTCCTTCCGAGTCCTTCCGAGCAGCAGGTTTCTTCTAATGATCAGAAACCAAAGCGATTAGCGGCGTAAACGTCTCCGGCCCCCTGCTGTTCCTCTAAACCAGGCTCAGCCTCCCCAAAGCTGCACTTAGGAGGACCGCTTTAATCTGCAGGCAGCAACATCACAAGAAGAAGAAGAAGAAGAAGAAGAAGAAGAAGAAGAAGAAGAAGATTCGGGATGTAAATCTTTAAAGAGGTACAATTATTCTCCTTTTCTGGTGTGTACTTGTATGATATGATGAGATCATGTTTACATGCTTTAATGCTCAAAAAACACTTTATTTTCCACATCATGCTGTGCTGCAGCATCTTGCCCCTCCCTCCCAAAAAGCCCGGCCGGCTCTGATTGGTCAGCTCCCCAGAACCAGATACCAGGAGTTGTTCTGTGAGGAACAGTGATGAGATGAATGTTCAGCTCCTCTTCCTCAAGAAGAAGGACGTCTACTTCTTCTCCATGCTCAGCTCCACTGAGGGGGCGGGGCTAACAAGATATTATGCTAATGAGTTACCTGGTGACATCACCACTCTCTGGAGATAACTCCAAGTACACGGTGGTGAACAGGATGCATCTTACATACGTTTCATTTATAATTGAACGTTTTGATCTAATCTTTTTTATTTTTAAACCGACACTTAAGCACATATTTTTCTGACACACACACACGCACACACACACACACACACACACACACACACACGCACACACACACACACACACACACACACACACACACACACACAGACACACACACACACACACGCTCGGCGATTACACCATCACACGCCAACACTCGTATCGGGCAATGAATTCATTTGTGCAAAGGCATTAGCACTTTAACATTCTGGGGATGAACGCACACTATTTCACACGTGCACTTGAAAGCTTCCTCACACACACACACACACACATACACACACACACACACACACACACACGCTCAGAGAGATATTTCACTCTGAATGGGGAGCCGTCCTCTTATTAAACCTCTCCTCCTAACTTGCACAGATAAGACGTTGCTTTATTAAATGTCTTTCTATTCAAGCTGCTATTGATTCATCTCAGGAAGAAAAAAGTAGTTTCCCTTCTCGCCGCACACGGAGCCTCGGCTCCCGCAGCTTTACAGACACTTTGACTCCTGATCTGTTCCTTCTTCTTCTTTATTTTCTTCAAATTGATTGTCCAGCACTTTCCTCATTTCCTCCGCCGCCTCTGTCCAACCGAAGCTTTTTGTCAAACGTGTAAAGAGAAGAGGAATGGCCATCAAGAGCTCACATGTGAAAATGGAATATGGTAATTTTAAATCTATATTTCATTAAATAAAAAATACTCTGTGTGCATCTCAATCTCACGGCTCTCTGACCAAAGTCTCCTCTTTGTCTATTCTACCGGCCGTGTCGTCAAACTTTCTGCTGCTGGTTAACGGATCTCTCTCTACTGATGGTTTCAACGTGAGGACTTCATCGGTTCATGCATGGTGTCTCTAAAATAAAGTTCATTTTCTCATAGACTTCTATACAACCAGAGAGGAGTCGCCCCCTGGTGGCCAGCAGAGAGAAGTAGGACCATTTTCTCATAGACTTCTATACAACCAGAGAGGAGTCGCCCCCTGGTGGCCAGCAGAGAGAAGTAGGACCATTTTCTCATAGACTTCTATACAACCAGAGAGGAGTCGCCCCCTGGTGGCCAGCAGAGAGAAGTAGGACCATTTTCTCATAGACTTCTATACATCCAGAGAGGAGTCGCCCCCTGGTGGCCAGCAGAGAGAACGACAGGTTAAAGACACTCCTCCGGCTGATATTCTGCACCTGGGGAGACATTAGTAAATTAATCATGCAACCTAACGGGATCCAACCGGATCATCAAACCCTTTTTTCTCAGTTTGTTGCGCGTCAACTAGCGTTACTCTCCGCCTGCAGAGCCCGAACCCACATGGGCTCCGCTTGACTTTGATCACAAGTGAAGAACGAGGAAGGAGGAAGAACAAGAACACTGTGTGGGCCACTGAGAGTAATGGAGGAGCGCTGAGAGCCTTGGAGACTGGAGGTGCCCCCCTTCTATCCGGAGAGAGTTATGAAGCCGTTAACACGTCGCTGGTTCACAGACAGTTTCCTGTGCTAAATTACAGAAAAATCGACCCGTAATTTCACATTCATTCAATTAGTCCGTTGTTTTCTGTCTTTTTGTCTTGTGCCGCGGCGTTTAAGGTCAAGGAGAAGTCTCCGGTGTAAAACAAAGGTACCCGTCTTAGTCATTATCTGCCCTCCTGCCTTTTTTATTCCTGGTGACAGGAGCATTTGCTAGAACACTAATTGCGTCTCGTTGGGATATGTGGGAGGATTTAGAGAGAGAGAGAGAGAGAGAGAGAGAGGAAATGACAGGTGACTGAGTTTTTTTCCAGAGAGATAAAAGATAAAAGTTAATCGTGCAATCTGAATTCTCACATCAACACATCAGTAAGTCACATCGTCAACTTTAACCTTTTCTGATCAGCTTCCTGCCAGTAACTGACCCTCCGTCACACACGTCAGCATGTTTGTAGGAACACTGCAGTTATTCCTGATCTTCCACACAAACTCTAAACTGCTTTAAACCTTCAGCCCGAAATCAGACTTCCAGGGGAAGTAAGAACTTTTTCTCTCACAAATATTTATATAGAGTTTTGACGGATGTGTGAAATACATACAAATAGCTTCTTCAAGCTGGTATTTTTCTCTGTGCGTTTTAACCGCCATAATAAAAAAGTTTACCATGACTGCAGGAGTTTGACTTCCCATCTGTGTCACAGCACCAGATAATCACTCCGGGAAAAGATCAGGTGGTTCTTCAACTCTCCCGGCTGTACGAGAAAAAAAAAAGCTTGTTTCCAGCAGAGAAAACTCCTAAATGTGGAGCAGATCTCTTTCAAATGTGTCTCCGCACTGAAGGATTTCACACACACACACACACACACACACACACACACACACACAACACACACACACTGTAAGACTGAGGTGGGATTGTAGCATTAGCATACAAGTAGCATTTCGTTTGAACATGGGGCAAATCCCCTTGGTGCACCATTTGAAAATGTGACAAAGTGCACTCTAGGTTGCCCTTCCAGTGGAGAAAACATGACAAAGTTTCCACTAAGGTGCCCTTGAATGGAGAAGATGTGACTTCCTGTTTCTCCAGCTACATAGCACATAATGACAGGAAAGGTTTGTAGCTCGCTGGTGAAGCATTTAGCAGTTGAAGAGCCCGATGATTGATTTCTTATTTGCTGGAGGAGACCAAAACGGAGCTAAAAGGAGAGTCAGCGTTTCACCTCACATTAATCAAGGAGTAAAACCACTCACTTCAATGCTAATCTTGATTTGTTTGCAGACACATAAGCCTATATAAGCCCATATAAGCCTGCATAACTATCCTATAACAGGGGATCAAATGTCTTTCATGGCGCGACGTGAAAAAGAAGAATCAAATATAAAGTTTGCTCTTCACTCCTCAGCCCTCCTGAACAGGCAGGAACTTCTGTAATTCATTACGGAAATGTGATTATGTAGTTAGAAGTAAATCATGTACGGAATTACAATTTGGAAAAATGGGTAATTACATTCCAGTTATTAATTCTGGCATCGCTCCATTACTTCAAGATTTTAGGGCATCAGCTTCTTAATAATAATTTCGATTATTGGCTGATTTTGTGTCGGTGTGTTGAAGAGGCTGATCTCGGACTCTGCAGAGAAAGGAAACTCTTTTTGTGTGTATTAATCATCGCAAACCATAATGGAAAAAATGTTGATATTTCTATTAAATGTTGGCAATATTTGTGGACAGATCTTATCAACACATTCTTATGAAAGCCTGCTGTCTGTGTTATTATGTATTTTATATTATGATTCTAATGCAAGATTCATAACATTATTGTTTTCAATGTCATTCTTGCTAAACCAATTCATGCATGCAATGTATTTTTTAATTCTGTAAATAAACCCCCAGCAGTAAAGTGATACTTTCCAAGAACCCAGGATCCGAACAGCATGAACAACGGAATTAATAAGTGGATTTAATAAATACCCTCTGGTTCAACGACGACAGTCCTGAAGCCTCAAGTTCACTGCTATCTTTAAATCTGTGCAACCAGTGAAGGAAGTGACCATATTTGGACTGTGGAGGAGCGACGGGTGGATCTGATAAACACAAGCCTTACTGCATCTGGATCCATGTGGATTCTGGTGTGAAGCTGCTAATGAAGTTAGCTTCATAATTCAATGTCAACTTTACAGCTAAGTGTTAAGGCGTCTTTGTAGCTAACTAGCATTGGTAGCATGGTAGTGACCTGTCAATCAGCGGGTAAGCCCCGCCCCTAAAGCATCCCCTGCTTTCTGGTCTGGTGGACTCTAAATGGACCATAATGTACTAAATGAACATCATGCTGGATTGAAGAAGACTTGGATTTAGGGGTGACTTCCATGCATGGAGTTGCCCCCTGATGGCCAGCTGAAGGCACTACAGAATTGGCTTCACTTTTCAGAACTGGAGGTTGCTGCCTGGTTGCTTGGGACACTAGAAACCCAAAAGAAGTGAGTTTTTCAGAGACACAGTTCTTATTTTCTCTTTTGTTTTCACATTAAATGCATAATATGCACAAACAGAGATTTGGTGGCTTTTAAACTGGACTCAGTAACTGACATCGACTGCTCCCCCATCGTTGAGACAACCTCATCCATCACTTCAGTTTTTAAGGAACCAAGGCTGCATGTCCATTCATTTAGGACTTCTTGTCCTACCACATAATCATCTTTATATTTGGAGACATTGCAACTGAACCGAAGCTACTTCCATCCCTTTTCTCCTACTAGGTTGTTTTGATCCTAGAAGGACATAAAGGGGTCGGATTTTGAGCGTCGCTCTCAGGCCTGACCTTCAGGCGGCCGACATGTTTGTACGACACTCACACAAACTCCCAGCTGAGTCAACACTTTGAAGCACTACATGATTGTCCCACTTGTTTCATCCTGTGTTGCTGATGCAGGGATGTCTCTCTGCAGCTCCCATCCCTTCTTCCATCCCTGTATCTACTGCTCCCTTCATCTCTATCTGCTCTGACTCGCTCTAATCCTCCTTTTCTTCTGAAGCACTCCTCTGTGGTTTCATCTGCTCCTTCCTGTCCTTTTTTCTTTTTTAAATCGGACTCATTTCGTTAACCTGAAGGCAGGTTTGTCACCTTAAAAGGCCTCCGGGGCGTCGATCCGAGGCTCTGTTAAAGACCTCTGTGGAACTTTTTTCCATGACAGCTTTTTTGACACATCAGCAGTGGAATCTCTCGTTAGCATTCATTAGCCGCGTTAGAAAATGAAGTCAATGGGGACCCAAACTAATTCTCATTAAAACTAAATGGGCTTGGCTGTAATTCCATCGTACGGTTTCCACTTCCATCGTCCGGGTGCAGGTTTAACCTTGCCACGCCACAACATTTATATTCATGCTCCGCTTTGCATACAGATGGAATTAACAGGGATTTAAATTAGCTTACAGCATGTATTTATTACTAAAAAATATATCAGACCTTATTATGGATGGTTCACCACCCACCACTGATCTGGCAGCTTTCAATGGTGACCATGAGCTCATTCTGTAGTCCTCTAGTCCTTCACAAAGACCTCTATATAGTCCTCTAGTCCTCTAGTCCTTCACATAGACCTCTATATAGTTCTCTAGTCCTTTACATAGTCCTCTTTATAGTCCTCTAGTCCTTTACATAGTCCTTTACATAGTCCTCTACATAGTCCTCTACATAGACCTCTTTATAGTCCTCTACATAGACCTCTACATAGTCCTCTTTATAGTCCTCTACATAGACCTCTACATAGTCCTCTACATAGACCTCTACATAGACCTCTTTATAGTCCTCTACATAGACCTCTACATAGTCCTCTTTATAGTCCTCTACATAGACCTCTACATAGTCCTCTACATAGACCTCTACATAGACCTCTACATAGTCCTCTACATAGACCTCTACATAGACCTCTTTATAGTCCTCTACATAGACCTCTACATAGTCCTCTTTATAGTCCTCTACATAGACCTCTACATAGTCCTCTATATAGTCCTCTTAATAGTCCTATATATAGTCCTCTAGTCCTCTACATAGTCCTCTACATAGACCTCTACATAGTCCTCTACATAGTCCTCTACATAGACCTCTACATAGTCCTCTATATAGTCCTCTTTATAGTCCTCTATATAGTCCTCTAGTCCTTTACATAGTCCTCTATATAGACCTCTAGTCCTTTACATAGTCCTCTACATAGACCTCTACATAGTCCTCTACATAGACCTCTACATAGTCCTCTACATAGACCTCTACATAGTCCTCTACATAGTTCTCTATATAGTCCTTTACATAGTCCTCTAGTCCTATACATAGACTCGATGGTTCGATCCTGTTAGATCTGGCTCCGGAGCCGAGCCTCCTGGTAGCCTGATGCCGGACCCCCCAGCTGGGATCTGGAGTCTGAACACAGCTGTGGGTGCTTTACTTCCTGGTACAGGAAGACGAGGAACGTGAACCAGACAAAGGGTCCAGATGTGCAGAAGTTCCCCGGGTTGTTTTTTTAACGCTGCACATGAACTTTTGATAAACTGCTCCTGGATCTCCCCGTCGTGATGAATAAACCAGCTACTGTCACACGACGTCTCTTCACCACATCTCGACAACACAATGGAGCTCTAACATGGAGGCTGGAACCGCCTTCACACCACCAGAACCACAGAATCAGGGTTCTACCCAGATCTCTGTAGAACAGAGAAGATGAAGGAGAGAGAGAGGATGGGAAATACTGGATATTGGAGGCGAGGAGATCTCTCTCTGTGACTAATTCTCTGCTGATCTCTCGTTCTCCCCCTCATTTAGAAAAGACCTGTTCGCTCGCTCTCTCTCTCTCTGACACACACCCACACTGCTACCACAACACTCACAAAATACTGCATACACCCACACTCAAAATCCCTCTGTTACACACACACACACACACACACACACACACAGGGAAAAGAGAAGAAAAAAAAAGGCGGAATCGCCCGGAGTGTTTGCAACCCACACTGTTTCCTATGTGTGGATAAATCCTACACACACACACACACGCAGCGATCTGAGACAGAGGAAAAATTATATTTTGTCTTTTGATCCAAAGCCGTTTGATTTCCTCCGCCTCGCTTTGCACGGCCACTTAGCAGCTGTACGCTTGTGTAACCAGCCTGCGACGTTGGATTCCTTTCAGCTCGGCTCTCACAAGCCATTTCTTCCCTTCTTGTCACCGTTGTCGTCGGGGACATTTGTTTTTTTATGTCGTGCATCATAACTACAACCTCTGACCCCCGCTTGGAGGAGATGGTAACCGGAGGGTTGTGGATTTAATCATTCATTAAAGATGCTCTCCACGTGGAGGGTAAAGGCCCCGAGGCCTCGCCGCTAAAGGTCCGCTTCAAGCGGTTTACGTGAACCTTCAGGGACCCTGAAGCCGACAAATAAAGCTACTAAAGCAACGCTCCCTCCTTGACTGAGCCGTAGACGGTTAGTCGCACTGCGGAGGGAGCAGGTCGGGATCCCAACTGGAGTCTGTGCCGTTTCCTTGGCGCTTTAACAGATGACTGGCGATTACAACATAACCCAGAACACCCTGTGAGTCGGAGTCTGTGCACGCCATGAAAAACAAATGGAAAAGCAATAAAAGTGGTTCACATGCTGCTTTCAACACCCTCGAACACCTGGTTTTCATATCCGGTGTTGTTCTGCATAACAACGAGCACTTATGACCGATTTGAAGCAAGGACGAGATTAAAGTTTGAATAGAAAACCTGAGCTATCACTTATTGAATCAAGCAGCTAACCTGCTTTTGTGAAAAAACAGAGTCGATGTGGTTCAGATCAACAGCCTGTCCTGGTCTACACAAACAGTCCCAGGTAAAAATATTTCAACATAAGGGCAGGAAATGTGGAAGGCATTGCTAATAGTATGAAGATGATTGAGAAAAGAGGTTTATATTAAATGAGTGAAAGAGTCTTTTTCTAGTTTTTGTTTTTGTTTGAGGGTCAAGACACGTCGAATCACAGCCGAGTAGCTGAGGAGTTAAAGTGACACACTTTGTGATCTGCGTCACTAGTGTTGGATGTGCTATTGATCTGTGATTTAATACCAATAACCAGATGAAAAGGATGCTGAAATAACTCCATCATGATGGTGATCAGTAAAAAGTGCTGAGTCATGCTTTGTTAGGTCTGTCACACAAGATAACTCCTGTTGAAACGCTGGTTTTCTGAATGGAGTCTGGTTGATGGTGCTAGGCTACGCTAACATGGTATCTGCTCCATCAACACTCCATATAAGGTCATCTAGACATGAACAGTCCACCTCTCCATGTCTGCAGGACGATGAGACATGAATGTTCTAGAAACAACTTGGAGCTCATGTCTTATTTCTTCTGGCCAATCACGGCCGTTTATCTAACAGGAAGCGTTTGAGATGAAGAGCCTAAAGAGGAGCGCCATCGAGGCTCTCAAACAAGCAGGACGTCTGCAGGAAATGAAGCCGACCGTGTGACTGGACGGAGAACAGAGCAGCTCCAGCAGTGTGTGAGCAGGTGTTTCTATCCCGGTCACTGATTGGTGGTGACGAGGTGCAGGTGTGCTGAGTGCAGTGGGCGGGAACCCCAACTCTGGAGTCTATGAGTTTTAACAAAATAAAACAGGAAGTGAAAGTCTGAGATCAAGGAAACGATAATGGATTATAATTGAAACTCCAGCAAGTGTTGGCTGTGATGGACGACCTGATCTGGAGCAAGACGCCCTGAAAGGTCATTTTCAGGGTTCAGGACTTCCAGCAGCCTTCGGTCTTAAATGATGAAGGTGGGAAATCCACTCAGGAAATGGTTGGATTTTGTTCATATTCTTTGATTTTCCCTTTTCTGCACATGACATGTGTGCTAAATCTGAATGATGCAACGCAACCAAGAAATTACAAAGAAGGATTCAGGAATGGGGTGGTTGCAGATGCATTCTCACTTTAACGTTAAATATGACATCATAAAATGCAGTATTGTAATAGATGCTTTCCCTTCTTCAGGGCCTTGAAGGCCGTCTGAAGCTGTTTTCTGTGGAGGCTTCCTTCCTTCCTTCCCCCTCGCTCCCTCTCTCGCTCGTCTCGACCTCCTCTTCTTAACGAAGCTCTTTATGCAACGCCGGAATCGTTAATGTGACAAGCAGACGCTTTTCCAAATTAGCATGACGTGATCAAACCGTTTCGCTGGCGGATCTCACGTCTAGCGCCCGGAAGCAGGAGACAGGTGTTGGTCAGAGCCGTCGCTGAGATGAAACAGCAGCTTTGATTCGGCTCTCAGAGGAATCAGAGGAACAGTGACGGCTGGTGGACAGGTGAGGATTTTTTTTTAGTTTAGTTTAGTTTTTTTTATTTGTGCAAATAAACAAGAAAAAAAAATGGCAAAAAGATTTGCATAGACATACATAGATGCACGGGTGGGACCTGACATTAAAATACAATAAGGTTAAGAAAATAAAGTAAAAGAAAAAAAAAAAAGACAAACAAAAGTAAAATTACAGATAAAAAAACTACAAAGTCATTTTACAAAAATGAGAATACATTTGAGTAAAAGTAAAAAAGCAAAGTAAAGATGTAACTAACAAGAAAAAAGACAATACAGCATACATTCAGTTTATCACATTATCATAGGCTTTTAAAATTAGGTACATTTTAAGATATTTTTTGAAAGTAGCTAAAGATGAGTGTTTACGTAGAGTAGCTGGAAAACTGTTCCAAACGACTGGACCTCTGTCCCTAATAGAAAACTGTCCCAGATTTGTTCTGAAAAATTGCCGGTGAAGGAGATCTACAGATCTGGTCTGATGACTATGGATCTGTGACCTGGTTATAAAAAAACTGTTAAAAGAAGAGGGAAGTAAATTATTGAAAAACTGGAAAACAAAAGTGCCGATCTGAAGAGTATTCACATCATATATGCTTAACAACTCCAGATTCCGAAATAATGGAGCACTATGAGCGTCCCAACTGGAGTTGGTTACAGATCTAACACATTTTTTCTGTAACAGAAAAATCGAATTTACACTGGTTTTGTATGAACTAGCCCATACTATATTACCATAGGATATAAAGGGATAAATAAGGCAGTAATATAAATCCATACAAATTTTCCTTGACAGCACGTGTCTTACTCGTCTAATAACCCCAATGTTTCTAGCCAATTTATTGGACACCTGTGATATGTGTTTTTTCCAATTGAGCTTATCGTCAATAAAAACCCCAAGGAACTTAACATTGGAAGCATTAGCAAGTGCATTGTTCGCCATAAAAATTGGCTGGATAGGATCGGATAGAATAATATTTTTAGGCTTAAATATCATATAAGCACACTTCTCTAATTTGTTGAATTTGAACCAGTTATCCAGCCGATCGAGTACGCTATTCATTCGATCTATCAACTTGTGTTCATCTTTATCGGTAATGAAAATATTTGTGTCATCGGCATACAAAATAAAAAGAACTTCATCAGATATTAAATGCAAATCATTAATATAAATAAGGAATAAAAGAGGTCCAAGTATGGAACCTTGAGGAACTCCACACTGTAGATGACTGTAAGTCGAGTTAGCTCCATTCCATACTACATACTGTTTCCTGTTGAACAGATAACTTTTAAACCAATCAAGCTCAGTCCCAGAAACCCCATGAGCCTGAAGCTTAGTTAATAATATATTCGGATCAACGGTATCAAAAGCCTTGGATAAATCAATGAACGCTCCAATTGTGAGTTCCTTGTTGTCCAAAGCTGTAGATATTCTGTTAACTAATTGGACCAGGTAGGTGAAGCCTTCCCTCCAGGATTCTGTCCTCAGGTGTCTTTTATCTGGAAAACACCAACTACTGTGTGTGTGTGTGTGTGTGTGTGTGTGTGTTCTTTCATGTTTATATGCTCGTTAATTGTACTGTCTGCGTCTGAGGGATCAATTTTACAATTTCACCCTGAACTTTTTCCAGATGTACAAACAAAGCCCAACACACTTTAACAGCCTTGAGAAACCTCAAACTAATGGAATAATACACAAAATAAATAATACAATCACCAAAACAAGAGACACAAAACTAATGGAATAAATAAATAAAATACAAAATAAATTCTACTGTAAAAAAGTGTTACAACTTTAAACGTAAAGTTAAGTCTTAAATTATTTTATTTTTATTATTTATTATTTATATATATATATTTATATATTATTTATTATTTATATATATATATATATATATATATATATATATATATATATATATATATATATATTTAGTAGTATATTCTCTTCTCCCAGCTGAAGATAATCCTCTTTGTAGTTAACAGACTTAATTCAGATTCTCCCGCCTGCAGTCGGATTCATGCCGTTTCATTGTTCATTCTAAATACGTAACAAAGATTAGTTTTCTCCGAGCAGATTCTTTTTAGTCAACCAAAACATTTTCCTCTTTACGAACCACTGATGACCCAAGGTGAGTTAGACAGAGAGGGCTGGTGTTGTATGAAAGTCCATGAGAATGGCTGATATTCAGAGTGTGTCGTCGGTGTTTGTCTGTGTGAAAGCCAACGTCTCGGCCTGGAACAGGCAGCGAGCCGCTGGAGGATCGTGGGGCGTGAGACGCTCATCGCTCATCATTAGCTGCTGCGGCGCAGACACGCGGTACTCATGAGAAATCCACAACGGGGGACATTTATGGTCCTGCCGAGGCCGATTTGTCCGGGAAGGATGTCTGGATGTGTGTAAAGTCATCTCATCCCGAGGTTTGGTGTCGTCCTGAAAAGTTTGCCTGTGAAGGAATGAAGCCATACATCACCGAGATGCAACACGTCCCTGAAGTCTCATCAAAACAAACTCAAATCATATATATATATATATATATATATATATATATATATATATATATATATATATATATAATATATACACACACTATAGAATTAGAAAGTTTTGGCATTTATAACACGTGCTTGGTCCAGTTGTAGCTACAGTTTTCAGCATGACCACCAAGCTGGGCTCCGTTCCAGTCTGTTCCAGTCCGTTCCAGTCCGTTCCAGTCCGTTCCAGTCCGTTCCAGGTGGTGTTGGGGTCTGATCTGGGTACCTGCAGAGTTTCATGGTGGATTCAGGACTAACGAGTACCTGAAGTAATACAGGAGATCTGACACTCCAGTGAAAAGGAGTAAAAGCCCACGAGTCCTCTTGTTCACGTTCATCCAGGTTCAGGTGTGAATCAGCCGAGCTGGAGTTCACCTGCAGTTCCTCTAACTCTGAGGCAATTTCATTTTTTTCTTCTTATCAGAAGCGATAACCATTTTTGTTTTCCAGTCGACTGATCGCAGCGATACGTGAGCGTTGGTGTGACAGAGCTGGAGAAGCAGCTGGAGTAACGGACCTATCTGGACTCTTTTTAAATCAAAGTTCTCCTCTTCCTCCTCCCTCACTCCCTTCCAGGTGATTGATATATTGATCTATCCTTCTCCTGCCATCCCTCTCTATCTCCCACTTTACTCCTTCCTTAATCCACCATTACCCTCAGTCCATCTCTCTCTCTCTCTCTCTCTCTCTCCTCTACCTGCCCCCCCCCCCCATCACCCTCCTCCCAGGGTCCCTCTGTGCCCCCCCTCCCCCCAAATCTCCCTCCCTCTCATCTCTCTCTTCATCCCTCTCAGAGGGAAATATCATGGAGAATTTGGCAGCCACTCCAAAGATAGAGAGTGGGCTGTGAGAGAGAGAGAGAGAGAGAGAGAGAGAGAGAGAGAGAGAGAGAGAGAGAGAGAGAGGTAGAAAAACACAAAAACATTTCGGATGGTGGTATTTTTCGTTTGCTGTGAATAATTTAAAGTCTCTGCTCGTGTGCATGTTCTGCATGTTTATTTAATACGCACGTCCATCAAATATGTAAAAAAAACAAACAAACAAAGACGTTGTTAGAAAAATGATGTAAATGATCACCAGAAAAACAACATTATATCAGTGTCACACTTCACCGATGCATTCAGGAGTCGTCTGCAGAGAGGTCAAAGGTCAGGCTCCGCCTCCAAACAGCAGCACTGAAGGGAACAGCAGCTCCGCCTCCAAACAGCAGCACTGAAGGGAACAGCAGCAGGGGGGGGGGATCAACTTAATGCTGATGAAACGACAGAACGATTCACAAAGACTCATTGTTGTAACAACAGTCAGAGTGTCATATATCGTATGTAATAAAACAGGCTATAAGCATATTGTTTTATAATATAAAATACATTGAATATTTAATATATGTGTTTTTTATATTGTCACAAACCGACAATAACCTTAAGACCTTAAGATGGTGACAGAAAAGCCGACGTGGTGTTTTTGTTGCAATAAGGAGGAGCGATGAGACGCTCAATTCATTTAGCTGATTCAGCTATTTTCTGTTGTTAGATTCAAAGCACGTTTTAACACATGTATATATCTATCTATCTATCTATCTATTATATATATATATATATATATATATATATATATATATGGAATAAAACTCTCGTACAGTAGGTGAACAGCTTGTCTTCAGATGAAAATATATAATATAGCTGCAGTCAGTCCTCATATTAAAACGCCTGTCAGTCGTTTCAGAAGACAATTTCTTGTTTTTAAATAATTCCTTCACAGTCTGGAAATATGAACCGCTGACTTTGCACTTTTGTTTATCACAGCAGTTGTGGAGTGACAATTGAGTGTCGCAATGTCGCACAATAACAGATTCTGTCTTAAAGATGTTTAAACGTCTTTGATGGAAGTCTGTGAGATGCCTTTCCTGCGAGTAGCAAGACATATTTAACAAAAAGAAACCTTCACTTCTCTGCTGGTTCTGGAGAACGAAGTTTATTCACAATGTGAAAATGATGAATAACTGGCATCAGCTTGGGTATGTAAATTAATGTCGAATATTTCTCCGGTATGAGATTGAAAAGTCGTTTTTTTTCCTCTCAAATGTATTGAAACAAAATTGAGATGAGACAAGTATTGCATTTGTTTTGGAAGTGAGAAGGGTTTGATGCATTTCTAATCCATACAGGCTGAAACGCCAAGAACATATTGAGTCTGAGGCTTTTTGAAATCTTTATTTTTCACAATCATAAAGAAAATATATGAATATTCCCAAAGTATAAATGCTTATGATGCTGAAAAGTGGTAAATCTTTTAAGCTGCACCAGCGTTAATACAAACAATCTGAAAATCTGCATAAAGTAGCATTTTCCCCCCATTCTTTATATCTCACTGCAGTTCACGCTGCAGATTTGAGTGGAAGCAAACAGCCTGGAAATGCTCTGGCATCACATTAAGTCGCCGCATGCTGCGCTCGCATCAACACATCCGGCTCCTTGAGCGTAAAATAGATGCCTTCGTTTTACTGACGTGAAGTCAGCGGTGAGCTTCGTTTCCTGCAACGCCGTTAATGTTGCACCAGACGGACTGGAATCACGTCCTCGCTGAGTCATTCCACGTCTGAAGTAACAGGATGAAACGGGACGGAGACCAAAACATCAACAACACGGACTGCTGCGATATTCAGAATACTGGAAATCATTTGTTAGGGATCAGTGGTTCCCAACCTGAGGGTCTAGACCCCCACAAGGGTCCCAAGATGGTTTGAAGATTCAAACGCCAATCCAGGCAGCAACATCTGTTCTAAAAAAAGTGAAGCCGAAGCTGAAGTGCCTTAAACTGTCATTCTTTCTGCTGGCCACCAGGGGGCGACTCCTCTCTGGTTGTATAGAAGTCTATGAGAAAATGGTCCTACTTCTCTCTGCTGGCCACCAGGGGGCAACTCCTCTCTGGTTGTATAGAAGTCTATGAGAAAATGGTCCTACTTCTCTCTGCTGGCCACCAGGGGGCGACTCCTCTCTGGTTGTATAGAAGTCTATGAGAAAATGGTCCTACTTCTCTCTGCTGGCCACCAGGGGGCGACTCCTCTCTGGTTGTATAGAAGTCTATGAGAAAATGGTCCTACTTCTCTCTGCTGGCCACCAGGGGGCGACTCCTCTCTGGTTGTATAGAAGTCTATGAGAAGTCCATATAGAGTCCACCAGACCAGAAAGCAGGGGATGCTTTAGGGGGCGGGGCTAACTCTGAAGGTTTTCTACGCGTTAACTTCACTCCACCTTCCTCCGTCTCTCTCTTTCTGCTGGTTCTCCCTCTCTCGCCCGCTGTAATCCAGCCATCGAGGGACGCTCCGCACAATAAAGCTGTCAGGAGTCAATCTCGTCCGATAAACTGGCTCTTCCTGCTTTACGACCAATCAGGGGGCTCTTTTTCTCCCCCCCGGCCCATTTTTATTGGACGAGCTCCAGGAAGTGTTTGGATGGTGCTTTGTGTTTGAAAACCCGCTCTGGGAAATGGGTTTACAGTGCTGGACGGCGCCAAGTACGTGGGCGTGCACACGCACGTGTCATCACGTGCACACACACACATACAGGCATGCTGCAGTGCTGTTTCACGTGTGTGTGTGTGTGTGTGTGTGTGTGTGTGTGTGTGTGTGTGTGATGGATGCGTCTCATTTTCTCTGTGAGCTGCTCCTTTGGTACGGCGGATCAAACATCCACACACACACACACACACACACACACACACACACACACAACACACACACACAACAAGGAGAACAAATAACAAAAGAACAACCAAGCAGCGACAACAATAACGTTATCAGCGACAACAAGGAAAACCAGCGAAGTCATCTGTAGAGGAGACAATAAAACACTGATAACGACATCAGTGTATTTACATCGAGGCATTTCCTCTCTGATGGCGAAGGGATTAACGAGGAAGCAGTGTGTCGTTCCATCGCTGCCGTGCATCGTGTTCTCTCTGCAGATGTTCGTACACGGCGAGCGATGAAGTGTTGAACACCTGAGCCGAACTGTAAACGGTGTCAAGTCAAGGTGTTACTTCATTGAGATCCAGATTTAAAGTGCATGTTAATGTCATTTTTAAATCCTACTTATATGGAGCAAGCTGACGAACCAGAGAAGGAAGTGACCATATTTGGACATGTGGATTATGGTTTGGAGCTGCTAACAAAGTTAGCTTCATGATTCATGTTTCAACTTTACAGCTAAGTCATCTTAGTAGCTAACTAGCATTGGTAGCGACCTGTCAATCAGCAGGTAAGCCCCGCCCCCCAAAGCATCCCCTGCTTTCTGGTCTGTTGGACTCTAAATGGACTTCTCATAGACTTCTATACAACCAGAGAGGAGTCGCCCCCTGGTGGCCAGCAGAGAGAAGTAGGACCATTTTCTCATAGACTTCTATACAACCAGAGAGGAGTCGCCCCCTGGTGGCCAGCAGAGAGAAGTAGGACCATTTTCTCATAGACTTCTATACAACCAGAGAGGAGTCGCCCCCTGGTGGCCAGCAGAGAGAAGTAGGACCATTTTCTCATAGACTTCTATACAATCAGAGAGGAGTCGCCCCCTGGTGGCCAGCAGAGAGAAGTAGGACCATTTTCTCATAGACTTCTATACAACCAGAGAGGAGTCGCCCCCTGGTGGCCAGCAGAGAGAAGTAGGACCATTTTCTCATAGACTTCTATACAACCAGAGAGGAGTCGCCCCCTGGTGGCCAGCAGAGAGAAGTAGGACCATTTTCTCATAGACTTCTATACAACCAGAGAGGAGTCGCCCCCTGGTGGCCAGCAGAGAGATGTAGGACCATTTTCTCATAGACTTCTATACAACCAGAGAGGAGTCGCCCCCTGGTGGCCAGCAGAGAGATGTAGGACCATTTTCTCATAGACTTCTATACAACCAGACAACCAGAGAGGAGTCGCCCCCTGGTGGCTATTATAAAGAAGGCAAGTTTAAGATATTTACATTTAGGGGGTTTTACCTGCACAGACATCAGTTCGCTGCATTTTTATTGGAGAGTCAAGGATTCATATGCTTTGTTTGATATTGTTGTTTGTTTTTTAGAAATCTACTTAATTCACAATAACTAAAGCTCTTTTATTCATCTGAATTCCCCCGTTCACCAAACAATCTGCAGCCGATGATCTATACAGATTAAGTGCAGTAAACGGACGGCCTGAAGCTTTGCAGCAGCATAGTTGGGATTTGTTGACACACATCGCTGTGATTTACTCTCCAGTATTAATATTGATGTAGTTATTAGCTCAGCTTAGAGCTCCACGTTCACGTTTCCCTGCCAAAGGGTGACTGGTCCGTCCAAATGAGATGCATCACATCACATGGGGGGGGGGTCTAGTCATAACACAACATGTAATGGGATCTGGATGTGGACAAAAATGCATTATTCAGGTCTTTGGCTCATTGCGCAGTGAGAGAGCACATCAGCATCTGTCACACAGCAGAACAAGAGAAGCTCTTATGCAAGACTTGCATGTATGCACATTAGATCCTGAGATATTCTTACACCCAAGACGAGCACGTTTTCAGTCGGGAGCACATTCTGTCGGCTGTTTTTAGCTGATTACTGGACTATGTCGTTCCTCCAACAGAGAGTAGAGAAAATCATCTTACAACTAGTTTTCTGTTGATAAATAAAGATTTATTAAAATACAGAAATCAGCAAAGTCACAACTCAAATATTAAAGGTGAAAATCACCTTTCCGTTACTATAGATCTTTAAGTTGGTTGGTTGGAACAAACACAGGACTTTCACCCAGGAGACCACTGTCCGTGTCCACGGAACCACGTTGACTTATTTTACAAAACAAATAAACACAATAATTTTAACACAAAGCTTTCAAAAGATGACCTCCATTGTTTTCGTCGATGTGCAAGTAAACTGAAAAACTCAGGGTCCGGGATCTCTCGGGGTCCGTAGAGTTACTGAAGTTTTTTTTTTTAGAAATTACATTTAGGTCATTTAGCAGACGCTTTTGTCCAGAGCAACTTACAATAAGTACATTTGTCAAAAATATGTCCAAAAATCCACAAATACAACCTATTATAATCAAATACAACACAGTTTTATATAATATGTAATGAGGATCCCTCCACCGGGTCTCTATAGACCTCGGGGGGCCTTGGTCTGAAGACGTGGAACACCTCTGGTCTCATGAGCTACTTTTACCTGATGATAATGTTCCAGGTCTGGCTGGAGAACAAAAAGCCCAATTAAATCACACCTGCAGTCAGACTTTTCACAAACTTTCCCAAACTCTCCGGCTCTCGGCTCCGAGGAATAGATCGATCCTCCGGCAGCAGAAATAAGCAGGCGAGCTTTACTCGGCTGTAAGGATCCATTATGTGGACGGCATCTTAACGTTTTTCCGGAGCTCTTCATACAGTAATTGATCCAGCGATGTGTTTGTCTGCTGATGCTTGTTTCGGTCCGGGGAGGGGGGGGGCTCTCCAATTACAGCAACCCTGCACTCGTTCCCTTTTTATCCACTTTTCTTGTTTTGCATTCAATTTGAAATAATATTAGTCTCTAAACACACAGGCTGTTATATCTTCAAATCTATTACGGCTGCTGTGAATGTTTTAATATTTCTGTCAATCAAACAAAACAAACCTCTAACTGCAGAATATAGATCACACTAATTGCTCATTCGGGAAACCGCGGCTGCAATTTAAAGCAGCATCTCGTTCATCGGTGAGTTAGTTGTGCAGAAACAGAGGATGTCTGCACCGTGTGTGTGTGTGTTCTTAAATGTAATATTATTTTGATAAAAAACAAACTTGTGCAAACCTGCAAAACCACAGAGCCTGCATTCAAACCTGATTTGAATTTTCTCATTCTTTTTAGGCAAATTGCAAAATGTTCCAGCGCGTCTATGCAAATAAGAAACGCTGGAGTCGTCTACCATTCTCACGATTACCAATTGAATGTGTCCCGCTGATGAAAAAGGATGATGTTGCAATTCATCGAATAGTCGTCGCGGCTCATGATGACTCATTCAAATCGTCCAAAATCAAACTGTCAGACCGTGAATAAAACCGAAGGAATGGGATTTATTTTGTTACCTATGCTGCCTCGGTAAATATGCTGCCTGGTGAAACTTCCCTAACGAAGCGTCTCAGATCGTCTCAGGTTAGCTGTGACTCCTGCCTGTGGATATTCATAGTTTGACCACAACATGGCAGTTTATGCAGACCTGGCTGGGTAAATAATGCACAAGGGCAGCTGCCTGATGGAGGAGGAACAGGAGGAGGAGGAGGAGGAGGAGGAGGAGGAGGAGGAAGGAATCTGTGGTGGAACGAGGGGGCAGACAGCAGAATCAGAGGAAGAGGCAAAAGAGAAGGAAGACAAAGATCTGTCTCAAATGAAATACAGGTCAGAACAAAAGGTCGTCCTCCAATCAGAAGGTGGTTCAGTGGCTCCTCCAGTCTGCCTGCCGAAGTGTCCTTGGGCAAGATACTGAACCCCAGATCAACCCTGAAGACTCTATATCTATCTATCTATCTATCTATCTATCTATATATATATATATATATATACAGAATAGAATTGATGTGCAGATGCGGCGCCGGCCGTCGAGGTAATCAACGGCGTCTCCTCGGGATCACACCGACAACGAACCGCCGCATCGCACGCCGTGGTGATGCTTTGGAGGGGGTCGTGTGTGAGGCCGCGGGGGCAAAGCGGCTGATGTGTCCCACACAGGACCGTGCACGTCCAAAGGTTAAACAGCTGCACCTGATCACTGACAACAGGGCAATATATTATCAGCTACTGTGCAACAACAGGAAAACATGAAAACCACAGTGACATCCTGCTGTGAAGTCTTAGTTCAGCGATATATTAGCCCCAGGTTGTGTGTGTGTGTCACTGTTTTTGTACTGCAGTGTGTGTGTGTGTGTGTGTGTGTGTGTGTGTGTGTGTGTGTGTGTGTGTGTGTGTGTGTGAATTACATCCTTATCTTGTCCCTGCAATATCCACGTCTCCTGCAAGACCTCTCATCGCCACTGTAGGGAAATAGGATTAGTGCACTCACGTTGACTATCTCTGGCAAGGGTCAACACACACACACACACACACACACACACACATATGGCACACCTGCCAAGAGGGGACCAACAGTCACGGACCAGACAAGGAGGACATTAATCAGAGAGGCAACAAAGAGACCAAAGATAAACCCTGCAAAGCTCCACGGAGGAGATGGGAGTATCTGTCCTTAGGATCACTTAGAGCTGTAAACTCCCCGGAGCCGGCCGCCATTTAGAAATAAGAAAACATGTTTGGAGTTCAGGAAAAAGCAGAACTCCGATCGTGTTTTTTCTTTGGATTAAAGGGTCATTTTTTTGTGTGATAACTTATGCTTCCTCGCCTCCTCTCTCCTCATTTCAGAAAGGTCGCTGACCCCTGAACACAAGGTCAAAGAGTTACTGAAACACATTTACATAGAGAATAAAGGGAGAGAGAGAGAGAGAGAGAGAGGGGGGGGCAGAAATATGGTGGAAAAATACTGAGATTTCCAGCTCAAATGTGATTCCTTTAACTTCTCTCTCTGACATTCCACTTTAATAACCGCCTTGTTATTGTGTATAAACGGTCAATTCAAATATACAAATCAATCTAAAACACACACATGAATAAGTTGAAATGAAATGGTTTCAGTTGAAAGGTAATTTGTTATTTTCTGCCATCAGAATTGAACGGCGTCTATATTGTTAATATTTTATTAAGTTGCCTCCACTGCAAGAGCAATCACTTCCTGCCGCTAATGTTTCACGTTAAAAGGTTTCCACTCGTCAATCGCAAGAGAGGAGTCGCCCCCTGGTGGCCAGCAGAGAGAAGTAGGACCATTT
Source organism: Chelidonichthys spinosus (assembly GCA_029853015.1). NCBI lineage: Eukaryota > Metazoa > Chordata > Actinopteri > Perciformes > Triglidae > Chelidonichthys > Chelidonichthys spinosus. Next base: position 1,626,724 of record CM056823.1, read on the forward strand.
TCTCATAGACTTCTATACAACCAGAGAGGAGTCGCCCCCTGGTGGCCAGCAGAGAGAAGTAGGACCATTTTCTCATAGACTTCTATACAACCGGAGAGGAGTCGCCCCCTGGTGGCCAGCAGAGAGAAGTAGGACCATTTTCTCATAGACTTCTATACAACCAGAGAGGAGTCGCCCCCTGGTGGCCAGCAGAGAGAAGTAGGACCATTTTCTCATAGACTTCTATACAACCAGAGAGGAGTCGCCCCCTGGTGGAGAGAGAATATCAGCTTTAGGCACACTTTTTTAGAACTGCATGTTGCCGCCTGATAAAAACCACTAAAGCTGGTAATAAAAACTGCTTTGTCCAGTTTCCCTCTATAATCCCTAGCAGATCAGCTGTTTAAGTGCCTGAAGGTGTGTGTGTGTGTGTGTGTGTGTGTGTGTAGATCTGTATATTGAGTTACTGACATAATAAAGATTCCCCTGTTCGTCGTGTGGAAGCTGGAGGCTCTCATCAGTGCCGGGTTCATTTTCATTTTATTAAGGGATTTGCAACCGTCGCTGTGGAAAATATGTTTGCCAGCGCCGGTTTGTAATACCAACAAGAAACATAAAGCTGTGGTTTCAGGAGAATCGTCTGTTTTGACTTCGGGGCTTCGTGATGATGTCTTTGTTTTATTATTAAGACATGTGTTGTACTTTGTTCTCAGTAAGTGCGGTCCTGTTTTAATGCATACTTAGACATTCAGGCAGTTTAACCGGGCGGTTTGAACGGTAGATCAGGGGAGCAGAGAGAATCTGTGGATGGAGGATCAAGGGAACATATAATCTGGAGGATGTTGTGTGTTTGTGTGAGTATGAAGTTTATACTATATTATATTATACTATTATACAATAATACGTAGGAATGTGATAGAAACAGAGATAGCATCAAATACACAAACATGCTTTTAGTCAGGCTGATAGGAGGTAATACCTGAATTCTCTCTGCTGGCCACCAGGGGGCGACTCCTCTCTGGTTGTATAGAAGTCTATGATTGACAGGTGCATTTAGAGTCCACCAGACCAGAAGGCAAGGGATGCTTTAGGGGGCGGGGCTTACCTGCTGATTGACAGGTCGCTACAGATGCTAGTTAGCTACTAAGATGACCTTGAATCATGAAGCTAACTTTGTTTGCAGCTTCCTTATGGTCTATGGTTTGTATGTGTATAACTGCAAACGTTTGTGAGTATGAACTCATTTGAGTGTGTGTGTGTGTGTGTGTGTGTGTGTGTGTGTGTGTGTGTGTGTGTGTGTGTGTGATGCTGAGGCTCTTTTTGTAATGTCACTGTCTTTGCTGTAAATTGACGCACACCAAGAGACCCCCTCCTTCCTCTCCAGGCTTTCCTAACTAATTAAAAATACTCTGCATCGGAGAATGGATTACTGCAAAAGGGCACACACACACACACACACACACACACACACAATGAGGCACTAACTCACTTGTGGCGTGTACAGTCGCGCTGGGACTTGTACATGCGGCTGTTAAAATGTTCCTGGTGACATTAAGGTAAATTGCTGCCGGTGTTTGAAAGTAGATACGAATGTTGGCACAAGAACCTTTCACTCCCCAAAATACAGAATCAGTGTGTGTGTGTGTGTGTGTGAGAGAGAGAGAGAAAGTGTGTGTGTGTGTGTGTGTGTGTGTGTGTGTGAGAGAGAGAGAGAGAGAGTGTGTGTGTGTGTTAGTTAGAACAGTATGACTGTGTTTGTGATAGAAACAAGCAGATGAGATAGTGTGTTTGAGAGAGACGGATGGTGTGTGTGTGTGTGTGTGTGTGTGTGTGTGTGTTCCCATTGACATTCAGAGGTCTCCGTATCTCCGGCTCCCTCCATCAGTGGGCCATGTGGACCAATAAATCTCCCCGTCTCCTCGGAGTGGAGGATGTTTTATCGAACGCCGCTGAAGGGAAACATTAGAATCCGACGAGGGAGACCCGGCAAGAAGTTCAGCATAGGCAACGGCCAGCAGCAGCAGGCTCGCCGCCCCCCCTCAAAACACTGGTCAATATGTGGTCCGAGGGGTTATTTGACGGGAGAGGCTCAGCGTGACGGGAGCGTTCAGCGCTGTGATTTAATGAGTCCGGGGCGAGAGGCTCCGTTTATTCATTGGCCTCTGGGTTTGGCTACTGTGCTTCCTGTCAAGGCTCGGCGTAGAATCAACACGGCCATGGAGTTAAAAGGTGATTCATTTCCAGAATAATTAGGGAAGGAAACCCGTGGCGATCACAGAGACCATCGGCACCTTCGACTGGCCTTCAGGTCTGTTAGACACCTCGAGAGAAGCTATCAGGGTCGACCCTTCGCTGATCTCTCCCCTTGACGGCAGCCTGGCCAATCAGAACGTAGCATGGGATTGACATCGTTAGCACTTCTATGCTATGCTGCTGAATGTAAATGCTGCGTTAACCTTTTATCCTGGTCTCACTTTCAAAGCGTGAATCCAACGGGAGGAGACGTCCTCTCCATTGTGACGAATGGTATAAGAGGGTTTAAAAGAAGTCGTTTGGAAATATTAAGTGAACCAGAGCTCAGCTGATCTCATTACAGCATTTTACTGGCAGCTAATGCCTTTTCTGGTGTGCATGTGATGCTTTGTTGCCTGGAGGAATGATCGCTCCTCCGCCTCGTTGATCTCAATGAAAAGGCAAAACAGCAAAAACACAGAGCCTTTAGAGAAACGTATAGAGCAAGAATACGTTCTCACACGTTCAGGTCGAATGTGGAAACTTCTGCAGCATCTTCAGGAAACAAGAATACAGACTCTGGGATGAGAGAGGAAGCTTCCCTGCCGTCGTCCTGCAGGGAATCACGGCACAAGCTTTGGTTGATCGAGAGGCTCCAAACCAGCCGGAAAGAGGACCAAACACTTCCTCTGATCTCGGTAGTCGGACGGACCGGCGCCGATCGCAGAGCGCCGCGTCAGCAGACGGAGAGGAAGCGAACGCCGAGCCGACTCCCGATGTTTGTTCCACGTGGGAGTGTGCTGGTGGTGAACCCGCCTCAGGGGGAGGCAAAGGGTGACCGATCGTTTGACACGTCCAACCTGTGTGCTCGGTGAAATGAGGTCAGCCCTCTAATCTCCACACACACACACACACACACACACACACACACACACACACAGCGCTACAGGCTAATCAAATGGGGGTTTTCTCTCTTTGTCTTTCCGTCACAGAAGAATTCATACTTTAAAACACATCTTTGCCATTAATAGCTTCTGACCGCTATCAGGTCCAGTTCACAATGATGCTGCGTTCATGATGCACAGTGTTGTACAGTAACAACACGTCCATTGTTTTGTTTTTAATGATTGAAATGATCCCTGTCAGAGTCTAAACGAGCTCGAGGCCGGTGCGTTGGCTGCGAAGGCCGGTGTCAAGCTGAGTCTGAGGCCGAGTTTTTAAAAAAATGTTTTAATTAAAAAAAACTTGTTGTTCCCACATCGTCGTCTCCAGAGCACACGTATGCATGGGAGGAATAAAACACCACTAATGAAGGAAATATGAATTACGTTCTCTCACTTTCAGGCGTTTCTTAAAGACCTGCAGCGATCCCAACGCAGCAGACGTGCGTCACTCCGCTTCCACAGGAAGCAGACTGATTCTCCAACTCTTTACCTCGTATGTTATATAGGTTTTATTCTTTTATTTTTCATCACACAGCCGTCAATGCATCCCGTCATTGCATCCCCGATTAAAGGAGTTGGAGCGCTGATCTTTCTCCACTGGATTGTTTTTGCAATGAGGCTCATTTGCATAGAGAGAGGCCAATTAGCAGCGGTAGCACCGAGGCGCTGGTTTGCTTGGCAGCGCCGTCAGTGGTGTGTTCTTTTTGTGTATTTTGTGCAGGTACAGTTACCACAAAAACTGCACAATTGTGTGTCATGTTGTATTCACGGGAAGGATCAATAAGATCTCCAATATTGATCTCTGACCTTCAGAGTGAAAGGGCTGTTTAGATTTTGAAATACTGTGTTATTCATACCTCTGAAATAAAAGGGCAGATTCATAATAACCGTTAGATGAACACACACACACACACACACACACACACACACACACACAGTCCTGATGAAGCAGATTAGACGTGATGGTTGAACTCTGCCTGAGGACGGTTTTTAACTTGGATTACTTACATACTTCAGATTTAACGCCGTCTTTTCATGGGTTTAATTTGTAATTTAGTATTAAATGGCCATCCTGTTATGCTGAGTCATGAGGAGCATCGACTCTCTCATTGGACGAACCAGGCAAAAAAAAGAAAAAGAAACCAGGTGAACATTATGATCCTCTATTAACCTGCAAAAAAATGATTTCATTCATGCAAAGAAGGAACTCGGGAAGGAAATGGGCTGTCCTGTAACTCAGACACATTTAGATGTATGTTGTGAAACATCCATGTGATGATGACTCATCGTCAAACTGTCACAGTTTATGGATTAACAGACAACAAATATCCAAAGGATGACATGTTGGAATGAAAACTTAAAAGAAAAAACTAACTTTCAACATGAAAAACAAACTAATCTTCAAAAACGCCCATTTAGAAAAACTAATCTTCGAACACAAAGAGTTGTTTCTGCAAATCATTGGTCCATTTGCATAACCAATACAGCCATACGAACCAGATTTAAAAATGTCTTTGTTATGTGGCTTTGATTCATTAATGAATCATAAATTAAGTCACCACTTTAGTTGCACGTTGGCCGTTCCAATCAAACCCCAGCCTTTTTGTGACTTTTCTCATTTATTAGTTTAACCAGGAAAATCTCCCGACATGTTCAACCCGATTCAACATTAACGGCTGATTAATGAGGCAGAATTCATACAGCTGAGTGGAAACGCACCTAATTGTTTTGGTCTTTTATGCTGCTAAAACCTACTTTTCTCCTCTAATTGCCAGCTCTTTGCCTTGTGGTTGAATGGGAGGAATGGCAAATTATGATGTGATTATCTAGCTGTGATAAGCATGTTATTGTGGGTATGTAATGTTTTAGCCAGCAGAGCTTCAGTCAATCAAGTTTTTAAGGATTTACAGTCCATCTTCAAGCACTCAGCTCCTTGTTCTGCTGCTTCAGACCGAAGGAAGCTGGCGGCGTCACGGCGTCGCTTGCCTTTCTCCTCTCAGACGGGAAAGAGCCACTGAAGATTTGCTGGATGGCAGCCGTTTATTGCATCAGACGAGATGATGCCTGGACGGTTTGTGAGTTGAACGCGGATACGAACATCGGCCGCAGCGGGCTGGAAGTCAACAAACCATTATTGACAGCTCAGACGGAACAGTCGCTGGCCGTCGCCCAAGGCCGCCCTGGGACTCCATGAATATCCAAAGCCATGGATGGAGAGACTACAGGTGGTACATGTGGGCAGGCATACTATATAATATATTCTAACGGGTGCCAAACCTTTTTCTGGCAGAGGGAGCGCCCGGTTCTTAGAGTCATTTTTGCCATTTTGTCTCCATCATCATATTCATCATATTAGTCTCTGCCTGAAAAGGTGAACTCCACTTTCACACTGAGCAACAGAAACAAGTCAAACCTGCTCACACCTGGCTTTTGTTTTCAGTGGGAAGGTTAAGGGTGAATTTCCCCTTTGCTTTTCCGTTGCGATGCTGTAATGACGTTCACCCTAAAGTGAATGTTCTCTAAATCTAAATCTTCCAGCTTGTCAGCTCTACGATGGGACAAACTCAGGTAACCAGAGCTTCAAAACACCCACTTGTCTCCTCCCTGTCCATAGATCTTAAGTGTTATCCTGGAGATAAAATGAAGACCTTCGTGTGTAAAAGCTCTTTTCTGCGTCTGATGTGCAGAACATGCGAGTGGAGGATGTCCTGGCGTCGCTCCTCTTAGTGAACATTTGAACCCTGCAGCAGTAGGATTTATGTAATCGCTCTTTGTCATGCACACATCCTCTATACAAACGTGAATGAATCTGTGTTAATCCAAGGAAGCACCTGGTTGTTGGGGACATATGAAGTCCGCCCATGAACAGAGAGGATGGGATGTTTTTACATCCTGAAGAATCCAAACCTCCTGTTTTTGGAATCACATCAAAAGAACAGCCTTTAGAATGCACTGCCGGCTTTTGTAGATGTCAGTAATTAATGTTTTCATTATGAGTATGTTGGCGATGGGAATAGCGCTCAGAGAGAGAGAGTAGACTGGTTGTGAGTCATAGCATGGGCCCTTTGGTGCAGCTCCATCTCCAGGCCCATTGAGCTCCGGGGTGAGTCACTGAGTGAATCATTTCAAACAGAAAAGGCTTAGCAGAACACTGTTATTTTCCGGAGGAAGTGCTAATCTCTGGTTTTATTATTTAACTGCAAATCAGCCCCCCCCCCCCCCCCCCAGAATGTGCATGACTCTCTGTCCCAAAAAGGCAAATCACTGTTGCAGGATTTGAAGAAGTCACGGTGGTAACGTTGACATCCAGACCCGTTAGCTTGCTCAGAGGGGAAGGCAGGCCGGCTCAGTTAGCAGCGATGTTACATAACCTGCTGAACACACCTTTTGTCCCCAGCGGTCGTCTGTTTAAACACGTTATGTAACGCTGCTGTTACTCATTTAGTACGCCGCTGTGTTGTGGAACAACGGTACAACAGCTGAGAGGTGCTTTGACTTCGGGGTCTTGGAACACTACTTTCCCAGGGAAGCAAACAGAATATACAATACTGTGGCTTTGTGATCGACCTTTCAAGTGTCTCACACACTCGTGTCGGGTTTAGGGAACGTTAGTCATACTATAATACCTCAAAGTAGGTTATTGTTCCTGTATTTATGACACAAGAGAACCGTTCTGGTTAGTGCTAAACTTCTGCATGTGTTTTATTATCAAGGCCAACACTGTGGTCAGCAGAGGCCCTATCTGTAGGGTGGTATGCTTATTTATGGAAATTAGTAAACTGTATATTAATTGCCTTTGTGAGGGCCTTTATTCTTATTTTTAGTTGTTATCAGCAGCTGACTTCTATTTGACAGATTTTCCCTCAGCTGTACATTAAAATACTAGGAACTACTTCAGTCTACCAGCGGGGTCGAGCCTGTCTTCAGGCAGAAAGCAAAGTCACTGCTAGACATGGTACAATTACGTATAAAGTCAAAGCTGGGTGGGAATAGACCTGAAACAGCCCAGGGCTTGTATTTGTTACTGACGAGTGAATGTTATACAAATACATCATTTGCTTTGCTTTCTGTCTAAACACACCTTTAAAGTCTGTAACCATGAGCCATGATAAAGGTTATCAGTAGGAACCACAGTGATGGATGGAGGTAAGATTACAGAGACACCTTTGCTGCCCAAATATCCAGCAGTGTACAAAGCTCTGGCTGCAGTGACCATATATGGACTGTTGAGGAGCGACGGGTGGATCTGATGATCACAAAGCAAGCAGAGCGACACCCCTGGTCTGTTGGACAAAAAATGGACCTGTCAATCAGCAGGTAAGCCCCGCCCCCTAAAGCATCCCCTGCTTTCTGGTCTGGTGGACTCTAAATGGACCATAATGTACTAAATGAACATCATGCTGGATTGAAGAAGACTTGAAACTAGAGATTGAGACCATAAACTCATGTTTACAATGTTTACTGAGATAATACATCAAGAGAGAAGTAGGACCATTTTCTCATAGACTTCTATACAACCAGAGAGGAGTCGCCCCCTGGTGGCCAGCAGAGAGAAGTAGGACCATTTTCTCATAGACTTCTATACAACCAGAGAGGAGTCGCCCCCTGGTGGCCAGCAGAGAGAAGTAGGACCATTTTCTCATAGACTTCTATACAACCAGAGAGGAGTCGCCCCCTGGTGGCCAGCAGAGAGAAGTAGGACCATTTTCTCATGGACTTCTATACAACCAGAGAGGAGTCGCCCCCTGGTGGCCAGCAGAGAGAAGTAGGACCATTTTCTCATAGACTTCTATACAACCAGAGAGGAGTCGCCCCCTGGTGGCCAGCAGAGAGAAGTAGGACCATTTTCTCATAGACTTCTATACAACCAGAGAGGAGTCGCCCCCTGGTGGCCAGCAGGGAGAAGTAGGACCATTTTCTCAAGCAGTTTGTTGACTTAACTGTAGACAGACAGAGAGGTGCACACTCACTCACAGACACACATGATCCCCCCACAGAGATAAATAAACATCTTACTGTACATTGAACAACTTATCTGTATATTAAGAAGAAAAAGCAGACAAGGCCCTTTTTAATGCGGCATGCGGCTCATTCATTAGGAATATGATAACAGTGTCAGTGACTCTAAACCACTTTGGTCACCCGAAGCCATTAGACACAGAGTAATCGTTTGCTGCTATCCTTACGGCCACAGCCATTACACACAATGGATTTCCTTATCGTCACAGAGTGGATAAGCAGAGAAAATAATTTATTCATTCACCACTAGGAGTGTGTGTACTTCTGTGTGTGTGTGTTTGTGTGTGTGTGTGTAGCCTATATCCTAGAATATCAGTAATGCATTTCAGTTCCATATAAATGAGTGATTGAGTGTTTTAGGCCACATTAGTCCTGAATCAAACACACTGGGGCCCATTATTGACCCGTGTAAAAGCTAATTTAAAACTTTAAAAATGGTGTGTTACCTTCCGAAGCACCAGTGTTCATTTGTGCAGCCGTTGTTGGAGGGGAATTGTCACATTGAGGGATACAAAAGAGGAACCAAATGCAGAAAAGGAGGCAGGCAGGTATAATTACATGAAAAGGGTAAGCTTTAATAACGAAAGTTGATGTAAAAAAGGGCAAAAACGACTGAAAATAAATCTGCAGCAGCAGGCTGAGAAAGGGACTGACCAAAAAAATCAAACCAGTATCCGAAGAGGACCAGAAAGGAACTTACTCTGGACTAATCAGAGACCGTAATTAACTGGAAAGCACAGGGAGGGACAGAGGAAACGCATTAGCACTTTAATGATTCACCTTGTTGAATTGTATTCATACAGTTTTTATTCCATCCGCGTCGTTGTATTCAAACATTAGAGCAAGGGCAGCGTCTTTTTAATGAGCCGTACACCGTGTACCAGATCAGGATCAGGGACCCTGGTGTTAATGGAGCAGGACCATCATTGCCAGTGTAGCGCTGACATCAGGTCTATTAACGATGAATCTCTGCTCAGACGGGTTGGAGACGGGTCTGATGTCAGAGAGACAACAACGTGTACAAACGCTGCCCATCAGCAGTGACTTGTCCAGAACCGTCACACATCACTGCCTTCAAAGAGACGAAGCAACACGCTGCCTGTAGCACAACCGGGCCCCGAGCTAGCTCAGAGTGTGTGTGTGTGTGTGTGTGGCTGCAGGTCATGTGACAGGACGAGACAGAATACACATCTTTCTTCTTCCTCCCTCATCTGGTTCTTGCTCTCTTTTCTGTGTCTTATACACACAGGCGCCTCAACTCAGGTGTGATTAATCATTCAGTGGTTCTGCCGCAATCGCACCGGTGCATAGACCAACGTCACTGTGTGTGTGTGTGTGTGTGTGTGTGGGTGTGTGTGTGTGAGATGGAGGGTAAGGGGGAATGACAGCTCTGTGTCAGGAGCCTTTGCCTCCAAGGCCAGATTTATTTTATTCAGAAGCATGTTAGCTGACTGGTTTGTAGCCCTGAGTCAATCAATATAAGACCACACACACACACACACACACACACACACACACACACACACACACACTCCATAATATTGATGACTCTCATTTCCTCACAGCGAATGGATCCTACAATACAGTTTACAGCACAATACAGCTTGTAAACTAATCTATTAACATTTATGTGCTCGATGTGTCTCTCTGCAGCCTGCCCACTTTCTGTGCTCTCTCTCTCTCTCTCTCTCTCTCTCTCTCTCTCTCTCTCTCTCTCTCTCTCTCTCTCTCTCCTGTGTGTGTGTGTGTGTGTGGGGGGGGGGGGGGGCGTATTTTGTTTTTTGTAGCATCCTCAGAATAAATGTGTCTTAAAAAAGGAAGGTAGGAAAAGACTGAGCCCCAATTCAATGACTGCATGAGACACATCCTTTGGAGGATAGACTGGTTACCTGTCTGTCTCTACATGTCTCCCTGTGATAGACTGGTTACCTGTCTGTCTCTACATGTCTCCCTGTGATAGACTGGTTACCTGTCTGTCTCTACATGTCTCCCTGTGATAGACTGGTTACCTGTCTGTCTCTACATGTCTCCCTGTGATAGACTGGTTACCTGTCTGTCTCTACATGTCTCCCTGTGATAGACTGGTTACCTGTCTGTCTCTACATGTCTCCCTGTGATAGACTGGTTACCTGTCTGTCTCTACATGTCTCCCTGTGATAGACTGGTTACCTGTCTGTCTCTACATGTCTCCCTGTGATAGACTGGTTACCTGTCCAGGTGAACCCTGCCTTCGCCCAATGTCACCTGGGATCGGCTCCAGCCCCCCTGCGACCCTGAACCGGATTAAGGTTGATGATGGATGGATGGCGGAGCGTCCGTCCCTCCCTCCCCCTCCTCGTGTCACATAGCAACAGTAAAATCAGATGGTGGAGTCCATTGAGGACTGCCGGTCTTGACAGGCGGAGACGTCAAAAAGGCGTCTTTCCGGCTCGACGGCCAGCTGGTGAGCTTTGAGCTCGTCCTTCCGTGTCTCCTCATCCTCTAAGAAAAGTGAAACACGTTACAGAACACTTCCTTTAATGTCACAGCGAGGACACTCGCCGCTAATTTTATGCTCGTGTCTCTAGCAGCAGAAAGGGTCAAACAGGGAGGTCCCGGCTCGGCTGCTGTTGATCAATTAAACTCTCTTCTTGTGCGGCTGCCAACTTCAGACACAAGCTCCAGTCTGCGAGAGCATTAAAGTTTCAAGATAAACTTATTAAACACAGCATCATTCATTGCAACTGTAAAGAAGTTATAGATATCAATACGACAAAAACAATTCACCACAACAAAACACACTGGATAGCAATTACATTGTAAAGAAAATCCCACAATGCCCTTCAAGAAGATACAGAATACTTAATCCAGTGAATGCAAAACCCTTCAGAAGTTCAGATAAGCTTTGGGAGAAACACAAAAGCGTTGTGTGGAGCTGCCGAAGGGAAGGCATTTATACTTCATATCAATGAACATGAGAACTGAGAGAAAGGTTAATAAAACCACAGATGAATAAGAGAAGCTGCAAATTAGGGAAGTTTATCCACCATTAAATATATATATTTTAAACAAAAAAAGGTTTGGTCACCTGCTCCAAAGAAATAAAGGTCAGCATTACTGAGTCCATATAATCTAAATGGACCGTCATTAGTTATTAAAACAAATACCTACTTCCTGGTCTGGTGGACTCTAAATGGACCATAATGTACTAAATGAACATCATGCTGGATTGAAGAAGACTTGAAACTAGAGATTGAGATCATAAACTCATGTTTACAATGTTTACTGAGATAATACATCAAGAGAGAAGTAGGACCATTTTCTCATAGACTTCTATACAACCAGAGAGGAGTCGCCCCCTGGTGGCCAGCAGAGAGAAGTAGGACCATTTTCTCATAGACTTCTATACAACCAGAGAGGAGTCGCCCCCTGGTGGCCAGCAGAGAGAAGTAGGACCATTTTCTCATAGACTTCTATACAACCAGAGAGGAGTCGCCCCCTGGTGGCCAGCAGAGAGAAGTAGGACCATTTTCTCATAGACTTCTATACAACCAGAGAGGAGTCGCCCCCTGGTGGCCAGCAGAGAGAAGTAGGACCATTTTCTCATAGACTTCTATACAACCAGAGAGGAGTCGCCCCCTGGTGGCCAGCAGAGAGAAGTAGGACCATTTTCTCAATGACTTGTTAATATAATATATTTTTACTGTGGTTGTAGTTTGTTTATGAGAATTGTGTTAGATGAATATTGGGCACCATGAATTTTAACGCTTGTTGATTCAGATTTAAAATATGGACGAATAGTTAGCGGTTTGCAGACGAGGTAGTGGGGTGAACGTTCTGTCTCTCCCCGTCTTCGTCTTCCTCTCTTGACTGCGTTCTGCTCACAGGCTTTGATGATGAAATGAAAATAGGCCCACCTAAAGCAGTGACCCCCTCTGGCTTCATGTTGCTCATTATTTTTGGTTCCACGATTATTATTATTGTTGTTTACTGTCCGTCACCGGGAGTCACATGTGTGCATATTTTTCGGGTGCTGTTTCTGCTTCTTGAGTGATCTGCCCTCCGAGTGCCTGCGTATAAATGCATCTCATTATTTTAAAAGTTGATTTTAAAATAAATAAATAATCAGAAAAGCAAGTGTTGGTGTTGTGAGCGGGGGTTGCCCTGAGGCGGTGCAGTGATCCGGCTCCAAACCAGTTCACTAAAACAGCAGGTTGTTGGTCTGGAGAAGACTGGAACCTGCAAAGCAGCAGGAATTTAATTATGCATCTTATTTTATGGCTGAATCTTTTCTGCACCTTCTCAAATAAGAGAAAACTTCTCTTCAGACCAAAAGCCTCCAACACTGAATCCACCATAACTTAACTGAACAAGGACGTACAGCGGAAACGCATTAGCACTTAAATGTTTCACCTTGTTTGAATTGTATTCATACAGTTTTTATTCCATCCCCGTCTTTGTATTCAAACATTAGAGGAAGATAAGCCTCTTTTTAATGAGCCGTGGACCGTGTACCAGATCAGGGACTGTGGATAAAAACATATGTACAAAGATTGTACAATTGCATGCCAATCAGGCACAAAACACACACAACATAAATAAAAGTAACAAACAAAACGCACAAAAAGGATCCATCTGTTCCATTAACAACATCTCCATGTAGAAGGACTGGCTTTAATGGAGCTGGACTATCATCGCTGCACATTTATGAGCAAGAACCAAAAGGTAGATCTCAGATGTTTGGGATTTTGTTTTGCAGCATGCAGCATGCAGCTGCATGCTGCATGCTGCATGGATGTCCTTGTGTTCGCTGCACTAACAGGAAGGTAACGGTCTTTTTGATTTGCCCTTCATCTTGGGTTTTTGTGTTTTAATAAGACTTAAATTCCAGCATTTTCTAAGAGTGTCGTCCCTCTCGTCCCCGTTCCTCCTGCACTCTGCTTCCCTTTATACTTTCTGCACAGGTGAGACCCATCAGAGCGAGCACAGGTGTGAATCATTGCTCGTCCTCTCATCCCTGATGACCTCACAGCAACGTCACCAGTTCAAACAGGGAATAACAAAGAAAGAGAAAGAATCCAAGTCATCATCCAAAGTTAAATTAAGGTGCTTTTCTTTGAGCATCTGCCACTCTTTAATGCTGCACTGTTACACAAAGGTAGTTAGGATCTGTTTGTGTGCTCGGTCTTCTTTCCCCCTGAAATGAATGCGTCACTTAATTTGCTGTTTCTGGATACAGAATAATCCTGCAACGGAGGAAAAGTCAACTGAAAGTCAACAAAGCAGATTCATTTTCTTTGTTTTGTTTTTGAATCTATTTAATCCCAGAATTAGCAAACCCCTTTTTTCTTGGGAGGACGTTAAAAACGATTGTTCTGAGCGATTATAACGAGCTCGGACGGAGCTGCAGACGCTTAATGATGATTGACAGATAAAAGAAAAACACGGCGGCGCCACACAAGGTGTCTCCGTGAGCGTTTCAGCGGAGGGGAAGACATATTGAGTTTTTGGTTTTATCCGTGAAGATTGGAGAAGAATTTGGGACGAGTGGGATTAAAATGTACGTGGCTTAAATTTGTCACTTTTGTACTCAATCTCCTACACGTCTATTTAAGTGTAAAAGGTGTAAAAATACCTTAAATCCCCCGGGAAAGATTTGAGTTTCAGAGACGTTTCTTTCTGCATCTGGTGACTTTTAAAGACACTGATAGTGATTTTCTACTATCAGGGCCATTGTAAAGGGGGGAAACGGAGCCGGGGGAGGGGGGCAATATTAAAAAATAACTCCAAAACTCCTAATTTTCTAGATTAAAGTCATTTATTTCCGAGTAAAAGATTTAAGTGGTTCATTTCTGAGAGAAAACTCACAAATTTGCTCTGAATCACCAGATTATCATCAGAGATGTCATGAATTTGGCCGATTCAGGAGAAAACAACGTACAGATCTGGATGAAGCGGAAGCTTTGGTGCATCAGGAACTACAACACAATCATCAATTCACATGGGATTTGTAGTCCAGCAGGACACAATACTAAAGATCACCACATGAATCCATCCTCAAGGTCTGGAGCTCATTTAGAATCTCAGATTATTTGAGCCTTTTTTTCTCTGAAATTTGCAATTTAAATCTAAAAATTAATCTCAAGTTTTTTCTGTGAATATTACTTTGGTTCCCGCCCCCCATGGGACCCGCCGCTCGTTTCCCAAAGGGGTGGTTTGTGTTGAGTAAAAGCCGAAGTGAGCCATGAACGGAATCACGAGTCAAACAGTTTTACAGTATTGATAAAAAAATCTCTTTTGAATAAAACAACAGAGCGGAGCACAAAGCTGTCAGGTTCTATCAAGAAGTACATGACGGCGAACAAAGGCGGCTGCTCTTGCCCTCTGGATCGCAACCAAAAGCCCATAAAGCATTTATGAAGACGTGTCGATACGCCGGCTCAGCCTGAAGCCTTCCGACCGCAGACTTCACTGCTGCTCCGCGGAAACAAACATCTTTCTACGAAGACCTGAGCGTCTTCTGAAAGAAGACCTGGTACCTGCTGAACATCACAACGTCTCCGACAGCTGACTCTTTAATACATTATGTATCCTATCATGGTTTCTTTGTTGTCGGGGAAAACAATACATATCATGTCTCTATGTGTCAACACTGATAGCCTTAACACTTCAACATTGAAGGCTGAAGATGCTCCTTTGCTCTAAATTTGACAGACTGAGGTTTTCATAAAGCCACATACAGTTTGTGACGGTTCAATATGTATTTTATATTTATTCTGAGCCGACACGGCTGATTGTTAAAACACACAAATGACTTCAAATGGATGTTTTTCCTATAATGAGTCTGCCGTTTTGATCCTGTGATTTCAGAAAATATCTTGTTGTGTGTTTTTGTCGAGATCCCGATCTGGAACAGGAAATTGTCTTCGTGATGGTTTTAAACTCAACAACAGGAAGGTGGAAGTGCAGAGTCAGCAGAAGAACTGTTCCCCCGGAGACGGCAGGAGACACTTTACAGGAGATCACCAGGGACTAACTGCTCATTTTTAATAGTTCAGTATCAGGAAGAGAAGTAGGACCATTTTCTCATAGACTTCTATACAACCAGAGAGGAGTCGCCCCCTGGTGGCCAGCAGAGAGAAGTAGGACCATTTTCTCATAGACTTCTATACAACCAGAGAGGAGTCGCCCCCTGGTGGCCAGCAGAGAGAAGTAGGACCATTTTCTCATAGACTTCTATACAACCAGAGAGGAGTCGCCCCCTGGTGGCCAGCAGAGAGAAGTAGGACCATTTTCTCATAGACTTCCATACAACCAGAGAGGAGTCGCCCCCTGGTGGCCAGCAGAGAGAAGTAGGACCATTTTCTCATAGACTTCTATACAACCAGAGAGGAGTCGCCCCCTGGTGGCCAGCAGAGAGAAGTAGGACCATTTTCTCATAGACTTCTATACAACCAGAGAGGAGTCGCCCCCTGGTGGCCAGCAGAGAGAAGTAGGACCATTTTCTCATAGACTTCTATACAACCAGAGAGGAGTCACCCCCTGGTGGCCAGCAAAGAGAAGTAGGACCATTTTCTCATAGACTTCTATACAACCAGAGAGGAGTCGCCCCCTGGTGGCCAGCAGAGAGAAGTAGGACCATTTTCTCATAGACTTCTATACAACCAGAGAGGAGTCGCCCCCTGGTGGCCAGCAGAGAGAAGTAGGACCATTTTCTCATAGACTTCTATACAACCAGAGAGGAGTCGCCCCCTGGTGGCCAGCAGAGAGGATGCAAATTTAAGGCACTTTAGCCTTGGCTTGGATTTTCCAGAACATGGTCCTTACTTCTGGGTTGGGGTTTTATGATTTGTACCTTGTTCCTGTGACTCAGGATTTCGACCCGATTATTCCGATCGTTTTTCCTAAATATGACTTCCGAAACACTGTAATACCATGAATCAATGCAGCCGCCGTCTTTAACAAGTCGACCACTAAGCAGCACGGTTCACTTCCACCTCCTGCCTCTGCTGCTGAGTGTTAGATGGCCAGAGATATTCCTGCTGACCGGGGGGTCACGGAGGGTCGAACCTTTAACCTTCCTTTTACAGGTCTGACACTCTAATCACTGCAGGCCACCGTGCTGCCGCCACCTTCAGCACCTCCCACAACAACATTCACCATCCACGGAGGCAGGGTTTCTCCTGATGCTGTATACGAGAGTGTGTGTGAGCATTTGTGTAAATAAAAGATTGCCACATAAAACCTAATTTTCCATCTGCCGTCTGGTTAAAGATGTGGTACAGAGCAGAAAGCAGCAGGAGTTAATAACTTGTCTGTTTCTGCCACAGTGGGACTCTGAATAGGAAACAACACGCTTGTGCATACAAATCAACGAGATTGCAGAGAACCCCCCCACGCTGCGAGCAAATAAATACTGTATGCTTTTATTCCCACATTGTAATAGCATTATGATTGATGTGTGAAACAGAGTTGTAAACTGGAATTCTATTCTGATTATAGCAGAGCCCACAATGTGAAGCCGACTCTGTGAGGAGAGAATTATGGCACAGAATATTATCATAAACAGGAATACAAACAGAGAGCAAATCTCCTGATAGAGATGATTGTATCGCAGACCGGGATAAAAAAACACAATAAGTTGATCTTCATCATAATCGGAAATATCATCATGGGTGACTCGATCATGGCAGAGAAGCCAGAAATACATCCAGATTTGTTCAAATATAAGAAGAAGCGTGTTAGAAAATAAACACTATATATTACACGCATATTTATTTATTATTACTCTTTTTTTTTACATTATCCTTATTTTATTTATTATTTTATTTATTTATGCATTTTTTTCACAAAAAATTGATGTTAACAAAAAAATGTATTTTTATATATATATATTTTTTAACCAAAATATACATTTATTCCAGTACGTTTGAGAGCAACTTCTAAGAGTTTTGAGTGTATTTCCTGATAATATCGTAAATTATTTTGGTTGGGGAGTTATTAACACAACGTTAACACAAAGCTAACACAACGCTAACACAACGTTAACATTGTGTTAACAAAAAGCTAACACAACGCTAACACAACGTTAACATTGTGTTAACACAAAGCTAACACAACGCTTACACAACACTAACACAACGCTAACACAGCGTTAACACAATGCTAACACAATGCTAACACAACGCTAACATAATATTAACACAACATTAACAGAACGCTAACACAACATTAACACAACGCTAACATAGCGTTAACACAACGCTAACACAACGTTAACATAGCGTTAACACAACGCTAACACAACGTTAACATTGTGTTAACACAAAGCTAACACAACGCTAACACAGCGTTAAAACAATGCTAACACAACGCTAACACAACGCTAAAACAACGCTAAAACAACGCTAACACAACGTTAACATTGTGTTAACACAAAGCTAACACAACGCTAACACAACGCTAAAACAACGCTAACACAGCGTTAAAACAAAGCTAACACAACGCTAACACAACGCTAAAACAACGCTAACACAGCGTTAAAACAATGCTAACACAACGCTAACACAACGCTAAAACAACGCTAACACAGCGTTAAAACAATGCTAACACAACGCTAACACAGCGTTAACACAGCGTTAAAACAATGCTAACACAACGCTAACACAACACTAACACAAAGCTAAAACAATGCTAACACAGCGTTAAAACAATGCTAACACAACGCTAACAAAAAGCTAACAGCGGTACCTCTGGGAGCGTGATTAAAGACGGCGCTGCCTCAGGTACGATGCGTGTTGCTGCTCCTCCACCAAACTTGAACGTAAACGATCGTAACGCGTGGTTTGAGTCCCGGATACTTCGGCTACTCAAGGTTTTTCTGGTTTCCTGCAATTTGGCCGATGTTGAACTTTGAGCTCGACAAAAAAAACCGAGTCAAGTTACTTTTTCCCTCCTCGACTCACCTCTCCTGTTCCCTCCTCTTCCTCCTCCTCCACTCGTCCTCATCTCTCCATCTTCTCGGTGATTAATTATTGCTGCTTGGTGTCCGTCTCTTTTTTTTACATTATATTATCTTTCCCTTCCCTTCCCTCCTCATCGCTTCCTCCTCCTCCTCACCTCTTGCCCTTCGCTGCCTTTCCTCCATCTCTTCCTCTCATTTCCTCTCCTCTCTTTCCTTCTATCTCTCTCTGCTTCCCTCTTCCTCCATTCAAGGTGATTAATTATTTCTGCCCTATGTGCTGTCCCCTCTCCTTTCTTTAAAAATCATTATCCAATCTTTTATTAACACCATTTGGGCTTATCTGTGCTAAGCCATTAATAGCGTGGCTTTTTTTCTCTTGCTGGGAAAAATTAGGGCAATTGCTCTCCAGGCTACGCTTGAGAATCACTTAACTTGAATTTGAAAGTTGGAGGGGTTGAATTTGTATTTCTTATGACCATCTAATCCCAAATGTTCCTGGAGAGTTTAAGCCGTAAATGTGCTTCGGATATAGATCAAAGTGCTTTTTAAACTCGGGGACGGAACGGCAGCCGGGACATTTCCTTCCTGCAAGAGATCATCAATTAAAAGAACCGCCGTCCGTCTTAACGAGGCGTCTCCTCGGCGCTGCGTCATTATTATTTGTTTCTCTGGGAGGAAATCTTCAAAGGTGAAGAGTTTTTCCCCTGAATGTCAGACTCATTTCTAAGAAGCGTGATGATGATCTCACAACAACACCAACTCAATCAGAGCTACAGAACTCCAAATATGACGTTGGAAGCGTGACGGCGTCTTTTCAAAATACACTTCCGCCTTCGCAGGAAGTTGGGATTAGACAACAAAAACACTTCATTAGGTTTAGGAGACGTTAACTTCACTAATGAGTCACACATGATGCCGTGTCAGGGCCACTGTTGCCACTTTCTAAACTCTTCCTATTTTTATATTTCGATATAATAATGTCAATTCAATCCACTGTGATTTTTAAGCTGCAGCACAACCAAATGTGCAGTAAGTGGAGGCAGTAAAGGCGGCGTGCTGTAGATACAGGCTCATTACTTTGCTGTTATGGTTGAGAATCATTTAACTGTGACTTGCAGGGACTCAAAGTACAACAAATATTTAGCCGTTAGAAGAGCTGCAGGCCGTCGATGAAAAAGCACATTTCTACATCAGACGTTGGGGGATGAGTGATGTTATTATGATGCAGCCGGATTACTTTGATGTAAAGTGCAGACATCTCCGGCGCTGAGCCTCCAAATGTGCGTTTAGAACAGCTTTATGTTAATCGCTCATCAACCGGAAGCATCCGATCTGCTAACGTGCTGCGTTAGCACGTCGGCATCGGCGACTCCACAGCGATTCAGAAACCATAAAACTCTGGATGCACCGATTCAAACAGACTCCACCACATCGGTTCTGTGAAGTATTAGTCTGATATAATGTTAGCAAGTGTCCCGTGGAGAGAGATAGCGTGAATGTAGCAGTGCATTGTGGGTACAGTTTATTTGTCGGTGAATAAATGCACAAGACATGAGTTCAGTTCCCTTGACTGGTTATTCTAATTATTGTCATTAAAGTGAAGGGGGTTAGCATCAAAGGCTGCTCCGGCTCAGCAATCTTTAAGGTGGACTGACACTTAAGGTGGATCAGTGCTTTTCTTCTTTAGGAGTAATTTCTTTTAATCATATTGCTTTTAATTGTTGAATTGAATGCACATTTAATTGACTAATCACGAACATCCACACCGTAAACTCTCTTTCTTTCAGGAAAAGTTGAATATATAAGTTTTGCATCACGTTGTATTTTAAATGCGTTACGATCAGAAAGTGAGGAACACGGAGACAGAGCAGCCAATAGGAAGAGAGGGGGCGTGTTCATGTAGATCCCACTGACATTTTCATATACTGCAGACTGTTGAAGAAAAAGTAAATTTAACAGAAGCACCTGGAGCACACTCACTCTCTGATCTTTCTCCCTGTGTGTGTGTGTGTGTGTGTGTGTGAGTGTGTGTGTGTGTGTGTGTGTGTGTGTGTGCGTGTGTGTGTGTGCGTGTGTGTGTGTGTGTGTGTGTGTGTGTGTCCTCAGTGACCTCTGTGCAGGACTTCCTCCAGTGTCCACAGCATAATTAGATGGAGCTGAGACCATCTGCAATACATCCATCACTGACATGCACACACACACACACACACACACACACACACACACACACACCGACACACACACACTTCTGCACCTGCAATGAAGACAGAGAGAAAGAGAGAGAGAGAGAGAGAGAGTCCACCTGAGTTAACTCAGACACATCCAGGTTAACAGAAATTAATATTTCCTGTCGTGCATCGTCCTCAGATTCTAACTCAAAACGTCCGGAGCTGCCGTCCCTGCAGACTTCACTCAAATGTCAATCAATCAATCAATCAATCAATAATAATAATATGTAGTATTATCATGAGAGTAGATGGTATTCGGTTGGGTGGGTTAGGGCGAGACAAACACTTCCAGGTCAGGACTTTATCCCCCTGGGGGGTCTCCTCCTCCTCCTCCCCCTCCTCCCCCTCCTCCTCCCCCTCCTCCTCCTCCCCCTCCTCCTCCCCCTCTTCTTCCCCCTTCTCCTCCTCTTCCTCCTCCTCCCCCTCCTCCTCCTCCTGAAGCTGAATATTCCCGTTCGATGGAGAAACTTCCTAAACGGCTGTAAATCCTACGATCACGGTGTTCCCACTAAACGTCCGTTCATTGAGTTTTATCTGGTGCAGAATCATTTTTTTATCGGGTCTCGTAAAGTAAGAGTGGATTCATGAGGCGTCTCTTCGGGGGCCGTGTCCCAAAGCATTGTGGGTATCATTTGGTCACTTGACGCTCGTTTCACACGGCGGATGTGCTGTGGATGATGGATGTATCAGAACGGTTTTCCTTCTGAAGGCCGGCGGCCATGAGACCGTTTACGAGAAGTGGGCGTGGTCGCCGTGACGACAGCCGGAGGTTTGGAAGCATGTTGGCCGTCGCCATCGTACTTTGTTGGCACTAGAAGTGATGGAGCGACAACCGAACACTACACACAACTGAACTGAAAAGACGCTGTGAAAAGGTTAAAGTTCACAATCATGGAAGTCTTCTATTAGAGGAGTCGCCCCCTGCTGGCACTTTGGAAGAATGCAAGTTTATGCTTAAATCTTCAGTCCCAGAAGTTACAAGTTATTAGTCAATACAAATAAGAAAAGAAACAAATTATATATATTGATATTGATATTCAGATTGTGAATTACTTATTTAACTACCCAGAATGTGATTATAGAGTCTTGTGAACACTGGAAATGATTTATTAGACTAAACGTTTCAGGGGAAATCAAAGTTATGTAACTCATATTAAAGCCGACACTCAGGAATTATCAGTGTGACTGAATGGAAATGATGATGATAAATGATTAAAAAAAGTGTTCCTTGCCGACAAACAGGATATCCAGCGTATCCAGTCCTACAGGACTTCCCTCAGACTTTAATTACAGTCATAATAGAAGCTAATGGGGGGAAATTACATGAATAAATAAATGGAGAAAGTTATTTGGGATCCTTTTAGACTTACACACACGTTTGAATGCTAACAAGACACACTACACACTCTACAATCTACAGCTTTCTACGGTCATGTGACTATGTGACGTCTGTTATGGCACAAATATGTTACAAACCGTCAACAACTGAAAACAAGGAAGGAGATGAACACCCATGTTTAACGACGAGAGGAAGGAGACGAGAGGGGGAAGGAGACGAGAGGGTGAAGGAGACGAGAGGGGGAAGGAGACGAGAGGGGGAAGGAGACGAGAGGGGGAAGGAGACGAGAGGGGGAAGGAGACGAGAGGGTGAAGGAGACCACAGGAGGAAGGAGACGAGAGGGGGAAGGAGACGAGAGGGTGAAGGAGACCACAGGAGGAAAGGAGACGAGAGGGGGAAGGAGACCACAGGGGGAAGGAGACGAGAGGGTGAAGGAGACGAGAGGGGGAAGGAGACCACAGGAGGAAGGAGACGAGAGGGGGAAGGAGACGAGAGGGGGAAGGAGACCACAGGAGGAAGGAGACGAGAGGGGGAAGGAGACCACAGGAGGAAGGAGACGAGAGGGTGAAGGAGACGAGAGGGGGAAGGAGACCACAGGAGGAAGGAGACGAGAGGGGGAGGGAGACCACAGGGGAAAGGAGACGAGAGGGGGAAGGAGACCACAGGGGGAAGGAGACGAGAGGGTGAAGGAGACGAGAGGGGAAGGAGACGAGAGGGTGAAGGAGACGAGAGGGTGAAGGAGACGAGAGGGGGAAGGAGACGAGAGGGGGAAGGAGACGAGAGGGTGAAGGAGACGAGAGGGGGAAGGAGACGAGAGGGGGAAGGAGACCACAGGAGGAAGGAGACGAGAGGGGGAAGGAGACGAGAGGGTGAAGGAGACCACAGGAGGAAGGAGACGAGAGGGGGAAGGAGACGAGAGGGTGAAGGAGACGAGAGGGGGAAGGAGACGAGAGGGGGAAGGAGACGAGAGGGGGAAGGAGACGAGAGGGGGAAGGAGACCACAGGAGGAAGGAGACGAGAGGGGGAAGGAGACGAGAGGGTGAAGGAGACGAGAGGGGGAAGGAGACCACAGGAGGAAGGAGACGAGAGGGGGAGGGAGACCACAGGGGAAAGGAGACGAGAGGGGGAAGGAGACCACAGGGGGAAGGAGACGAGAGGGTGAAGGAGACGAGAGGGGGAAGGAGACCACAGGAGGAAGGAGACGAGAGGGGAAGGAGACGAGAGGGGGAAGGAGACCACAGGAGGAAGGAGACGAGAGGGGGAAGGAGACCACAGGAGGAAGGAGACGAGAGGGTGAAGGAGACCACAGGGGGAAGGAGACGAGAGGGGGAAGGAGACCACAGGAGGAAGGAGACGAGAGGGGGAAGGAGACGAGAGGGGGAAGGAGACCACAGGAGGAAGGAGACGTGAGGGGGAAGGAGACGAGAGGGTGAAGGAGACGAGAGGGGGAAGGAGACATGAGGGGGAAGGAGACGAGAGGGGGAAGGAGACGAGAGGGGGAAGGGGACCACAGGAGGAAGGAGACGAGAGGGGGAAGGAGACCACAGGAGGAAGGAGACGAGAGGGGGAAGGAGACGAGAGGGGGAAGGAGACCACAGGAGGAAGGAGACGAGAGGGTGAAGGAGACCACAGGGGGAAGGAGACGAGAGGGTGAAGGAGACGAGAGGGGGAAGGAGACCACAGGAGGAAGGAGACGAGAGGGGGAAGGAGACCACAGGAGGAAGGAGACGTGAGGGGGAAGGAGACTAGAGGGCGAAGGAGACGAGAGGGGGAAGGAGACGAGAGGGGGAAGGAGACGTGAGGGGGAAGGAGACGAGAGGGCGAAGGAGACGAGAGGGCGAAGGAGACGAGAGGGGAAGGGAGACTAGAGGGCGAAGGAGACGTGAGGGGGAAGGAGACCACAGGGGGAAGGAGACGAGAGGGTGAAGGAGACCACAGGGGGAAGGAGACGAGAGGGTGAAGGAGACGAGAGGGGGAAGGAGACCACAGGAGGAAGGAGACGAGAGGGGGAAGGAGACCACAGGAGGAAGGAGACGTGAGGGGGAAGGAGACTAGAGGGCGAAGGAGACGAGAGGGTGAAGGAGACGAGAGGGGGAAGGAGACATGAGGAGGAAGGAGACGAGAGGGGGAAGGAGACCACAGGAGGAAGGAGACGTGAGGGGGAAGGAGACTAGAGGGCGAAGGAGACGAGAGGGGGAAGGAGGCGTTCAGGAGGAGGAGGACGCTGCGGTTAAACACAGGAGACGGACGCGTCCACAGAAAGAGACACAGCGAGTCAGCTGAATTGACGAGCCTGCAGATCAGAGCTTCTTACACATGATGTTCAGTTGACAGGACGGCTGACACACACACACACACACACACACACACACACACACTGTGACAGTGAGGCGAGCGGACACGTTTGCAGGCTGCAGGGCGGGCAGCGGCGGGATAGTGACAGGTGTCTTCGGGAAGAGGAGAGGAAAGGAAGGAAGGATGAATGAAAGAATGAAGGTGCCGAGGCGGTCGGGGATCACGGCTCTGATCTACGTGACACATTTCCACCCCGACGTCTCCGTGTTCGGGCGTCGCCTCGCATCTCTCTCTTCCTCTGATCGCCATGACAACGCAGAGGAAGACAGTTTGTGGTTCTGGACTTTTCAGGAAAAACCCAGAAACGTGTTGATGTTGGCCGACTGTGCACTTGAGAGTTTCACCAATGGATCATCAGAGGATCCTCGTTCCTGATTGGCTGAACTGTCAGCTGTCATATGTATTCAGAGCATAATCACAGACTGCATATAAGAAGTGGACGTCGTCATGGTGACGCCACCCATTGGTTTGGAGACAGTTTTGAAGCTTGAGTTCAGCGTTTTGATCCTCACAAAAAAGTGTTAAAGTCATCTTAGTAGCTAATTAGCATTGGTAGCGTGGTAGCGTGGTAGATAAGCCCCGCCCCCTAAAGCATCCCCTGCTTTCTGGTCTGTTGGACTCTAAATGAACCTGTCAATCAGCAGGTAAGCACCGCCGAACATGATCGAATAAAATATAGAAATAGGAACCATCCATCCATTTTCTACCGCTAATCCTGTATTTAGGGTCACGGGGGGGCTGGAGCGAAATAGGAACCATGTTCTTGATATTTATTTAGATTAAATTAATTGGTTCATAAATCAGGAATTTAAAAAATCAATAAATCAGATGTAAGATGAATCAATTATACATTTTTGACAGTTTGCAGTTGGAAAAAATGTAATAAATCGCATAAAGTTAATTTGAGATACTTTGGGAAATAATATTGGAATTCTCACCCCAATACAAGACACACACACACACACACACACACACACACACACACACACACACACACACACACACACACACACACACACACACACACACACACACACACACACACACACGATTGCTTGTTTCACGGCTGGCTGCGGTTAAACACCGGGACACAATAAATAAATGTAGTTTCCGCCACCGTAAATCACTGTGCCAAGGTATATTAAAAAATGCAGGTAACCATAGCAACCATACTTTCCATTTCTATTTTTACTGCCTTCGGTAAGTAATATTAGCACATTATGCGTTCTTGCGGAGCCGCACAGGAAGTGACGGGGAAGAAAACATTAAAGACAACGTGTCCGACTTAGAAAGGTTCGATCTGTTGGATTCACATCAAAGCATCATTTATTATTAGCACCCAAATACTGAATGGGACTTTGATTGATTAGATTCGTGTGTGGTTTTATTAATATGATGTGTTCCACTGTGAAACACTTTTATTATTCTAATGAACCTGCAGCTCTGCAGTCGCCTACATTACAGTACTTTATTCTCCACTCACCCCGGGGATCATTTCAGACGTTTCCAAACCGCTGAGCCGCCTCCTCCTCCTCACAGCCATATATATATATATATATATATATATATATATACATATTATTTAACACCCCAAAGACGTGAATATTGTCGGAGCGTCTGGGAGCGAAGGCGTATTTTAAACTCTGAGAAAATAGATATTTTACTTTCAGAAAAGTAACGATTAATAAATTACATGTCAAATAAGGATGAGTTATCCCACTTAGAACTAAACAATGCAGCCCCTTATATAGATGTGAAAATACTTATTTCAAAATTATTCTTTTTTTTGCTGGATTTACTCAATTTAAAGGGATAGTTTGAGTGTTTTTTCGACAGTTTCTTCCCCACAAGTCGTTTCTCCTACGTTCCTCTGAACTCAGTAAACCCACCGCGGTACCTTTACCTTCCTCACAGAAACAAATAAATACTACGAATGCATCTGAAAACAGAAAAGAAACAAATGAATGAACGAGTGAGACTCTTTAATGTTTCTGTGTAAATAGTCTGAATTGTTTGGTTTCTCCTGGCAAACCTGTGTTCAACGTCACGCTATGCATTGTGGGTAACTCCCTCAGGCCTTATGTCTTCGTTCCTAAGACGCTGAGAGAAGCTCAACAGTCTGATGTGACAGCGGGGCGTTGGCGTGGAAACGGAGGGTTACAATGAACAGGAATGTGTAATTTTTTAATTAAAATCTGCTGATTAACGATCACAGATTAACCACAAACATGAGTGTGTGTTCGATGGCGCCGGGAGGTTCGGAGCGTTACGGAAATGAGCGGCGGGAATTAAAGTGTTTTAGAAGCTTAAGGCCGAAGAAGAGTCCCTCTGGAGACACTTATGAGAACCTTTATCGTTGTAAAATGATTAAACTCATAGTGTTTTTGCGGCGTGGCATTAAACACAAACCACATAATTCCTGCTCAAACACGGCGGGAAGCCTCGACGCTTCTGTGTACGACATCAATTAACAGCTAATGACTTCGCTAATGACTCGAGGTGCACTTGATTGTTTTGCCCTGTGTGATGCTGCATCATTACGGCAACGTTGTTAAGAGATTCATTTAGCTGCAGCGACTTTATGTCCACATACCTGCAGCTCCATATGCACAAACCACTAAATATGAACACCATTAAAGGACTCGTCTGTTCACTCATCATATGGAAGTTTAGTATTAAAACCACATCTATACTGTTAAAACGCTGGTTTTCTGGATGGAGTCTGGTTGATGGTGCTAGGCTACGCTAACATTGTAGCTGCTCCATCAACACTCCATATAAGGTCATCTAGACATAAATACAGCAGAGACCTTGTTGTTTGGACCACAGACAGTCTCTGGTTCCACACATAGTCTGGTCTGGTCTCTGGACTAATGTGGGCTACTATCTAGACCTCTGGGGGTCCACAGACAGTCTCTGGTTCCTCCACATAGTCTGGTCTCTGGACTAATGTGAGCTACTATCTAGACCTCTGGGGGACCACAGACAGTCTCTGGTTCCTCCACATAGTCTGCTCTGGTCTCTGGACTCATGTGAGCTACTATCTAGACCTCTGGGGGACCACAGACAGTCTCTGGTTCCTCCACATAGTCTGGTCTGGTCTCTGGACTCATGTGAGCTACTATCTAGACCTCTGGGGGTCCACAGACAGTCTCTGGTTCCTCCACATAGCTGGTCTGGTCTCTGGACTAATGTGGCTACTATCTAGACCTCTGGGGGTCCACAGACAGTCTCTGGTTCCTCCACATAGTCTGGTCTCTGGACTAATGTGAGCTACTATCTAGACCTCTGGGGGCCACAGACAGTCTCTGGTTCCTCCACATAGCGCTCTGGTCTCTGGACTCAATGTGAGCTACTATCTAGACCTCTGGGGGACCACAGACAGTCTCTGGTTCCTCCACATAGTCTGCTCTGGTCTCTGGACTCATGTGAGCTACTATCTAGACCTCTGGGGGACCACAGACAGTCCTGTTTCACTAGCCGGTCTGGTCCTGGCCCATGTCTACTATGAAGTCTCTGTGACATTTAAGCACCATCAACCTTCCCCTGATGGCCACAACAGCACGCCCCACATAGACACTGCGCTGTGAACCTGCGACTCTTTTACCAATACGTCCTCACTCTCTTTGATCCTAAAGTGTCCCTGCACTCGCCCGTCCATCACCCCAGTAACCCCCCCACCCACCACCACAGATAACATCTCCTCTGAGACCCGGGGCCCTCTTTCGCTGGCCCTCTAAGCAGTGACATCATAATCAACCTTTCCCCCTCACCTCACCCACACCACCCACACACACACCACACACACACCACACACACAGCTTACACTTCTTTACTCTCGAGTCCCCTTGACCCCCTCTTTGCTAGTGCCCCGTGGTCTCTATCTCACCCGTAGACCTGCATCCTCTCCTCTCCTCCTCAGTCTACCTCCTCCTCACACACACTTACCTTTACACACACCACACACACACACACACACCTTACACTCCCACCCTCCTTCACACACACACTTTGTTAGTCCTCACAGACTGTACTGAACTACACAACATATAACACACCTTCCATCCTCTCTCTCCTCCAGTCACCTCCCCCACACACACATACATATAACACACACACACACACACACTACACACCCCTAACACCACACACACCACACACATATAAACACACACACATATAACACACACACACACATACATATAACACACACACACACACACACCATACTAACACACCACACACACACACACACATACATATAACACACACACACACACACACACATATAACACACACACACACATATAACACACACACACACACACACACACATATAACACACACACACAAACACACACACACACACACATATAACACACACACACATCATTAACACACACAACACATACACACACATAACACACACACAACACACACACATACATATAACACACACACACACACACATATAACACACACACACATATAACACACACACACACTATAACACACACACACACACACACACACACACATACATATAACACACACACACACACACAATATACACACACACACACACACACACACACACACATATACACACACACACACACACATACATATAACACACACACACACACACACACATAACAATATAACACACACACACACACACACACACACATATAACACACACACACACATACATATATAACACACACACACACACACACACACATATAACACACACACACACACACACACACAACACACACACACACACAACATATATACACACACACACACACACACACACATATAACACACACACACACACAACACACACACACACACACACACACACATATACACACACACACACACAACATATAACACACACACACACACACACACACACATATAACACACACACACACACACACACACACATATAACACACACACACACACACACATATAACACACACACACACAATAAACACACACACACACACACACATACATATAACACACACACACACACACACACACACACACATATAACACACACACACACACATACATATAACACACACACACACACACACAACACACACATACATATAACACACACACACACACACACACATACATATAACACACACACACACACACACACACATACATATAACACACACACACACACACACACATATAACACACACACACACACATACATATAACACACACACACACACACACACACACATACATATAACACACACACACACACACACACACATATAACACACACACACACACATACATATAACACACACACACACACACACACACACACATACATATAACACACACACACACACACACACACATATAACACACACACACACACATACATATAACACACACACACACACACACACACACACACACACATATAACACACACACACGTTTATGTGGATTCCCATACGTGAAAATATATAAACACGGGATCATTTCAGCAGACAGACAGTTAGAGACAGACAGTTACCGGTAGATAGAGACAGACAGTTAGAGACAAACAGATAGAGACAGACAGTTAGAGACAGACAGATAGAGACAGACGGTTAGAGACAGACAGATAGAGACAGACAGTTAGAGACAGACAGTTAGAGACAGACGGTTAGAGACAGACAGATAGAGACAGACAGATAGAGACAGACAGTTAGAGACCGACAGTTAGAGACAGACAGTTAGAGACCGACGGTTAGAGACAGACAGTTAGAGACAGACAGTAAGATAGAGACAGACAGTTAGAGACAGACAGTTAGATAGAGACAGACAGTTAGAGACAGACAGTTAGATAGAGACAGACAGTTAGATAGAGACAGACAGTTAGATAGAGACAGACAGTTAGAGACAGACAGTTAGATAGAGACAGACGGTTAGATAGAGACAGACAGATAGAGACAGACAGTTACAGTTTGATAGAGACAGACAGATAGAGACAGACAGTTAGATAGAGACAGACGGTTAGAGACAAACAGATAGAGACAGACAGACAGAGACAGACAGACAGACAGATAAATAGACGTTAGATAGAGACAGACAGATAGAGACAGACAGTTAGAGACAGACAATTAGAGACAGACGGTTAGAGACAGACAGATAGAGACAGACAGATAGAGACAGACAGTTAGAGACCGACAGTTAGAGACAGACAGTAAGATAGAGACAGACAGTTAGAGACAGACAGTTAGATAGAGACAGACAGTTAGAGACAGACAGTTAGATAGAGACAGACAGTTAGATAGAGACAGACAGTTAGAGACAGACAGTTAGATAGAGACAGACAGATAGAGACAGACAGATAGAGACAGACAGTTACAGTTTGATAGAGACAGACAGATAGAGACAGACAGTTAGATAGAGACAGACGGTTAGAGACAAACAGATAGAGACAGACAGACAGAGACAGACAGACAGATAAATAGACGTTAGATAGAGACAGACAGATAGAGACAGACAGTTAGAGACAGACAATTAGAGACAGACGGTTAGAGACAGACGGTTAGAGACAGACAGTTAGAGACAGACAGTTAGAGACAGACAATTAGAGACAGACGGTTAGAGACAGACGGTTAGAGACAGACGGTTAGAGACAGACAATTAGAGACAGACAGTTAGAGACAGACGGTTAGAGACAGACAGATAGAGACAGACAGATAGAGACAGACAGATAGAGACAGACAGTTAGAGACCGACAGTTAGAGACAGACAGTTAGAGACCGACGGTTAGAGACAGACAGTTAGAGACAGACAGTAAGATAGAGACAGACAGTTAGAGACAGACAGATAGAGACAGACAGTTAGAGACAGACAATTAGAGACAGACGGTTAGAGACAGACGGTTAGAGACAGACGGTTAGAGACAGACAATTAGAGACAGACAGTTAGAGACAGACGGTTAGAGACAGACAGATAGAGACAGACAGATAGAGACAGACAGATAGAGACAGACAGTTAGAGACCGACAGTTAGAGACAGACAGTTAGAGACCGACGGTTAGAGACAGACAGTTAGAGACAGACAGTAAGATAGAGACAGACAGTTAGAGACAGACAGTAAGATAGAGACAGACAGTTAGAGACAGACAGTTAGATAGAGACAGACAGTTAGATAGAGACAGACAGTTAGATAGAGACAGACAGTTAGAGACAGACAGTTAGATAGAGACAGACGGTTAGATAGAGACAGACAGATAGAGACAGACAGTTAGAGACAGACAGTTAGAGACAGACAGTTAGATAGAGACAGACGGTTAGATAGAGACAGACAGATAGAGACAGACAGTTATAGTTTGATAGAGACAGACAGATAGAGACAGACAGTTAGATAGAGACAGACGGTTAGAGACAGACAGTTAGAGACAGACAGATAGAGACAGACAGTTAGAGACAGACAGTTAGAGACAGACGGTTAGAGACAGACAGTTAGAGACAGACGGTTAGATAGAGACAGACAGATAGAGACAGACAGATAGAGACAGACAGTTAGAGACAGACGGTTAGAGACAGACAGTTAGAGACAGACAGTTACAGGTAGATAGAGACAGACAGTTAGAGACAGACAGTTACAGGTAGATAGAGACAGACAGTTAGATAGAGACAGACGGTTAGAGACAGACAGTTAGAGACAGACAGATAGAGACAGACAGATAGAGACAGACAGTTAGAGACCGACGGTTAGAGACAGACAGTTAGAGACCGACGGTTAGAGACAGACGGTTAGAGACAGACAGTTAGAGACAGACGGTTAGAGACAGACAGTTAGAGACAGACAGTTAGAGACAGACAGTTACCGGTAGATAGAGACAGACAGTTAGAGACAGACAGACGGTTCCTGACAGGAAATCCACACACAATAAATCATAAATAACAGTAACACACAATTAACCTTTGACCTCTGTATTCACTGTCAATCAAAGACTCCCAACATTCACAATGGTAGTAAATCACATGGTGCAGAATAGCGTCCTGATTTGATGCTGAAACATGTTTTTAAATCACTGCTGCCATGGCAACCACTCCCCTCGCTCTGGTGTTATTCTGCTCCAACAAAAGCACGAGTCCAGACAGGAGATCAGATCTAAACCAGAGAGGGAGGTCATCGGATCATTCACACATCTAGACTTGAAACCAAGTCTCTCCGCTCACATGACCAAACAGCTGGAGCTGCCTGCTGGAATCACCGTCCGCCGCCGCCGCCGGCCCGTAGGCTGCCTCATAATCCCCGCCGCTTCTACGTTTATTTTTCATGACATAAATGTGTTCATCAGAGTCCTTGAAAAGCCTCGTCATCATGTTTAATAGCTGCAAAATATGGAGGAAGGAAAAAACGTTTGAAAATCAATACGTGGGATCGAGTCTCGTACGACGGCGGATCAGGGCCCGTCGGAAAAAATCACAAAACGGAGCCGCGAGGGAGGAAAACGTGGCAAATGTGCGAGTTTATATAGCCGATATAAACAAGATGTTTGCTGTTGCTATGACAACAAGCTAGCATACATGCCACTTCTTAGCATCGGAATCAGCAACAAACCAGTTTGCCGCTTTTCTCCTGTGAATATCGCCGCCCTCCCTCGGCTCCGTGGATATTATGGGATGTAGCTTCAAAACGTTTCTTCATTTTGGGAGATTTACTGAATCGCTTTGCTGTGGAGTTTCTTAGCTTAGCATAAAGACTGGAAGCAAAGGGGAAACAGCTAGCCTGCTACACGCGTTACCTTGACAACCACGTCTCCGGCAGTTAGTGGTCACAAAATGCTATTTGGTTTCGTGTCCGTTCTTATGTTGTTTACTTCTACTTCTATCTTAGTTTACTTATTTAACTATACTTGTATATTATTGTTCTGGAGTCACTTTGTAATATGTAGTCTTGTTTTTAGTCACGTTGACTATTTTAACTCCATCTTTATTTCTGGACCTGCATTTTTATCGTGTTCTATTACTGTTATCGCTCTTCTCTTCTGCAGAGGTGTTTGACTTCATATACACGGTTATGTGTTACTCTATTATTTTTTCTGTTGTAATTTCTGATCCACCTCTGGCACAAGCAGCCTCCTCCTGGATTAATAGATCCATCTCATATCACACAGTAGATTATGGTACAACAGCTCACTACCAAAGGTCGACATGAGCACTTTGGAGATGAATAATTTCCGCGTTGAACAGTCGCCTCGGGGGGAATCAACTCTGTGTAACGGCTTTTTATGACGGAGCGCAGCTTTAATGTGGGTTAAAACGCAGCAGCATGAAACTCTGCAGGATTTCTGATGTGACTTCACAAACTCGCGAGAGCGTGACGGGGGAGCAACGGCTCGTTATTTCTTCTTGCATAGGCACATATTTGAGCTGAAAGAGCCGAAACTAGCCGGATACTGCTCTCACTCCGTTTAGATCTATGAAAAGAATAATACAGGCTGGACGGATGGGGGTCAAACAAACACAGGACTTTCACACAGGAGATCACTGTGCATGTCACAACTTCTTCGGGCCCGAGCACCGACAACAGTAGCTGCAAGGATTCCTGTTCATCTTTCTTATTTTGCAAGCTGGACTGCCTTTGTGGGGACCTGAACGTTAGAAGAAGGTCTGAGCAAATTTGGTGTGTAAAAGTTTTTGTACTCTGCCACAAAAAAGTGGCTCACTAGCGCCACCTAATGCCTTTTTAGGCCATGCCCCTCCCACCCAATAACTCCAATTAATACATGAGATTTTGCATGCATTGGGAAAACAAAATTCCACGTAGAAAAACTGCTCCGACATCGATCCGATCCGGCCCAAATGTTCTGTGGATCACTATAGGAAGCCGATCGATCGCTATCGAAGGTTTGTAAGGTTTCATCGTATTCAGAAGATATTAGCCAATGAACATCAGATGGGCGGGGCTCTGGTAA
Organism: Chelidonichthys spinosus; assembly: GCA_029853015.1. Lineage (NCBI taxonomy): Eukaryota > Metazoa > Chordata > Actinopteri > Perciformes > Triglidae > Chelidonichthys > Chelidonichthys spinosus. The sequence continues at coordinate 1,660,728 of CM056823.1, forward strand.
TCTAGTTAAAGCTTACTTTTGTTATGAAACGTGTTTATTTTCATCCAAAAATCCGATTTTATTCCTTAAGGTTCTGCACTGGACATTCGTAGGAGAACAAACGTAATGTCCGGCTACATCCTGGTATTTTGTTGTATATCATCGGGGGCGGAGACTCAATCTAAAGATTTACATTTACATTTACATTTAGGTCATTTAGCAGACGCTTTTGTCCAAAGCGACTTACAATAAGTACATTTGTCAAAAGAAGGAAACAGAGAAACCACGACGTATCATTGCTGATAAAGTAAGAGCTAAAAAAGTGTCCTTATTGCACCCAAATCTGCCCTCAAACAACACAACGGCAGATTAAAGTTCCACCAAAGGCTCCGGGCGGGACGGAGTGTCTCGTTTCCTCTGGTGGAAACAAAAGGAAGGAAGACGTGGCGTGGTGGGAAATGGACGAATAACAGAAAATGCAGGTTAATCATGAAGAAAGTGAGCGGATACAGAGAGACATAGACGGAGATGATGATTTATTCTCTCTCTCTTATAGTCTTGTTGTTGTTGTTTTTCCCAATTCTGGCTTTACCCCCGTTTTCTCTCAGCATGGTGGGCACCAATCTGTGAGCATCGGAGAGATAATGAGCTGGGAGAAGGGGAACAGCGAGGAGAAATAAGGAGGAGGAGGAAGGCTGAACAGAAGAAAGAGTAAGAAGAGAAAATAAAGCAACGGAAATCACATTTATCACCGACTTTAATTGGAGGGAAAATCATCACTCTGTGACTAAAGGTTGTGTTGGAAGTGGGACAAGCAACATGAACACTTCTGACAGACTCCACTTTCTCCTCTGAAGAGGATTTCTTTGGTCTTTTTTTGGGGTTTCCGAGCCGTTTCCTCATCGATCAAAGGGTGTGTGTTTCTCTCTTTTATTGGCTTTTCTAATCAAGTTGGAGTCCCCGACTCCAAACACTCAGAAGTTTGCTGCTGGTCCACCAGGCGCCCTCTGAGCTGTCAATCACAACAGAGCTGAACGTTATTACGCCTGGAAAAGTAGTTCCTTCCAATAACGTCTAGTGAAGGAGGATTTTAACAACGAGGTGAGTTTTAACTAAACTTGAGAAACATTTTCAGGTTCATTCTGGAACGTTGATGTTTATTAATGTAAACAAACTATCTCACAATAACTCAAAAATAAACTTTGGGAAACCTGGTGGAGGTTTATGTGAACGAAGTGATGTCCTCGATGTACAATGACATTAAGTTACGCTGGTACGGTCCGTTAACACTTGTTTTAGGATCGACTGAAGAAAGTTAGCTGATCAATCCCTTTAAAAAAGAACTGATTTGTAGATTTCGCTGCTTAGTTAAAGTTCAGAATGATCCTGAAGGCAAAAAGCCTCTAAATTATAATTGAGATGTGTTTTTGAGGGATGAAATCTAAATTCAGAGGTTGGATAAACATTTACAAATCTGAATAATTATTGCTTTTTAAAAACATACAAGCCAATAAATGAAAACATCAGAATGTACTATTATGCTTTTTCCTCCAGTGTGAACTCACGATGACACTTTTCAACACATCCATTAGTTTAATTTCTGACGTCCTTTCCCCGCGTTTCTGACGTCTGAATTATTACAAACAGGATTTTTTTCTGATATTATGAATTCTCATTGTGGAGAGAAATTAGTCTCAATTAGCAACAAAAAGGTTTATGCATTTGTAATTAAAGAAGAAAGTGTGTGATAATTCATGCGTGATTAGTGAGTGTCTGACCAAACAAAAAATCAGCTACTCTACCAATTAATGTAGTTAAATAATATGTTTTTAGTCACATTTTCCTTTTTTTCCTGTGTTCGATTCAAAATAAAAGACCGAAAAGTAAAAGCCATTAAAAGAGACTTGTGTCATGATGACACATCACCATAGCAACAGGTGTGTGTCCCATCCTTCCCTGTCAACGAGAGAGAAGAAGGATGGAGCGGCGACCATTAAGGCGAAACACAAACGGGTTCATTATAACAGCAGGGAACGCGTTTGGTGGAGGATCGCTGCAGGAGACGCTGATGATGTCACCATTAATGATCGCAAGTAAATGACACTCAAACCTGAAGTGCCTCAAACTGTCGGTCTATCTGCTGGCCACCAGGGGGCGACTCCTCTCTGGTTGTATAGAAGTCTATGAGAAAATGGTCCTACTTCTCTCTGCTGGCCACCAGGGGGTGACTCCTCTCTGGTTGTATAGAAGTCTATGAGAAAATGGTCCTACTTCTCTCTGCTGGCCACCAGGGGGCGACTCCTCTCTGCTTGTATAGAAGTCTATTAGAAAATGGTCCTACTTCTCTCTGCTGGCCACCAGGAGGCGACTCCTATCTGGTTGTATAGAAGTCTATGAGAAAATGGTCCTACTTCTCTCTGCTGGCCACCAGGAGGCGACTCCTATCTGGTTGTATAGAAGTCTATGAGAAAATGGTCCTACTTCTCTCTGCTGGCCACCAGGGGGCGACTCCTCTCTGGTTGTATACAAGTCTATTTCTCTGTAAAGTTGACCTTGAACTATGAAGCTAACTTTGTTAGCAGCTTCACACCAGAATCCACATGGATCCAGATCCAGTAAGGGTGCTGTTCTGCTGCTTGTGTTCATGAGATCCACCCGTCGCTCCTCCACAGTCCAAATATGGTCACTTCCTTCTTCTGGTTGTAAAAATACAAGATGATGATGGCCAACCGTAGTCCACAAACCGATCTAAGACAACTGACCCTGAATGCATCACCATCCTGAAGTTCTCACTCTTAACGCTTCATTCATTCATCTGCAGCTGTGAATACATGAATAACTAACTCCCACTACAACACACGACGCATCTATAAAAGTTCCTTTAATTTATTATCTCTCCATCACAGACTTGACTTGTGAAACTCGTGAAACTAAATAAAAACAAACTTGTATCAACAGTAATGAGATTCTCTGGCTTCACGACTGTCCGCCAGCCGAGGACTCAGACTCCCATAATGAAGTGGAAATGCCAACGCAAATGTCATCAAGCTGAAATATCAGAGATGAACCGGAGTTAAATGTGAAAACAAACAGCCGTGTGATCGGACTGATCCATCGGTGCGACGGGAGACGGAGCGACCCCGAGGGTCGTCGTCACGGACGACGCTCCTCCTTCCTCGTTCTGATTCAGTCTAATTATCACGTAGAAACGTGGACGATCAGGCGTGCTTCTCTCTGTCCGTCCAGGTTTCTTTAGGATCACGTCGTGAACAGTTGGTTACATCAACGAAGAAGACTTTCATTGTCTCACAGAACCGTGATGAGAGGAAGAGGAGGTGATTATCTCTTCATTATCTCGTCTCTCTGTGGACAGAACCAACCTGCAACCTCCAGGTCTAAAGAGTGAAGCCAAAGCTGAAGCGCCTCAACAGACCAGACAGCAGGGGGTGCTTTAGGGGGCGGGGCTTACCTGCTGATGGACAGGTCGCTACCATGCTACCAATGCTAGTTAGCTACTAAGATGACTTTAACACTAAGCGTCTGCATGCCGTGCTAGCAGCACTTTGAGCTAAATGCTAACGATAAAGTTTTTTCTTCATTAAAAAGTGAGTTTTTTGCAGAGACACACGTCTTACAAATCACCTCTCTGGCTCTTCACAGCACTCTGACACAAGAACAGAGAACTGTCACACAACATCGCACTGACACACACATACACACACACACACACACACACACACACACACACACACACATATAAACACACACACATATAAACACACACACAGAGGCCCCTCACAAGACGCCCGGCTAGGGAGACAAGCGACAAGCTGTCAGCTTGTGTGTGTATATTTATATATATATATATATATATATATATGTGTGTGTGTGTGTGTGTGTTTGTATATGTGTGTGTGTGTGTGTGTGTGTGTTTGTATATGTGTGTGTGTGTGTATGTGTGTGTGTGTGTGTGTGTGTGTGTCAGTGCTACAGAAGCTCTTAATTAGCGAGCTATCCTGATGACAACAGACCGGGTCAAACTGTGCGGGTCTGCGTCGGCGTTAAGGAGCGTCGTTTGACTTCCTCCTTCATGACATGTCTGAGAGCCGGAAACACTCCCTAATCACTTCAGAGACACACACACACACACACACACACACACACACACACACACACACACACACAGTCTCACACACACACACACACACTCACACACACACACACACACACACACACACTGATGGATTGGACCCGAGCCAGGCGGCATGGAGCTCCCACCCCCCCCCCCCCCCCC